>JAHNEJ010000988.1:0-288812 GCA_022559845.1 Amorphophallus konjac | reverse complement strand
CGATCGGTGAGTTTTCATACGAGTCTAAAAGTTTGACCTAATTAGATCCACAGGTTAGACTCAGATTTTAAATTCGATCCATGGGCTGACTCAATTCGTTCTATTTTTTTTCTTCTTAAAAATTTAAAAATAACTTAGTTAAAATTATATTATTTTACTTAATTAAAATTTTTAAAATTTTATTTTCATATAAATTATATAATTAATATCAAAATTTTAATTAATTTAATGAGATTATAAATTATATATTATTAAATATATTATTTTTATTTTTATTAATTTTTATTTAAATTATCGAGTCGAATCGAACTTTAGTAAGACTTTATAATTTTTTAATAGTGTCAAACCTGACCTGACCAGACTCGACATAACTCAGATCTAAACCAGACTTAAACTTTAATATTAATAAATCAGATCCGAACTGAACCTATCTAAATCTGGCTCGGCTTACTTCTCTTACTCTTTTTAGCCTCCCAACACCTCTAGCAAGTGCCTACGTGCCCACGTGACACGGATGGGGGTCACCCCGTAGGATAATCCCGTGCCTCTTGCGGAGACACGTCAATGTATACTTCTCTCTCTTTGTATTCCAACTAGCTTTTGCTGCATACTGTTCCGTGCAACTCTACCATTTGTTTGAAGTCAACAAATCTAGATGCTAGATTTTGGCATAACTCATGGTATAGGCTGACGTAGAACTATGGCACGTTATATTCTTGTTACACTAATACTATCTTCTAATACGAGATTATTACAACAAAATTTGACATGTACTTATCTCCCCCATTGATCCATGTTCTTGTTTGATGTGAAAACACTTGCCACAATTCAAGGGTTATCGTAGTTGTGCTATGCCATTTTACAATCTTGACAATCTTCTATCCCACTAGTTCTCGTTCACATGACATGATAATTGGGCGTCATTACATCATCTAATTGTTGTGATGGATATGACCGGAGAAAGATGAAGAATTCACTTTATAAAAAATAAGATTAACTATATATATATATATGCATGAAACATATGGTGTAAAAATGAAAGATATTGTGAGAGTCAAATATACAGTACGTAGAGAAATGGAATATATAACGTAGGAATAAGCTATAGTACATGTCATTCTCGTAAATACATATTTCGTTCTTACATTGTGTATCTTATTTTCACAATCTATTTCATTCATGTATATACATTATATTTTATTCACGCACTACATATTTCATTTCTATGAAGTGAGCTATTCTCGTTCCACACATTTGTTGTAGATTTGCCTAACAGTTACTTCATGGGAACACAGACCAATGAAATGGGAGATTACAAGTAATTGATTAATATGGTGCAACTGCAATCTCTAAACTATAGCAAGTATTTATGGTTAAGGGAGGTTTACGTATATACTCCCATAAAGCTTAATTTTATCAAATATATCTCTCATCTGAATATACTATCATAAATATCCTTCGTTTAGATAAAAATATTATAGTTATACCCTTTAATTTATTATTGTGGACGGGAGGAGAATATTCTGTGAAATATGTTATTTATGGTTGTTAGATTTAACGTATATTTGATAAAATCGAACTTTACAGGAGTACATATATAAAAATATTCTTCTTTAACTCACACTTAATTAACTCGAGTTAAACACACAGGAGTTACGGCGAAAGTATAATCGTGACATTACTCATATTTCGAGGATATTCATAATAATATATTCAGATAAGAGATATATTTGACAAAATTAAATTGTACGAGAGTATGTATACAAAAATCCATAGAGAAGGTAGAATAACGTAACGAACTCGCTGGGTTGGAGTAATGCCTAAACTTATTGCAAATTCCGAAGAGCTCGTCCTAGAAAACTGGGCATCGTCTAGATTTTACATTTGAACATAACTCTGTCATCTCATAAACTTCTTATTATGAAGTTGCTAAAAACCTAAGAATACTGGTCAAGAAGTGCAGATCAAAACAATAGCCATTCAAAATTTCAAATTCGATGAATGGTATACAGTATAGTTTAATATAAAAATAACATGTAGAATAACTTTCATGACCTTAAATCTTGTATCGTGATATAAAGTCGTAGCATCGACATAAGATCTTTAAAAATCTCACATTCACGAGCATTCCTTAACGTTACTGAATCATATGCCCACATGGGTTTCATAACATGAAGAGTCCTTTTAGTTCAATTTTTGATTGATATTACCTAAAGTCACAATTTTTTTCATATTATGAGACGTGTAGTTTGGATCCTTAACAAGGATCTCTTACATATATACACTTAAAAACTGTCGTATTATATATACACTCTTGATTTTCACGTATTATTATAAACACTCTTGATATCTTCAAAAAGAGTGCAATAATATTCATCCATGACGTTTAACTTCAATCAAATATTCTGGAAAGATTCTATAAATCCGGGTGAAGTTAGGGATATAGATGCCAAATTTTGGTGAATTTAAAAGTGGATGTGCAAAACATCGTAACTTTTTTTTTTTTTTGGAAGCATGGGGTAATTCATTTCATACGAAGAAAGATGAACGTACACGGCGACAAACTGCACCCGAGCGAGAGCAACCACAAGTTACACGGCCCGAAGACTTCCGAGAAGAAAACAAGAGTACGTGACTGGCAACAGAAAGGGGGTAGATAAACACCGATGATGTGGTGACCTGGAGTCGCCGGAAAGAGGACTGCCACTGCTGAAGGAGACGGGACCTTACCTCGAGGAGCATTGGGCTACCTGACCGCACTATCTTCTGGCTGGCAGATTCAGTTACAAATGACGCATTTCAGCAAGAAGAACATAACTATAACTTTTTTAAATATATGAGGAGTATTTATGAGAATATATAATAAATATATATATATATATATATGTATATAGATGATAGTTTATAACAAGGTTTGTCGATCAGGCCGACCCGGTCGACCCGGTCACGGCGCGGGACGGGTCGGGTCGGCCGGGTCGTACAGCGACCCGGTCCGCTTTCTCGGGCTCTCGGCACGTGATTTTTTAATTTTTTTAAATTTATAATAATTTTTTTAAAATATTAAATATTATATATATTTAAAAATATTAGAATGTAAAATTTTTTTATGATAATAAATCTATACTAAATTACACATAATTAATTATATAAAAATTACATATTACACCGCTTAATTAAACATCCTATTATATATAATATATAAAAATTTATTTAACCGAGAGTATCCTGCCCCGGCTCCTCCTGCCAAATGATTCTTCAACCGAGACACCTCTCCTCCCCGGTGTTCTATTTTACAATAGTTACAACGTCAACACCTACGGTTGTCATCCAACAAAACTCCGTGTGACCACCCAATATCATTTATTCGTTCCTTAGGAGCACGGTTTGCCGTCCCGCCCCGACCCGCACCGACCCGCACGACCCGACCCGACCCAGGCGGGCACCGGGTCGCGCGGGCTGGGGGTCGTGGACGGGTCGCACTGGACCGCAAGGTCCCGTGCGTCCCGCCACGTCCCGCTCCGGTGCGAGGCGGGACCCGGCTCGGTACGGCGGGTCGGGGGCGGTTCGCCCATTTAACGGGCCGAAGGGGGAGGAAGAGCTCCACCCCTCCCACCGACGAACGGCGGTGCAGCGGCGGCGGACGGCGAGCAGGATCTTCGGACGGCGATCTGAGCGGCCGACGGCGGCGTTGGGCGGCGATCGGAGGTAGGTAAGTTAAATTTTTTTAAAATGGTCGGGGGTGGGGCGTCTGCCGCCGGGGGGGGGGGGGGGGGGGGGGGGTGCTGGGCGTCTGGGCCGCCGTGGGGGGACGGGGGGGACGGGGGCCGCCGTGGGGGGGCGGGGGGGGTTGCTGTGCGTCCGTGAGGGGACGGGGGCCGGCGTCTGCCGCCGTGGGGGGACGGGGGCCGCCGTGGGGGGAGGGGGGGGGGGGTTGCTGTGCGTCCGTGGGGGGACGGGGGCCGCCGTGGGGTTGGTGGGGGTTGTTGCTCGTCCGTGGGGGGACGGGGGCCGGCGTCTGCCGCCGTGGGGGGACGGGGGCCGCCGTGGGGGGACGGGGGGGGTTGCTGTGCGTCCGTGGGGGGACGGGGGCCGCCGTGGGGGGACGGGGGGTGTTGCTGTGCGTCCGTGGGGGGACGGGGGGGGGGGACAGGGGGGGGACGGGGGGGGGGTGTTGCTGTGCGTCCGTGGGGGGACAGGGGGGGGGACGGGGGCCGCCGTGGGGGGACGGGGGGGGGGGGGGGGGGGGGTGTTGCTGTGCGTCCGTGGGGGGACGGGAGGGGACAGGGGGGGACGGGGGGGGGGGGGGGGGTGCTGCCGTGCTGGGCGTCTGCCACCGGCAGGCGGTGGGGGGATGAGGGGGGGGGCGTGTGCGACCGTGGGGGTGGGGGGGGGGGGAGGAAAAAAATTTATTTTTTAAAAATGTAATATCTTTTTTTAATTTAAAAATATATGAATAAAATTTGTTAGATTGTCATTGTTTAATATTATTTTTGATGTCAGGTTGAATTTATGTTGTAAGAAAAATATAATTTTTATTTAATTCATCTTGTAGAATTTAATATATTGATATATTATTTAATTCTGGTTGTAGAAATAATATAAAGATCGTTTAATTCATGTTGTAGAAATATATTTATGTTTGATATATTATTTAATTAATGTTTAAATATTAGATTTAATTGAGATGTATTAAAATTTAAATTTAATTTTATAGAATTAATGATATTATTTTCATTATTAGTTGTAGACGTAAAATAATTTAATATAATATAAATAATTACTGATAAATAATTTAATATAATATAATTTAATTAGACATGTTTATAATTATAAATATATAATTAGTGATAAATATGTTACAAATTAATTTAAACTAAATGTAGGTCTATTAAATAAAAAATTAGCATTATATGCATATTTTAGAAATAATGATATTATTTTGAACTAAATTATATTGACATTTAGTAAATATTGAATTTAGTCTTGCATATTGTAGAAATAATGATATTATTTTCATTGTTAGTCTCTGTTTAAAATAATGTACTTAATATGATTTGTAATTTTTACATTTAGGAGATACAGTTAAGTACTTAATATGGCTCCTAAGGAACGAACAAATGATATTGGGTGGTCACACGGAGTTTTGTTGGATGGCAACCGTAGGTGCTGGCGTTGTAACTATTGTAAAATAGAACACCGGGGAGGAGGGGTGTCTCGGTTGAAGAAGCATTTGGCCGGAGGAGCCGGGGCAGGATACTCTGAGGTTGCTGGGTGTACCCATGTGCCTAGAGATGTGAAACTTGCAATGGCTAGACACCTGCGTGAGAAGAGAGCTGAGATGAAAGAAAAGGAAAAAAAGAAGAAAAGGGATCAAGCGGCAGTGAGCGGGCGCCCAAGTGGCAGCAACGAGGAGGAATGTGCATGGACACCCAGTGACGAAGACGAACAAGCATGTACTGAGCAGGCTAATGTGTATGTCACTGTGAACGATCCATACGAAGCAGAGCTTCGTGAGGCAGTACGTCAGAGCAGGGAAGAGTCAAGACATCCCGAGGAGACTATAGTCCGTAGTCGCGAGGCCGCGAGGACCGGAGCATCAGGGAGTGGTGGTTCATCTACGACTCGACAATCACGAGGCATAAGGAGTTTATTGACTGGTGACTCGGGGACACAAAGGAAAAGGACACAATCGATCAACATCGAAGATGTGGAGCCCGGTGCACTATCCCGAGAGCATGGTAAGCAAAGGAGGATGGATGATGCGTATGGCCAGAAGGGACCTAAATGGAAACTTGGTCAAGCTGTTGCAAAATGGTGGCACCACGCGGGTCTGCCTTTCAATGCAGCCAATAGCCCTTACTACAAGCCAATGTTTCAGGAAGCACAGATCCTTGGGCTACACGTGCAACCACCTACAGCGAGAGAATTGGCTGGCGTATACCTTGATGAACAAGTTGCTGAGATCAAGAGTTACATTGACTCATTCAAGCAGAAATGGACAAAGTACGGAGTCACACTGATGTGTGATGGATGGTCAGGTACCACAAAATCTAGCCTGATTAACTTCCTTGTTTATTGTGACAGACAGGTATTCTTTCACAAATCAGTGGATGCGTCTGGTCAAATTCACAGTCACCAATATATTTTATCATTGATGGAGCAAGTGGTGACTGAGATTGGGGAGGAGTACATTGTACAAGTGGTGACTGATAATGGGTCGAACTATAAGAAGGCTGGGGAGGAGCTAATGAAGAAAAAACGGCACATTTTCTGGACCCCTTGTGCAGCACATTGTGTAGATCTGATGCTGAAGGAGATTGGGCAGCTTCGTATGGTAAAATCTGTGGTCGAGGTGGCACAAAAAATCACGAAATATATCTACAACCACACACTTGTATTGGCATGGATGAGGGAGCACTGTGGCGGCGAACTGTTGAGGCCTGGCATCACACGATTTGCCACCAACTACATCGCATTGCAGAGCCTATTGAAGCACAAGGATGGATTGAAGCAAATGTTTAGAGGTGAGACCTGGCTGAGTTCCTCTTTTGCTGCTTCACGTGAAGGGGCGGAGGTCGAGGGGATTGTCAACACCTCGAATTTTTGGGATAGAGTGAAGATATTAGTGTCATTGATAGAGCCACTGTATGAGGTTCTACGATGCGTGGATGGGGATAGAGTACCAACCATGGGATTGGTGTACAGCAAAATAGAAGCATCCAAGCGGAAGATCCTTACAACGTCCAAAAAATATGGACCCACTATTCTGGAGATTGTGGGGGACAGATGGGATAGACAAATGAGCCGTGATCTTCACATGGCAGGTAAACACTTACATTCTCGTCCAATCAATGAGCTGTGATTTTTAGTTGATACTAATATGTAATTCATTGTCTTACGATTGCAGCGTACTATCTACATCCGGCCTTCCAATATGCTCGGGCCCTTGCTTATGACGATACGTTGATAGAATCGGTCAACATTGTGGTAGACCGATTGTCTTTCACCCCAACAGATGCCGCTGATGCGTTGAATGAGGTATACTTGGATATTTTAACATTGACAATATTAAATGAAATATACACTTCATATTTTTTGATAATGCAGATGAAAATATTTAGAGAGGGAATTGGTTCATTTGCGACACCTAATGCCGTGGCCAGTCGTGATAGACTCGACCCAGGTAATGTGTCTTCACAATGTACCTTCTATATCTCGAGAAAGAATTTTTACATCTAATTATTATATTGTACATGATCTGTCTTAAACACAGCTGAGTGGTGGCTAAATTACGGCACAAGTGCACCCGTATTAAGGAAGATCGCAATGAGAGTTCTATCGCAAACATCCTCGTCGAGTGGGTGTGAGCGGAATTGGTCGACGTTCTCCTTCTTGCATACTAAGCTGAGGAATAGGCTAACACACCGCAGGCTAGACAAAATGGTGTATGTTCATTACAACATGAGGCTAAAGGTCCGGCATGTACAAATGGATACAAGGAGAGGAGAGGGAGATTACGACCCAACGGATGCTGTGTACTTGCGAGACGATGACGACCCTATGGTAGCATGGGTTGCAAGAGCCACAACCGAGCGTGGTGAGGCAGAATTAGACGAGGAGGCTGAAGAACCTGGCGAGACACCACGGCCTAATACTTTTCTCGTATCAGCTGTACAAGAGGCAGTCGGGGAGGGAGATGACACCCATGTGCATTTGGGTGGTGACGACTCTGCAACGGGACGTGATGATGAAATTAATTTAGATGAAGACCTCGTCATTGGGGGTGGAGACACATCGTATGCGTATGATGATACAGCATGGGAGCGATTGATCCAACCCCCATTAATTGAGCGTCAAGAGCCACCTCAGGTGAATTAATACATGAAAATCGAATCGCAAATTTCATTAGATAGCATAGTCATATATTTATGTATGATAGCAATATATTGCAGGTCGGTCCGACAAATGACAACATTGCGGGAGAACAGTGGTCTCGAGTTGCTGTACCGCGGCATTCAATATCTGCGGAACCAAGAAGGTTATCCACTTCAAGAGAGGCTAGGGGGAGTTCCTCATTTAGAGAGGTGAAATTATATTGTCATTTCTACATTTGTTAATATATAATTCATTGGTAATTGAATATATTCTTCTTTCAATTGTGTAGTCTTCGGGAGCATCGAAACAACCATCTCAGTCTGCTGCGCCCCGACGCTCAACATCTAAGACTAAGGCACCCAATCAGTCTTCTCAGGTATACGTACAGACTTACACAATAGAAAGTAAATTGAAAAATTATCTAAACAGGCTTCTGCTTCTCAGGCATCTATAGGGACACAACATGCAGCATGTAAGCCGCCCCCTGCTCCACAGAAGAAAAAATCATCATGGACCACATTATTCACCAGCAAGAAGGACAAGGGACCACCATTAAATCAGATAGATTTTGCAGACATGGAGACATTAGATCCCAATGCAGATGACGACACTACCGAGCCTTCTGTTGAGCCCCGCATTAGTGGGAGTCATGACTCCGATGTTGAGAGTACACCGACAGGGTCTTCATCCCATGGAGGTGGTGGTTCTCAAGGTGACCAACGGAGTCCTCGTGAGAATACGAGTGCTGGTGGCAGAGAGTACAGCAGTGGTCATAGTAGAGGTCGTGGGGGCCGTCAACATGGCGCATGGACAGAGGAGCAGCACTTCACACATGCCACGCAAGATGAGGACCACGGTGTTCCACTGCCAGGGACGAGACGGGCAGCTGATCATTGGGATCCCTACTATGGAAGTTCGGTTGCAGACAGTACCAGCTATCAAGGCATGTTGTCTGATTTTGAGAGGATGAGCACACATGACTCCCAGGGATCTGGAAGCTCGTATGGACGGTCATGGCCGCAGCAGCCGATGTATCATGGCGACTCAGATAACAGTAGTTCATTTTTCCCATCGTATCCATATCCTTATGCCGCAGCTACGTCAGTAGAGGTCGTGTACGCACAAGGTTCGCATGAGTATGAATACTGCGTACGCATGTACTGGGAGAACTATTCAGGTTCAATGCGCTATGAAGACTATCTGTCCTATCTGCGGACCACATTTAATGTCAGATTGTTTGGAGATGGGCACTGGCCCAGTTTGGGTCCATAGGCTTTATTAGTATGTATCATTTGGTTACATTTAGAACTAACTAATAATTAATTGTACATTTCTTCATATATAGAGTTTTGTACTTGTCATCGAAATCACTAATGTAAACTTTTACATCATTTGCAGGTCATCATGGACGGACGACGTCACCCTGCGTGGGAGCATGGATATTCTGTTGAGGGTGATGGACATGTGCACTGTAGATACTGCGAACATCGCGTCACCGGCATACACAGGTTTGCGGAGCACCTTGCGGGAGTGGGACGCGATGTTCGTGCATGCGACCGAGTTCCGGGAGATGTTCGACATTCCTTTCGGACACAGTTACATGATAGATACGGTTCTCGTAGCACACCGAGGACATCTTCTTCTACGTCCCGGGTACCTCCACCACGAGCACATGGCGGAGCAGGATCTTCCTCCACGTCCAGAGTTCGAGCAGCACCAGCACCAGCACCAGTCGCACATGATAGAATTGAAGCTATAGATGTAGTGAGGACTTTTTTTACAGATTTTCATGTACCCTCCACCGCAGCACACGACCCATCATTTGTGCAGATGGTTACATATTTTCAGTCTCACCCATATGTACCTCCACCCACTAGGATAGAGTTAGATTATACGGGTGATCAGTCTCATGTATCTGATGATGAGTTTTGGGATTCGGGCTTCACTGATGATGAGGATTAGTGAGTTTTGGGTTTCGGATTACACACATGAGGAGGATGAGTGAGTTTTGGGATTCGGACTTCACAGATGGACACGGATTAGTGAGTTTTTATATTTTATACTTCATGAATGAATGTCATTATTATGTCACTGTTTACTTTTACATATTTAGTAATTAAAATAAATTTTTATGTATTATATATAATAGGATGTTTAATTAAGCAGTGTAATATGTAATTTTTATATAATTTAATATGTATAATGTAGTATGGATCTATTATCATAAATAAATTATACATTCTAATATTTTTAAATATATATATACCATTTAATCTTTCAAAATAAATTTTTTAAAAATTTTAAAAAAAATTCCAAAAAAATCGCGTGGAGAGCCAAAGGGCGGACCGGGTCGCTTTGCGACCCGCCCGACTCGACCCGTCCCGCACCGAGACCGGGTCGGCCGGGTCGGGCGGGTCGGCAAACCCTGCTTAGGAGCCATAGAGTGCTATCTCCTAAAATTAAGAAATACAAATTATAAAAATATATTATTTCCCATCTACAACTAACAATGAAAATAATTTCATTATTTGCCTGCCATGCAAGACTAAATTTAATATTTAATACATCTTAATATAATTTAGTTCTAAATAATATCATTATTTCTAAAACATACATATAAGGTTAATATTTATAATTAATACATATACTTTAACTTTAAAATTATTTATCACTAATTATATATTTAAAATTACATCTCTAATTAAATTACATTATACATATAAATTATAAACATCTCTAAGTAATTTACATTATACATATAAATTAACTTTAAAATTATTTATAAAATATTCAACACTAAATTTATATTTACATTAAAAATATGTCTACTTAAATTACATTATGCAATTAAATTAACTAATATACATTATGCATTTAAAAATATTTTACATCTACAACTAATAATGATATTAATATTAATAATTCTACAACATGCATGACTAAATTTAAAATTTAATACATCTCAATTAAATCAAATATTTAAACATGAATTAAATATCACATCAAAAAATAAATTTATTTCTACAACATGAATTAAATATTATTTATATTATTTCTACAAAATGAATTAAATAATACATCATAAAAATAATATTTCTACAACATAAATTAAATAAAAATTATATTATTTATATAACATGAATTAAATAATAGATTAAAAATAATATTAAATAATCTAATAGAATTTTTTCCTACATTTTTTAGATTAAGAATAAACTAAAAAATATTTTTTATTTTATTCCCCCCCCCTCCTCCCTCGCCCGTGACCGGGCATGGCCGAGCCCCCCATCCCCCCCCCCACCCTCCCCCACCCCCCGGTGGCATACGCCCCCCCCCTCCACCCCTCCCCCCCACCTCCCTCCCCGCCCCCCCACCGGCTGTGGTGCAAACGCCCCCCCCCCCCCCCCCCCCCCCCCCCCCCCCCCCCCCCCCCGCCCCCCCGGTGGCAGACGCGATCCACCCCCCCTCCCATCTCCCTCCCCGCCCCCCCACCGGCGGCGGCGGTGGTGCAAACGCCCCCCCCCCCCCCTCCACCCCTCACCCTCCCCGCCCCCCCATCGGCGACGGGATCCGCCTGGCAGACACCCCCCTCCCTCCCCCACCTCCCCCACCCCCACCGGCGCCCCACCTTCGGCCAGATCAGGCTGGCAGACGCCCCCCTCCCCCACCCCCACCCGCACCGGCGATGGGATCCGGCTGGCAGACGCCCCCCCCCCCCCCCCCCTCCCTCACCCCCCCACCGGCGGTGGACGCCCCCCTCCGGCCAGATCCAGCCCCCTCTCCCTCCCCAATTAATTCAAAAAAAAAAATTTAGGGCACCTACCTCTGATCGCCGGTCGTCGCCGCCGTCCGCCGCCGCTCTGCACCACCCACACCCGCCGGCCACCGCCTTCAGCCCGCTGCGGATGCCAGAGACGCCCACACCCCGGCCCGTTAAATGGGCGGCCTGGCACGTTCGCGCCGTCCCGCACGTACCACGCCTCGACCCGCTCCGGTATACTACGGGACGCACGGGATCATGCGGTCCAGTGCGTCCAGGCCACGACCCACAGCCCGTGCGACCCGGCGCCTGCCTGGGTCGGGTCGGGTCAAGGCGGGACGGCAAACTATGGTTTATAAGAGTATATATGTATATGAAAGAAAAACCTTTTTACATATGAAGCAAATCCTACGATCCTCATCTTATGTTTCCAGGTAAATGCAGTATCACATGTTGCACATCGTACTCCAACTAGCACAGGAAACCTTGAACATAACAATGAAAATCAAAGTACTCCATCACATCTCACTTATCTACGTAGCATATCACATATTCCCATGTCATATCTGTTGCACACTTTCATACTCCATGTTCAACTACCAGTTTCTTTCTTTCTTTCTTTCTTTTGTTAGAATTTGGAGAATCATAGAATCCCTGAGTCATCCATCTCTCTAGAATTGAGTACATGATCAAATAAAACTCTCCCGAAATGAATCGAACATGACACCTCATGTTTCTTTGACAAGAGTCGTTTACCATTCAACTCACCCCAGGTCTTCAACTATCAATTTCCTCTTGTTTCATTTCTACATAATTCATATTTCATTTTCATTGCCATGATATTCATTGGTATCTCCTAAAACAGTAACTCATCTCCCTTCCTTACATGGGTAAAAATCTGGAAGTAATACTTGCACCACTTTCTTTGTCCACTTCTCATCAATCTTAGGTCAATTAATAGAATGGGTGGGTAACTTTGTTGCACGCTCTTGAGTGTGCATCAATTATTATTCAAAATCTAGATATTAAGTTCATCTAAAAATCACCCACAAAAAGGATATCAGAATATTTGCAATTTTTCTTGCATCTGACATCCTCCCGGTCCCAGTCCATCCATTTCTTGGAGAGCAATCTTAGGGTGCCATCTTTTTGGTCACATCTTTTACCATAGGTTTTTTTGTTTTTATCGTCTAATTTGAAAACCAGACAACCTCGAGAGAGTCCAACTTAAATCATTGTAACTGGGTGCAGTGCCGGGAGTGGCTGAAAAATAAGACAAAAAATGGCACTACAACAATATCCTTGCAAGATTTTTAACATCATTGGCGTTAGCTTAAAGTGGGTTTTAATTAGGACTGTCAATAGATTGAGCAGACCTGACATGCCTACGGACTTAGCCCGGTCTAGGCTGTAAAATTTTTTCTGGTCCGTGAGCCCTTAATCGGGTCTAGAGATTTCAATTAGGGCTATCAATAGGTCGTGACGACACGATAGGCCCGCGGGTCTGACCTGATTTTTGGTCAGGTTATAAAGTCTTTTTCGATCCGTGGGTCCTTAGTCGGGCCTAAAAGTCCGACTAGACTAGGTCCATAGGCCGGGCTCAAGCTTTCAGTTCGACCTGCAAACCAGCCCGTCCCGTTATCTTTCTTTTTTTCTCCCTTCAAATTTTAAAAATTATTTAGTTAAAATTATATTATTTTACTTAATTAAAAGATTTAAAATTCTCTTTTCATATAAATTATATAATTAATATCAAATTTTTAATTAATTTAGTGAAATTATAAATTTTATATTATTAAATATATTATTTTTTATTTAATTTATCTAGCGGAGCCCGACTTTAATCGGGCTTTATAATTTGTTAATCGTGTAGAACGCAGTCCGGCCCGATGCGACATAACTCGAGCCCGAACCGGACTCAAGTTTTAATATTGATAAGTCGGATCCGAATCGGACCGACCTAAGTCTGATCCGAGTCCGATCCATTGACAACCTTAATTTCATTCGTCAAGCCATGGGAGACTATGACGCCCATAGAGCTGTAAATAGATCGGATCGCATCGGGGATGGTCACATCCACGAGCAAACTACTGTGGATCGGGAGGTGAAAATCTTGATCCAAACATTCTTCCAGATCAGATCAAGTTAAAATATGTTTGAATCCGGCCTGCTCCTCTGTTTGAGATGTAGCCCATTTTCTGTTTGAGCTGTAAATAGATCGGATCGCATCAGATCAAAAAAATTCGAAGATAGGATAATGTGGCGATCGTTTTGTGTCTATTCAGTATTCAGAGTGTTTGATCTTTTATTTAGAAGACGACGAGCGGCAGCAGGCAGTCCCTGTTCAGGAGCGTGGAGGCGCTCAGACTTCTCGCAGGTGAGGTCCTCCGAGGACGCCACCGTGCTCGAGGCGGCCAGGGAGGCCGCACGGTCCGATGGCAGACTGACCAGCGAGCAGACGGGTGTGGACCTCCCCATGCCACGGTGATTCCCCTCCCCCGTTACTACTGCGAGTTTCTAGGTTTTGCTGACGTTGGTTTCCGAGTGAAATTTTCCCAGTGCGGGGCTTTCGCCAGCTTCGCCCGCGGCCGCCCCCCGCCGCCGCAACGGTTCATCACACTACCACCTCACATACCGTTCATCGCACTATCCAGACACATGCAATTCGGAATTTTTAAAAAAATCCCCCGTTGTCGGCCACCAATACCGATAAGGCGATCATGGCTAATACATATTGATGCTACGAAAGGCATGACACGGTGACCCAACTTGCTGTATATCATGACGTGCACTAAGTATTTTTCGTAGCGATTAAAGATTAGTCTACACTCTAGTTTATTAAACATCTCATATGCACATTAGATTTAATTTCTTAAATTTTTATAACGTGATATCTAAATCATCTTAATTTGTATTTTAAGTCATAATTTTATCTGATTACTCAAAAAACTTAAAAATAAAAACGGCCAATTCAAAAGAAAATGGACCTAACATTGTTCATTTAATCTGAATTTTTAAGTATTTTTTTAAATATCAGATGAAATTATGAATTACACTACAAATTAAAATGACTCGAATCTCGTGTCACAAAAAATTAAAAAAAAATCTAAACTTGATACACACCCAACCAAGATGTATAATAACCTCAGAGTATGCACTTTATAAGTAGCAAAACCCTTTTGATTCATCCACACGATAGGAAGGATAATGGGACCTTAGGAACTTAATATCTTAAGGGCCGCTTTGACGTCCGATTAAGGTAAGGGAGCAGATGAGAGAGAGAGCGGTGAATCTCATCTCTCCTTCACACACAACCTCCTTAATTGGGGGCAGTTAACGTGATCGATCTCCCGAGATCGAGTACGTTAACCGTAACCAAATGTCAAAGGTGCCCTGAAATGATCTGACCGCATGCAACCCCATACGTCTCACAGATAGACCGATACGGTTCGTGAAAGGACAGTGGGGCCTTCTGACCGCATGCAACCCTCTAAACCCTTAGACGTCCCTCACAAAGGCTCGTACGGTTCGTGGCATCAAGATGAGCTGAAAAAATCATAGATCACTGAAATATAACTCACACAACTTTTTAATGCAAACCAACATATTTCAGTGCAAAATGCTATATTTCCGTTCAACCTCTATTTTTCATTCTTATAGACTATATTTTAATTATATGAACCGTATTTCAATGATCTACAAAATGTTTCACTCCACTTGAGTTTCACAAAACACATAGATCTCCGTGCAAAATGCATGAGATTATGTGTGATCAGAGCATTAAGAAACCGATGTCCTTCATATTAGACCAATCAAAACAATGTGTGTGACTTTTACCACACCCCAAAGTTTGTAGCAAGTATTAAGTGTACATACGTCACATCAGTATTAGAACAATCAAAGGAAAGTGTGTGACTAAACCACACCAAGGTTTTTAGCAAGCGTACAGATGTCGCACCAGTATACAGAATGGAAGGAAGTTTACAGTTAGAGAACGGATTGGACTGATGATTATCCTGATCTATTTACAGCCCTACTCAAACAAAATGCACTCAAGCCCGAGGGGGATCTCGATCCTCGCTTGATCTCCCCCGCAATTTTCTTGGTGGGAATCATATTTGACCATTTCCATTTCCATTACAACATCTCTGCATCGGTTTGATTAGAGACGAGGGAGATCTCAACTTGATCTCTCTAACTATTTATACGGTGAAAATTAAGATTTGTCAAATCGATCCGATACAAGATGTACCATCTATATTAGATTGTATCAATCATAGATTAATACGACCGATCTATAATAATATATATTTTTTAAATATTAAATATTTTTATAATAAATTTATTTTATAAATCGATTAGTTGAAAACCTCATGTTTAAACGTGAAATTCTATGTTTGAAACGTGCTTTTAACAAGTTTGCATTCTTTTTAAAAATGTCAATTTAATTTTAAATTTAAAAAATATTTAAAACTGTAACATGAGATTCACACCTAAGAGACTCGATTTAAATCACATATCAACTTACCGACCAAGATAGAAGACCGTTTAAGTGTTTTTATTTTATAACATATATATATATAATATATTTTTATCTCAATACACAATAGTATTGAGTCTTACTATATTATATCAGTAAAATACCGATACAGCCAGTACGAATTAGACTGTATTTGACCATTTTCATTTCCCATTCGCTTTCTAATGTAACTTGTACACAACATTACAACATCTCTGCATCTCTTCATTCTGAAGTAGCCAGTCCGAGATAACCTCCCTTAACATCGGCAGTGATGAATAGCAAAAGCCCTCGCATCCTCCTCTGCTATAAGACTGTTGCCGAAGCTGTTGAGTTGAAAAGCTGGCCATCAAAGTGAAGAAAAAAAAACTGGTCAAAGCGTTCCCAGGGACTTGCAATGCAGGACCAGGAAATGTAGCAAATGGCTACAAGTCGTCGGTTTTCCTCACTCTTCATCAATGGAGCAATTGTTACAGGAACTCTTAACTTCATTCGGTCACATCCACTGAGTTAAATGTTCTCTAGTGATTGGAACAGAAGCAAGCATGGCTTACAAGTATGGTTTAAGTTACCAGCAAAATGCCTTCTCAACGACCTAGAGATATACATAGACTCCCAAACAAGAAACGGGCACGCACTGATAAATGCCCAACAAACAAGCTTCTTTCCAGCAACAAGATGCCTACAAAATTCACATAATACATCAGATAAGCTAATATGCGTGTCCTTCAATAGCTAAGCATTTCAAATGTACCTAACAGATACCAAACCGGGACGATGGACGACTCTCAAGTGACCAGACCTGAAATGCATTCGTACTAAATATTACACTGCAAACGCAGCTTAGGATCAAGAAGAAAACAATTTAGATGAGGTCGGCAACGTTAGCTGGAAGCTCCTCAATGACAACATTGTAGAACCTCTGGATGTCAAACAGCATTCTTTCATCATCTTTGTTCACAAAGTTGATCGCAACACCCTTCCTTCCAAAACGGCCACTTCGCCCAATTCGATGAAGATAGTTCTCAGGCTGGGTGGGCAGATCATAGTTTATGACCAGAGATACCTGCTGGACATCAATACCACGAGCAAGGAGATCAGTGGTGATGAGCACACGGGAAGATCCAGATCTGAATTCACGCATAATAATGTCCCTAGTATTCTGGTCCATGTCCCCATGAGTGGCTGAGACTGTATGGTCCCTGCTTCTCATCTTGTCAGTGAGCCAGTCAACCTTCCGCCGGGTGTTCACAAAGATCACGCTCTGGGTGATGGCCAAGGTCTCGTAGAGATCACAGAGGGTCTCGAGCTTCCATTCCTCTCTATCCACATTGACATAGAACTGCTTGATACCTTCCAAAGTGAGCTCGTCTCGTTTCACCAGGATCCTCACAGGTTTGTTCATAAACTTGCGAGTGATCTCAAGTGCTTCTGGGGGCATGGTAGCAGAGAAGACCCCGACCTGAATCTTCGAAGGAAGAAGCTGGAAGATGTCATAGATCTGACACAACAAGCCAACCATCAAAAAGTTGAATATGACTTGCTAAAATCAGATTAACAAGTTAAAATAATAACCACTGTCCTATCAAGAAACCCCAAAGGATTGGAAACAGACAAGATAGAAGGTTCGTGTGCTCGGGAAAATGAACTTCAGAGTTACCTAAAGTATAGGTACCAGATACTAGGAATTAATAAATTTATAAAAAAAGCAAGCAAAATAATTAATCATGGACAAATATTTTCCCAGAATGACTCCCTATGATGACGTCATTCTATTTTAGGATGTAAAAGCTATATCATAATGGTCTGATACATGAGCCATCTGCTCAAATATCACAAATGCACATCCCAGACTGTCTTGCTAATTTAAAAACGCATTAAGTTTGGATATGCTATTGATGCATCTCTAGCACCCTTCCAAGTTCGTCCTGAAAATACAGAAAAAGCACTCGAGCTGCAAGTGTGCAATGACACGATTATATACTAAGCTTGGAGAAGGAAGCATCATCCAATCATTGTCAAATGGTTCCAAAATATGATGCGGCTTGGCTGCCGCAGGTGAAACATTTTGCCAAAGTTCTAATATTTTACTGCAAAAATACTACTGTGAAAACCAAGAATTAACTGTTTTATACTTTTAAAATGTTAAAAAAATCCCTAAAAGCATTTGCTTTTCAAAAACTCTGAATAAAATTGTGCCGTCATAAATAAAACTCCTGTTAGCAGCAGACAAACATTTACAATTTTTTTCCTGACTATAATATAAAAGTTATAAACCACTTATGGACTGCTATAACATCATTATACTTTCATGAGCATTACACAAAAGCATATCCCAAGCTTATCAGGAAAAGAGTAACAGCTAAACAGACAACACATAAACAAGGGAATTTCCAACTTTAGGAATATAAAAGATGAAACAGTTTGGGGAGACGTGTACTTTGAGTAGCATTTCCGCACAATTACAGTATGTGACACAATGAGTAGGATGTATGCCAGGTGTTACAAATAAAACTGCTCTGAAGAAAAAAATATATAAGTTATTTAAAGCATTAGTAGCATGTAACAAACTTCAGCTGTAGCAGAAATGCAAAAGCAAATATTGCATTAACAAAATAAACAGACAAAAAATAGGCAGAATGTCATCATTGCTGTAGTTCTGGAATGGAAACAGCTCGGGAACATAAGATATTGTAAAGGATGACCTGATCCTTAAAACCACGAGAAAGCATTTCATCAGCTTCATCCAACACAAACATCCTGATATGGTTAGGCCGGAGATACTGTCTTCGTAACATGTCAAAAACGCGACCAGGAGTACCGACAACAACATGAACCCCACTTGACAGGATGCGCTGATCCTCGCGAACACTGGTTCCACCCACACAAGCATGAACTTTCACACCCAGGTAATCACCAAGTGCCCGCATGACTTTCTCAATCTGTTGGGCAAGTTCTCGAGTGGGTGCAAGAACCAAAGCCTGGCATTCCACTAAGCCATAGTCAATCTGCTGCAGAATTCCAGAACAGAAAGTTGCAGTTTTTCCTGTCCCAGATTGTGCCTGCTGAATAACATCCAAGCCCTTGCAAAAAGGCACAATGCCCCTTTGCTGTATAGCAGATGGCTTCTCAAAACCTATTGAAACATTTAATAACATGATGTATCCTACAAAGACATACACAATCCAAAATAAAAACATTAAGCATAAAAAGCTATTATTTACCATAGGCATAAATGCCCCTCAAGAGGTTCTCTTGCAATCCCATGGAATCAAAGCTCTCATAGACCTCATCATAGGATGTAAAGAAATCCTGTCCATCTTCTGTAAGCCTGTCATATCCCATGATCAGGAAAAATGACTTAGATCCAGATGATATGAGCACTAAATATGCGACTGACTTAACCATGTTGGACGATGAGAAAAAAAAAATTGAAGGTAGGATCTCACTCTTTCATTTTGGCATCATATTGACGCTCATCAAATTGAGTTCCTTCTGTTGCCAATCCCGCCATGGTTGCAAAACTGATAGAGGAGAAACACAGCAGACAAATGCAACTGCAATAAAATTCAAACAGGTCAAGAAGCATCCTAAATTAAAGACCTAAATAAACATCTTTTTACAGTTTTAAACCATGTCCAGAGCTGAACCAAAAAATAAAAAATAAAAGTGCAGTGAACGCCATACAGAACTATACAATAATCGCATAACCTTCCTGGACACTGAATAAAGATGCTCAATGCAACTGTAGTACACTTGGAACAGTTTCTACTTTGGAGGTTGGACATGATCATAGACGACAGACAAGACTCAAATAAAATTGTAGCAGAAAAACCCAATTACCCAACCCTGATTAAAGGTTGTGGAAAAATACATAAAAAAGATTCACAAAATATGTTAATCACTTTGAGTTGGCCAATATTGCCAGATCTACCAAAACAGATACCTAATGGGGATAGCCAAAAATATGAAGTAACCAGCAATAACAACATGTGAATTTGTGCAGAAGAGTTACTGTTCCTTCTCAGCATAACCAGAGGTTATAAAAGTTAGATAAAACTATAAATTCTGACATAAGAATAATAATGTAAACATTTCTAACTTGTAATACCAGTAAACATAAAGCACCAGGTTCCCATGTCAAGGGAAGTGAAACCATGGATGCACCTTGGATCATATGGGTGGAAACAGAATGTATAGGAAGCAGATACCAGAACATCTTAATCAATTTAACAAGTTATTCATGTTGGATTGATCGCATGGACATTCAAAAGAGGTATACTTAAATACAGCTGTTCATTGCATCTGGCAACTGCAACTGATCAGCACGATTAATTATGGGATTACCAATTTAATACATTATGCAGGATCACAGATTCATTCTTAGCTACTACTATTAGTATTCAGATATTGATCAGATCATCTTCGTTGCCATCCTCGTCAGCTGCAGCAGCAGCCTAAAACTTTAGCAAAATCTCCCAACAGCTGAATTTATGACCTCCGCAAAGCGATACCAAGTCCCTGCCCAGAAGTTCAGGATAAGCTTTGTGCAGGAGATGGTCCAAAAAGCCTCATGAGGCTAGTTCTCAGGTAGCAAACAATCTTCTTCATTATGCAG
Source organism: Amorphophallus konjac (assembly GCA_022559845.1). Taxonomy (NCBI): domain Eukaryota; kingdom Viridiplantae; phylum Streptophyta; class Magnoliopsida; order Alismatales; family Araceae; genus Amorphophallus; species Amorphophallus konjac. The sequence goes on along the minus strand of JAHNEJ010000988.1, from coordinate 268,040 downwards.
TTCAACTCATGCAACCAGGGAGCATGCTTCGAAGGTTCTAGATGAAGCAGCAAAAGTTACTTGCACTCCTCCTTTGAGTATGGGTTCAATTTGATTGGATGAATCTGTGAAGTCAAGAACCAGCACCCAATCCAAGGTTCATTCGTCTAGAGCATGGTTCGCCAACTCGGACTACATCAGGCCGACTTGAGTGACTGGTACGGTCATACCAAATCATGGCGAACCCAAGCCATGATCCGAGGTGGATCGGTCTGATCCGGTATTAATTATTTAAATAGCAGTATAATATTCAAAATTAGTTTTAAATTTTTAAAAATAGAAAAATATAATAATGATACAACATATAACATTAGTCATGGATCTTGCATTTAATAGATGAAGAGCATGAAACTCTTAATTTTGAGTTTATTGATTAGCTAAATAATGCTATAATGTTCAAAAATTAGTGAAAGATGAAAAAATAGATTGTAGCATTACATTGTTGACTTAAGTAATTTATCTATCATAATCTAGAGTAAAACCCCCTAAACTTTCATGAAAGTTTAATTTTACAAACAAAAAATGCCATCAAGTTGCAGACCCAAGGAGTGAGTTAAACAGTTCTATGCTTTGTTGATCTCAGCAAGGTCGCAGGTTCAATTCTTCTCGACGGCTAGGTGCAGTGTGCCTTTACCATGGTGTCCGCACCCACAGGTGGTTCCCTGACTTGGGTCTGGCCGCACCACTCGGGGGGTTTACCATGCCCGCCCCTTGCCCTAGTCGGAGGACTCCAAGATGCACAAGTGGTGGGGCGTGTAGGTCCAACACAGCCGCACGCTGAGGTTGGTGGGGGGGACTGGGTTTCCCCTGGTCATCAAAAAAGAAGAAAAAAAACATCAAATTGCTTGAATTGTGCAACTCAACCAAGTCGGCCCGACATGTACTAGATCATGGCCCGCCCAAGTCAAGCCAGATCAGCGATTCAGCAAACCTTGATCTAGGGAAAAGCATCATCAATAAACTTGTAGTTATACATATTTTCCCATCAGCGTTACAAACTCTACTGGTCAATCATGCATCTGCACTTGCTCCTTGTTACACTGAACAACTAGTTTCTCACCATGTTCATATTTCTCTCATTTTCCTTTCTCTCCCCCATTGCTAAAAAGCTAACATAAAAAAGAAGCACCAACAACCAACCAAATTCAACACAATCAATCTGTCACATCCCATACTTAGGTCGCCAGTTGAGTTCAGCTTGAGCATTAAGACCCCACTATCAAGTTAAGGAGAAGGTACCGTAGCATCACTCTCGTTGTAAATTACTTGCAGCCTAATCAACACAGAGTTCAATTCTCTCTGGTACATACATCCAAAACTTCACAACTACAATCTTGATTACAGGTATCTATACTGCTACATCAATCACAACCATAGTTGTGGGCCTTGTGGCCACAACCACAACCAAGAATAATTAACAGTTTTGGCTTCCAAAACGAAATGTTCATGTGAATTCCAAGAGTTGCCTTTCTAAGTGCGAGAAACCTATAAATGTAAATATCTATGGGATAAGAACATAATCAAATAAATAAATACCAGGAAAAAGGTGTCTCATCATAATCCCGGATAAAGTTCACGACATCGCCAAAAAAGCATCTTTTACTATACTCATGGCAAGGATTTTGGAGATGGAATCAGCAAAAAATCATCATCCAAAACCATCATATTGCAAGTTATGACACCAACAGACTATGGATACATTGACTCAATGTTCTAAACTCATGATGATGGGAAAAACGTCAGACAGAAGTGAAAAGCATAGCCTATTGAAAGAACTAAACATATAAGATAGTTTCCTTGGGGCCTTGTGAGATTCTGCCACATAAAAATAGGGCATGTTCACATGCCATGCAGTTTACCTCTTCATAGAAATTCAACAAATTCACGAATACTATATATATAAAAACTACACTTCAGGTGTATATGTAGATGTGTTGGACATCATGTCCAAATGCAAGGCCAGCAGTCATCTGCATACGACCATGCATCTGACCTCCACCTATTGTTAAATGCCAAGACACTAAATCATCTGCTACAGTTGAAAGGCAATATTTGTTGTTACGGTTTGATGGTAATATTTAGAGTTGTCCATATCATGTGAACCACACTAACTGATGTTGTCTGGTTTTTGATTGCCCAAAACCATATGATCATGTATGATCCAGTCAGTCTCTATAATCTATCCAAGGATCGTCCAATATGAATTCCTGTGAAGCTTGTGATCTGAGGAAAGTGAGTACACTAAAACCTGGCATGCTGATTAGTCAATTGATAATTTTGCCATTGATCCGGTGCTGATGATGATGAGCTAGTTAATCAAGTTCATCAGCTGCAAATCCTCTAATGTTTCTGCCTTTCCCGCATCCATGTTAAAACCTTTGTCCCCAGTTTACGCCCCATAGTTAAATGTTAAGCAGGCAAGTAAATTACAGAGCAGTAGATGAAATCTATTGTCAAGTGAATCCTCAGACGTATATTTTCCTACAAAATAACAGTCCACCTAAAAAGCAAATGAAGTACTGGAAAAGGTGGATATCCCAAACGATCCCCATCAATCAGAAGGAGAAAGGACTACGACCAGATGTCCGACCCAGCAGTAGCAGCAAAAAAAGGAGTTACAAAACATACCGGAATCACGAAATCCCAACAGCCTAACAGAAGAACAAGTGGCGTGAACGTCATATACCTCCCAAATCTCTCCACGAACAAAAAAAAAACCACCCAGAAGCCATACACAGCAACAGGAACCCACTACATATGAACAACGCCACTTACAGAAAAAAAAAAAGTAAACCCCGGCCCTGTCAACAAAAGACAAGATCAGATCCACGCAAAAGCAAGCAAAAGTCACAAACATAGAAACAGCAGAAGAAAAGCTAGCACAGAACACAACCAAAAACATTTTTTTTCTCCTTAGAGAGTCACTCTGATCAGAAATAGAAACAACAAAATAGCAATCAAACTCTCTACACATGAATAAAGCAATAATTATACCCACTTCACTCCATCGACAACCGATTCCAATCATTCAGAAAATAAAAAAATGGCAAAAAAGGCGAAAATTTGAGAAAGAAGATGGTGAAGAGAAGGACGAGGAGGAGGGGAGGAGGAGACAGAGTAGAAGACCTGGCGCTATTGCAGGGGTAGAAGGCGAGTGAGTTGCGGAGAGCCGAGCGGCAGCACGCGGTCGATGCAACCTAAGGCGACCGACCGCAAGCGCTTCCCCCTCCCCTCCCTCGGCGTTTAACGGGAAGCTGGGCAATAGGGCCCGGGCAGGTCGGGGTTTGGAGCCTACGAGATCTGAACCGTCTGATCGGAAGATCCTCTGTTTCGACGGCCGTGATCTTGAGTGTAGGGGTGGAGCCCGCCGAGAGCGAATAAACGTACGGAAGATTTGGGATCTTTTGGGATCTCAGCAGCAAGAAGGGTGAAGTATCGGGGCAGCAACAGCGTTGGGGTACCTGAGAAGTGTGCACATGACCTGAGACATTTTTTGTTGTTGTGTGTGTGGGGGGGTGGGGGGGGGGGGGGGGGGGCAATATGTTACCCTTGCTTCGATTTGCTGCTCAAAATTTAAAGAGGACATGGACTTATATTTTTGGGGGCGTAAATATATTACCTCACTTCAATTTTAAAGAGGGTATAAAATTACATTATACTTTTAGGACGTCTTTATTAATCGAGTGCGATTAGGGTGTTTGACCCCGGGGGGTCGAGCAAGCTAACTGACCCAGATTAACGCAGTTGAATGTGAAGAAAGAGCGAGATCCACCGCTCTCTCTCTCATCTATCGGGTTACCCTAATCCGATGTCCAAGGCGCCCTCGGGAGGTCCTATCTAGAAGTTTGGCTAAGTGTACAATTATGACAAAGGAGGATGGTGTCTGGACTCATGCGTCATCATTCCTGGTTGTATTAGGCATGTTGTACTTCAAGATGTCCTTTTTCGGAAAGTTGGTAATACCATGTTGTACTTCAAGATGTTACTTGCACCTAAAACAATGAGGAGTTATTAGATTCCATCTATTTTTGACTATGAAAAGACATCATCAAGCAAGAGATGGGGATGAGGGGGTCTTTTTCTTCTTTTCTTTTGCTCAACAAGGATATTTTCATTAACTCGTGAAAGTGTACATACGTGAAGACAAAACATACACCACAATCACAAGCCACAATGGGTGATGGCGTGGACGCAAATCCCACATAAACATACATGATTATAGAAATAGCAGGTAGCCCCGCCAACGACAGGAAAACAAGACGAAGACTAAATCCTCTTCGTTATAAGTGGGCGCCAACCAGAACCACATAGCTACGTAAGGAAATTTGGCGGCAAGAACTGGAAAGGGGAGTAATGTTTAGTGTACACTCGTGTTAATTTTTAACTTGGTGTACATCAAATATTTTTTTTCTAATTTTTAAGTAATGTGAGTTCTAAGTCGTCTTTATTTGTCATAAAAACACACCTTACATGACCGTCAAAAAAATTTTAAAAAAATATATATCAAATGAATGATATTAGATTTAATTATTTAAATTTTAATTTTTTTTATTTTGAATTTCTTAAAACTATCGAATAGAGATGTGTTTTATATGGCAAGTTAGGTTAACTTGACCTCATGTTATATAAAAAAAATTTAAAAAAATGTTTGGCTGGTGCACCCCCGGTCGTATAATTATACACCGGTGTGCACTAAACATTACTATTGCACGATGCACCCCAACAATTCACTAATACACCTGCACTCGACTGCATCAGTAATGAAGTGCATCCAACTCCATTCTTCTCCGGACATGACAAGACCACTTAAGGCAACTCCTAGTGGGTGGTTCAGAAAAATGGAAGGCAGTGACTAAGAATGTCTTCAAGCAAAATGGGGAATGAAAGATTCACATGCAGAAGCCAAGGGGAGGGAAGCCAAAGTTAAGGGAAATCGAATCACACCAAGAAAGGGGACGACGAAGAAGAGGAAAAGGGAGACATAGTGACTAAGGATCGGGGCAGAAAGGATGCGATGTGAGATGGCGGCATTAGGGAAGAGGAAGGGGATAGATGTTGTAAGATAGAGGTTGGCTACACCTCGACGTGTCAATCACGTTACTTGATAATGTGTCGTGAGGATCGTGTAAAAGAAATTATTCATTTTATTATTTACATGATTAAAATTTTATTTTTGATTGACTCTCACGTCACGTCACTTGATGATGTAATTGACATACTAAATTAATTTAACATGAGACTCACTCAAAATAAAATAAAAATTAAATATTACACGTACAATACTTCGACATATAATTAATTAGGGTGTTACATAAAAATATTACTCTTTTGCCACACTCATCGGCAAGAGTTTATCCTGATTCGAAGACCAAAAAATATACGATTGAAATCATGGAGGCACCAACTTGACGAGGTGCTATGCCCATGATGGACAAGGAGGTTGTCCAAGAGTAGTTTTTGTGGTAATATGAGATTAATTTGCTCATTAGAGGACATAGGAGAGAGAGAATTGATAATTGATCACCCTTTAAAATATTATACTTTCACTTACGGATACTCTCTTAAAATTAAACAGTGTCTTCGTTTGTATAGTGGACACCATATTTCTAAAACTTTCAATATAGAAAGAAGCATCGCCATCTCACCTTTGTTACAAATCATGTCTCAGGGCTCATTTGTTTCGGATTTGGGGGGGATTATGGAGATTCCATTGATTAGAATCTCTGACAAAATCTATAACTATTCTAAATAAAATATAGTCACTTAGGCTTTCTTTGAAGAGATGGATTCGAGGGGAAATAGAATTTAGACACAAAAAAAGAGTTGCAGGAGGAATCTGTAAAAGTTGGGTGGACAGAGCTTTTCAAGCTCCTGGTAGACAACAACATATATTTTAAACCCTCACATTCACAGTTTTTATAGGATATGCCACAAAAAATTGGACCCTCTCCAAAGTGCCTCTTCCCCTTCTCCATCTAACTGTCACCTTCTTCCTCTTAGAGCACCACTATTGCCACAACCTGCTGTGGGAGGCGTTCTCGTTCTTGAGCACATAGTTTAAAACGATCCTGGCGATGACGATGAAGTTCGGATTGTCAAACGTTGGGGTATAGAGGATGCCAGTGTACTTGCAGATCTTCGACCCTGCTTGGCACCTGTAGGGCAGTGTAGGCGGCGGGGATGTGTGGGTTAGGAAAAGACAACTCCATGTCCATGTTGACGTGCTCCCCCCATCACTAAACTCCTCTCGGTAGTATAGCAGGTGCCGTTGTTGCACAAAATCAGTCTCGACTTTGCCATCGCCACCACTCCCTTTAGCTGTCGTCTGGGCGAAGGAGGCGAGGAGCAAGATGTAAGCGACAACAACAATGGAGAAGACGGCGAGGTAGGGAGGAGACAATGGCGCTGATGGTTGATGTCGGCCCCCGACAACATCCGGCATTGTCTCCGACAGTGATGCAGTTAGAGTTTTTTTGCTTTGGGAGATATGAGAGAGAGAGGGCGGGATCAAAGAGAAATAGAGGGAAGGGCCGAGGGTTTCATGGGAACCAGCCAAATGGGTTTGGGATTCTTTCTAAATTCGTGTACTCATTGAGTACAATATGGAGAAAGAGACTCTAAATAAAAAATCTCATGACTACAAGCATTGTCAAACGCCGTCTTAAAACAAGACTAGCTCACCTTGAATTGTGGACAACCCAAAATCTTATAGGAGGTGAGAGCAAGATATAAGACTGTGTTTGAAAATGCAATGGGGGAGGGATTCTAATCATTAAAATCACTGACAACCTCACAAGCATTTTCAAATGTCTCTCTTGACCCTTGGCTTCCACATCTAAGGAGATTTTCGTCGAGGAGAGAGAGAGACTCATCCCCAAAATCTTGAAAAGCTCTACAGGGGGAGTTTTTTGCAACTTCTTGGGAGATTTCTGACACCTCGTTCACTTTTACCCTCCTAATCTGTCTGATTTTACGTCATATGCCACCCAAAAAATGGGAAACACCTCCTACTACTCCTCTTCCCCTTCCCCAATGTGAATGGAAACTTTATCCTCCATCTTGTGAAAACCCCACTATGAACTTGCCATTTCCCCCACCCTGAGCTCTTTGGCTCCTTTGCCCATGTCCCTACGCTCGTTAACACGCCGTCATGGGTAGGTTGCAGAGAAGAGCCTCAGTGTCGGCAGTGGGCGCAGCAAGAGTGAGGTCACCGCAAGATCGCCACCAGAGCATGTGAAGAAGGGGGTATAAAAGGCATTTTATGTTCACCCTCCACTCATGGATTGAAGAGGTTCGCACTCTACCCAAATGAAGTTTTAAAATTTTTAAAAATATGTACTTGAGCAGTAGGTGTATGGGATGGGAGATTTTTCACAATGTGGGAGATTGCAATGCATTTCCAAACGCAGCCTAAGTCTCTCTCCTCTCTAAAATCAAGAGTTAAGTTATTTCTCGAAGAGTTTAATGATGAAAAAAATCTCCACGGAGGCATTTCTCGGAGACACTGGGACGTGTTTTTAGGAGCCCCAATATGTTTCCCGTCCTATGTTTCTCCATCACATTATGTACCCCCTCGCCAAAAATAAAATGATGAAAAAAATACTTCTCTCTTGACGCATGTACTTAAAAGTTGAGTTTTTAAAGCTCTTCAATGCTTGCAGTTATGACTGTTAATGGGTCGGGCTCGGGCTGAGATTAGGTAGGCCCGACTCATCAATTTTAAAGTTCAGCCCGTGTACAGACCCAAGCTATGTCGGATCGGGTCGAGTCAGGCCCGACTTCTTCAAAAGTTCGACTTAGGCACGGCTCAGCCTGAAAAATTAAATGAAAATAATAATAATAATAATATATATATATTAGAATATAAAACTTATAATATCACTAAATTAATTAGAATTTTAGATGTTAATTTATTTGAAAAGAGATTTAATTTTATTTTTTGATTATTTAATTTTTATTAAATAAAAAAATTGAATTGAGAAAAAAAGAAGAACAAGTTAGGTCGACTTGCGGGTCAAACTCAAAGTCCGGGTCCTACCAGCGGACTTAGTCAGACCAGGCTTTTAGGCCCGACTAAGAACTTGTGAGTCAAAAAGGACTTGACTGCCTGACTCAAAATCGAGTAAGACCCGCGAGCCTATCGAGCCGCAGTCCATTGATAGCCCTAATTGCTGTACTCCGAATGCTACCTAAGTGCAAAAATGCACATGAATATATAAAGACATCTTATTATGGTAACCTTCTTCTATCGTCTGGGAGAAGATGGAGGCTCTAAAAGTACTATGAAGGTGATTCCCTTGGGCATAAATGCTTATCACATATTTAAGTAGGGAGTTATTATCATGGGGATAGACATTTTAAAGGTTCCTAGAACATTTATTAAGGAGGTCCTTCTAGAAGGAATGCCTATTTTGGAAAATTCCAAATATCACACGTAGGCCTGATAAGTTTCAAGACCTCAATATTGAGTTTAACAAATTGTTTTTGGTAGATTTTGCTTCATATTAATTGTTAAAAGGAAACTCATATTTACAAAACAAGTTTAACTAAAAAAATCATAAACAATGAATTAGCATATGTTTTCATAATTATTATTATTATCTTTTAGTAACTCTCAATACATTATAACTTAGTTATTTAAAAAACTGCTGAAAGAATCAGTTGGAAAAGAGAAAGAAGTGTCATTATTTTATTTTGATAATACTCACTACCAAGATAAACAAAGAAGGGCAGCCAGTTGTCTTGTTTATATCATCTATATCTTGTCTTTCCTCTTATCTGCTATGCAGCTCAAGCAAACCATGATGGCATGTAACTGGGATAGAATAACTATAACTACAATGAGTAATAGTCCTAGCTCACTTATGACTTCCACTCCTCCATCCACCTCTTTTATTCCAATATATAGACATGGTATGAATGAGCGGAAGAAATTGTGGGATGAGATGAAGGAGGATTAGACACACAAGATTGTAAAGCCTATCCAATGTACGGCTCTCATCTCTGATAGCAATGAATATTGGTAGCAAAGAAGATTAGGAGAGATAAAGGAGAAAGTGATGGTAAAAAAGAGAAAAGGGAACAATGATAAGGTGGATCTGACAATAATCCACCAATCAGGTTCCTTTTAACTGCATTGTATGCCCACCCAAAGGGAAGAGGAGTTAAGAGATTGGAGATTGATGCTACATAATCCGATGTTTGTTTGGACCTATAGAGGTAGTAGCTTCCTTTGCACGAGGACTATGGACCCAAATAAAGCACCATTTCATAATGCACGTTGAGATGATCACATAATAACTCATGAGTTTTTTAAGTGGCATAAAATCTTATGAGTTTGGAGAAGGAGAGAGGAAGAGAGGCTCAATTTTTTCTCTCTCTTGATTTCCTAAAAAAATAACTTATAAACAGCTCAAATTGGAGGAGAAAGGGGAGAGTTTAAGGGGGAAAGATATTAATACCCATCCTTATCAACCCTATTTAGTCCCTAGTCTCATTTCATCTCTCCCTCTCTCATCCCCTCGTAGCCTTAACCCATCGTTCTCTTTTGACATAGGGTGTAAGAATCTACCATAAATGATACCGAATGAAGTATTGATGAGTAAAACCAACATTGATTTTTTATAGTGTGGTGTCCCGATTTGTTAGATCTAACTATAATGGCTCTTGCAAGGTCTAGGAGCTTCTTTGGGTCGTGAGGAGTTTGTGGAGATAGAGTACGGAAGTATGAGGAGTGATCATTTGCGAGGGTTCAATTTTGGTGTGCAGAGATATGGGCATTTTGGTGAAGCATGTGTAGGAGTTGTAAAGGTGACAAGGTAGGCTGACACGCTGAAGGAGAGCGAGGTCGGCTAGCTATCACGTTTTCAAGAGAAGTCAACATGTAGTGGGGGATCTGCATCAGGTTAGGCTGATGCAATTCAAGTGAAGGTTACGTGATTGGATGTCACGATTTAGTTTGGAACCTAGTCAATGTCCAGTCAAGGCTTGACATGTAGTGATGATAGGGTGTCAGGATCTTGTCATATAGTGCGAGGAATCACGATGGAGATGTGCGTCACATTTTGGTGATTCACGACTATTAGTTAAAGTTTGTCCCACAAGCCAATCATATAAGACATGATGGAACACTTATTCTACATTCTTGTTCGCTTTTAATTAATAGCAATGATATTCATTATCTTCTTATCGTGTGTTTATACGGATTATAATGAAGTTCGTAAACTTATGTAATGAAGATCGGATCATAATGAGATCGTGATATTTAAACATAAGTTTAGAATTTTCCTAGTCGTAGAATGCTTGAGAAGAACATCAAGTATTTGACTAGATTAGTACGTATTGTGTCTGCTCATATGATGATGTTGATTGATCTCATAGTCACTCGTATGGAAACACTAAGACCAACATATAGGTGCTCATTGGAGAATGAGTTTATTGAACTGATCCAATTAAGAACCTCAGGATGGCCATTATATCTTACTGTTAACCAAGATATTCTTAAGTCATAGTAGCACAGTTGGTCTTTAGACATAAGTCATCAAAGACACATTGCATGAGGAATACTATGTTTTGATTCCTAGCACATGGACTTTAACCACGAGTCTTGGAAGCTTAAGTTTTTGATATAATGGAATCCGTGCAAAAAGAATTGAGTGACAATAGTGGATCATTCACTCTCTGAAATAGATAGAGGAAGAATGCCCTATGAGCTGTACTCGGGAAATCCCTAGCGAGGGTTGCATGGTTCATTGGTAAAGGAGTTTTCCAATGAGACTATCGAGTACAAGTTTCATTATGCCATGAAGAAGACAAGGGCTTGACAATATCATCATCCCCTTAATTATGGGAAGAGCATTATATGAACGAATGATTATAGTTGTGTAGTAACTGTGAATGAAAGATCCATGACTGGGTTGCAGTATCTCTTTGTCTTTCGAGGTCATGAAGCATTGCTTAGTGATTTCCCTAACTTGAAAGCCCAATACAAAATAATCATGAGTTGATTATTCATTGTTGGATGACGATTTAACTATTTAAGTCATGAGATAGTTTAAATAATCAATTATATATTAAGATTTATGTGGTTAAGTTAAGAAGGAGTTTTTAAGCTTAATGTGCCTCCAATCAAACTGACACTATAAACGATGCACGGGTGAGACTGTAACGACCCGAGAATCCAATTACCGGGAAAGCCCGATAACCCGAGACTCGTACCACCACCCACGAGTCCAAAGACTCGGAAGGGTTAGAAGGATGGTGTGGAGACTACACAAGTATCACAAATAATTGTAGAAATTAAACAGTTATCCAATTAAGTAAGAAATAAATTAACATTTTACATGATACATGGTCCACAAGATAACAATAAAATAACAACAGTAGTCCACAACTAGTACAGATGTTAGGGTGCTAGGCCCGGATACAGAGGGGGGTGAATGTATCCCTCTAAAAATTATGGCCTAAATTAAAGACTCTAAAGCTCGGATATGCGGAATAGGGACAATGAGCTTTCCGAGATAAGATAATAATCAACCAATTGATCAAACAGTTGGACTGCAACAATGCAGCCACCTGATCAAACTAGAAATGCAGACAGAACAGTGCAACCCAAACACACCCAGCAAAGTGCAATGCTCAAGGTTACTGCTGATAGGAACAATATAAACAATCCAAGATAACACAGCTAACCAGCATGCATAACCTGTGAATGGGAGGTAGGAGGCAAGGAGCGAATGCACAAAACAAACCACTGCACAGTAGATTTTTAGGTGGTTCGGTCCTGCAGACCTACATCCACCCCACACTCAACCCGAGTGTGGCTTCCACTAGCTCACGCTAGAAACAGCAGACTCAGTCTGCAACAGGTGCTGCCACACAGCTTGACCAGGGGAACAACCTCCCCTCTTCCTCCCAACCGGAGGGAACCACTAGTGACACCAGTCACTAGCAAACCAGAGACGCAAGTCTCTCTTCCTCCAGACCGGAGGGAACACCTAGTCTTGCAACCCACAAGACTAGAACCGGAGGACCAATCCTCCCTTCCTCCAAAACCGGAGGGAACCAACCGGTGACTTCCAGTCACCAGCAAACCAGAGGTCGAAGACCTCTCTTCCTCCAGACCAGGAGGGACCCCTGGACTTGCAATCCACAAGCCCAGAACCGGAGATCAGATCTCCCTTCCTCCAAACCGGAGGGAACCCACAAGTAGCACCCAGCTACTTGCAACCGGAGATAGCAATCTCCCTTCTCCTGAACTAACAGGAGGAACCCCGACCTCTCTACAGAGTATCGGAAATACAGCAAACCAGAAAATAAAGGAAAAATAATAAACGAAAATAACTTCAGCAAAACAGAAAGCTGAAAAAACGAAATGCACAATGTGGCTCTCAACGGAGCTAACTGGCCTGGATTTGATCCACGGTCCAGTAGACAGATCTTCAGGTAAGTTTTTCTTCCTCTTCTCTTCTCTTCTTCTTCTTCTCCTTCACTCTCTCGATCTCTGCTCCCCTATTCTCTTCGGCTCACACTTCTATCTCTCTCTTTCTCTTCTTCTCCTTCTGCTCTTCTTCTTCTTCACTCTTTCTTCTCTTTTCACACGAGCACTATCTCTCTTTCTTTTTCTTCTTCTGCTCTCACTCTCTTCTCTACTCTCTTCTTTTCTTTCTTTTCTTCTTTTTCTGGATCGAAGGGCTTTCTACTCTTCAGGCTTTCTGCTTCGATCAGCTTTATCTGTGGACGAAGGCTGCATTATATAGCAGCAGCAGCAGGTGGATAGGGCACAAAACGCGTGTGCCTCCCACATTTCCAGCCCTAAGTATTCGGACCACGTGGCAGTCTCTCAGCAGGATTCATTCTGGCCTCAGATCACGTGCTGCCAGTCACTGGGGAATGTTATTCCTCGAACCTGCAAGGAGATACAACCCATTAAAACTGAGGGCCACAGGAACTAAAGCTGCATGAGGTATGGACTGTACTAGGAATGACACGAGATAGATACGGTGACTACAACACGAAACAAGGAAAGAACAACACGAGATACACTGTAACAGAATAGACACAACAGAACGACACGAAATACAGCGGTGACAAAAGTAAACATTACAAGAGAACAACACGAGGTTCATATGAGAACAGCACGAAGTTATATGAGAACAGTACGAAGTTAGAAGGAAACAACACGCGGACATAAACACAAGAGAAACACGAAGACATGAATACAAATGAAAACAAAGACCTAAGGGTAACACGGGGTGGTACAGAAAACAGCACGAGATAGAAAAGAGAACGATACGAGGTACCAAGGCTAATACAACAAGGAAGATGACACGAGGTCAGATAAGAACGGCACGAGGTGAGAAGAAAACGACACGAGGTAGAAAGAAAATAACACGAAGACATGAAGACAAAAACAACACGGAGACACGAAGACACAAACAGAAACTGACACGAATTGAAAATAGCACGAAGATGAAAACAGAGACCGACATGAGTTGAAAACAACACGAAGATGAAAAATAGGAATCAACACGAAGTGAGGTCAAGGCGAGAAGGACACGAGGTCTGATAAGAAAGACCAACACGAAGACGATGAAAACAGCACGAAGTAAAGAGCAACGACACGAAGTATAGTGGTGACAAAAACACACACTACACAGAGAACGACACGAGGTGGCACAGAAAGCAACACGAGGTGTTGCAATGTCCTGCACGCAATAGAACAAAAACGACACGAAGACAACAGGACACGAAGTCAGTGAGAACAGCACGAGGTGAAACGACACGAGCTGACAGCAACTCAAGGACGAAAAATAGAAACCGACACGAAGTGTGGTTAAGGCGAAAAGGACACTGAGTCTAAAGAGAAAAATAGCACGAAGACAGCGAAAACGACACGAAGTTCATAAACTCAACACGAAGACATAACTACTGAAATAATACGAAAGACACGGACACATCACGAAGATCAACACAGAAACCGACACGAGGTGTGGTTTCAAAACAAACGAAATCGACACGAGATGAACAACTAAAAACAAAGGAAACGACACGAAATATAGTGGAAACAACACGGACACACGACCTGAAGGACAGTAAACATAAACAACACGAAGTATGACAGAAACAGTACGGACATACAATGTACTACCTCATAGCAGATTTCCTGTTAGGCATAGAAATCAACACGAAGTGTTGTAAGCTCAGACGACACGAGATCTTTTCGTGTTAGTGAGGGGAAACAACACGAAGACTCAAATACAGAAACAACACGAAGATGATGTGCAGTCTGATGTACAGACTTTGAAGAACAGTCTAATGTATAGACTTGCACGAGCGAGCTACAGTGCCAAAGTGTAGACTTCACGCTGTACAGACTTACTGCCAATCAATGTATAGACTCTGTAAATGCATATGAAAGCTTTATGCAGCAGATAACAGTCTGAAACTTCACTTGCAATGATGCACAGTGCAATGATGCACAGTGTAAGCAGATAAACTGACTGAACATATGAAAGCCTGAATGAACATTTCAGCAAGATGACTCACAGTGACTCACATCAAACACCAATCATCAAAACCAAATCAATCATCAAAACAGAACATCAATGCATGGTGACTCACAGTGATTAGGTCACATTAAAACCAATCATCACAAACCCCTAAAGCCAATCATCAAAACCACAAACCACAGGGGCCAGGGGCACAACAATCTCCCCCTTTTTGATGATGGCAACAATACACAACAATACACAGTGAGTCATTCTGATGATGCAGTACATTCTTATGAAAGTCATTCTGATGACTCAAACTATTCTCCCCCTTTGACTTCATCAAAAAGAAAATAGTTTGAGAAGTGAAAGCAAACTATCATGCAACGATTGAATAAAATTCTCCCCCTTTGGCAAAAATCTCCCCCTTTGATATAAACTCCCCCTTTGATACCAGCAGAAGGAGATACCAAAAAGTAAGAGCTCCCCCTAGAAATATGAATGCAAGAGCACAATGCTCCCCCTTTAAGAGTTTCTATGCAGCATGATGCATATGTCATGGAAGCTCCCCCTCAATAAGTGGAAACTTATGAGAGAGATGAGAAGGAGACCACAGGGGTAAACAAGGAGAAGTTCAGTTCAGTGAACCAATAACATGAGCAGAAGAAATTCAGTTAACAGATTTTCAAAGAGATATCAATCTCATAAATCTAAAACATAAGTTTTCAAAGTCTTCCATTATAGGGGCTTATGAATGAGCTTTTTGAACAGCATGGTTTAAACATGATGTATGCAGAGTTTATCAATAAAATTCTGTATTGATATCTAAAACCATGTTTTAACAAAAATGAACCAAGCCCTCATATTTATCTTGATTATCCTCTCTTTGTCTTACACAATCAAATTTATTGACTTCTTTCAGAATTACATGCATCGGTATTGAAATCAAGCAATTTTGAAGTCATATGAATTTGTCTAGGGTTGTAGCAATTTGATTTTTGCATCAATATACAGATATTTCAATTCGTTCAACAATTTTCATGCTACAAATTTTACGAGCACTCTAGTTCAGTGCACACCTTGTAACTAGAGGATATACCTTGATCAGAGGCCAATATCCCTAAACACTTAGTGTGACTAACTGTCATGCTTTATATGAACAGAGATAGCATTTACACATCATGACACACTGCAAATCATTTCTTGATGAGTGAGTTGTATTTCTCAGTGTGCATGCCATTGCTCTGCCTGATTTTCAATGAATTTTATGCAGAGTTAACTAAGGCACCTCATGACACAGTCCTTTGGATATGTGTTTCTCAGTGACCAAGGTCATTGCTCTGACAATTACTTTACCCTTTAGACAATTCAGAAACATTCATTTGCTTCAAAACAATATTAATCTCATGTACTTAACCAAATAAAGTCTTGTATTCAAAAATACAGATTTCAGAAGTTTTTGCAAGACACAGCATGAACCATTTGGTTAAGATTTATTAAACATGATTCAGATATGTTAAGAGATTTTAAAGTTAAACTCCATGAATACATTAAGCTTAAACCACATGAGTTATTTCAGTCATTCTTAAGAATGTATAATAGAAGATTTCTAGTTCAAGAGTTTTTCAGATTTATGATCGAGATAGCCCATTGAAATCTTCATGAAAGACTGATAGAATTCTGAAGCCAAATGATACCAATTGATAGGAGAATTATCAATTGTTAAGAGAGATTTTGAAGCACAAAGTTTTCAGAATATGATCAAGGTTTGTCAACAAAATCAATAAGAAAGGATATGCTATGAATTCTGACAAATGTATGCATTTGACAACCTATATGCAATGCATTGACTCCCCCTTACAATATGCATTCAAACTCTCTTTTTGGCATTTTCAATATAAGGAGATGCAATGCACTATATGTATGCAGGGACATGCAAAGACTCAATCATTGAATGCTATGCAAGAATATGTAACTTACTCCCCCTGAAAACATGCAATGCTTGCACTGAAAACTGAACATATGATACCAAATGATATTGTGACTTGTGCCCAATCAGACTGTCCTATCAGCAAAGTGACCCATGGTACTAGGCGGAGCACTTGGTCTAAAAGACCACCTCACACATAGTAAGAACCTCCAGACAGACTTCCCTGCCTTTTGGTACCTTACCATTTATATACCATTGAGGTCATGCATGATAATTCAACATGCAGTCCTAAATGCAATTCAGAATGCTCAGTGAGCTATTGCAACACACAAGTTTCAAGTCACACTCATAGGCAGTTCAGATTTTTCAGAAAATTCAAAATGCAATTTGTTTTCAGAGTTTATGCATTTCAACAATTATCAAACAACTACAAATGGCAGATATGCAAGAATACATCAAACCAGATATGCAATGAGTTTCAAAATGGGAAATGCAGAGAGATTACCTGAACAGTGTGAGAGTGGGGTTTTCATTCTTGAGTGCCTTGGATCATTACCCCTTTTATTCCAGTCCCAAGGCACACCTGCAAAATAAAGTTTATTTTGCACAAACAGGTACCCAAGAAGTCTTGGGTCCTGACATGACATTATCACTCCTAGCAGGTTTTCTCAGCACATTTTTAACTTGATAGCCATTAAATTTCATCAGAGGATGACTATCCATCAAATGTCCAGATTTGCCATAATGATGGCAAGAGACAGCAGTTTTCAAATCTGATTTATGCACATTCTTGTTAGCATGAATTCTATGTGCATACACATGAGATTTTCTGTTAACAGAATAAAAATTCTGTTTACCAAAACAGTTTGGTTTTGATATCCTGCCAGCCAACAGGTTGTAGCCCTGTGACCTGGCTTCCCATAGTTAATACATGCAGGAATCTTTTCCTTAAAAATAGATTTATCCCTCCCATAATCATTCTGGTAAACATGATTAACATGAGAATAGAATTTTCTCTTGCCTTCAACTGACCAGCACTGAACAGCAACATGTCCCAGTTTACCACAATTATAACAATGAATTTTCTTTTCCCTAAGGACATGAGTTTTAGCATGATTTTTCTGTGAATTAATAGCAGCAAGGTCATCTAACTTCAATGATTTGCATTCATGCATGAGATGACCCATTTCATGACAGTAAAAGCA
Organism: Amorphophallus konjac; assembly: GCA_022559845.1. Lineage (NCBI taxonomy): Eukaryota > Viridiplantae > Streptophyta > Magnoliopsida > Alismatales > Araceae > Amorphophallus > Amorphophallus konjac. The sequence goes on along the minus strand of JAHNEJ010000988.1, from coordinate 250,377 downwards.
TTTGGATTTCCTGTTTTGAGCCGAATAGGATTTCTTAGCATAAGAAGTCCTAATATGAAATCTATCATTATCATTCTTCATGACAAGGCAATCATCAAGTACATGGCCAGAACTTCCACAATAGAAGCATTCAACATTCCTTCCGTGGATAACTGGAAGTTTCCTAGCCTTAGGCTTGTTTGCACGAAATTTACCATTCTTCTTCAGTATTCTCATTTTCACATTTTCCTTCTGTTTTTGAATCTTCTGATCATCTGACTATTTTGAAGAAGGTGCAGAAGTACTAGCTAAGTTTGAGCTACTCACAAATGTTGCGCATAGTTTGTTCCTTACAGCTTGCTTAACTTGAGAATTGCACATTTTTCCTTCATTCAATTTGGTAACTTCCACATTCAAAGAATCTTTCATTTTTTCTTTACCTTTGGCAAATTTTGACAGAGAGTTGTTTAGGTTTTCAATTTCAATTTGCAAGATCATAATGTGGTCTTCACACGAGATAACCTGATTTTGTAACCCATCATTCAGACTTTTCAGGATCTCATTCTCTTGACTTAGCTTCAATTCAATGTTCACTTCTTTTTCTTTCAAAACTGATTTTTCTCTTTCAACCGTTAGCCATCTTTCAGATAAAACGGTATTAAGGACCATTAGCTTCTTATTTTGCTCCTTCAGGTGGATTTTTTCTTCAATCAGCTTTTCTTTTAATTTATCAGTTTCCTTCTTCTGAGTCAGCAGAGAATTATTTTCTTCTTTCAAGGAAGTGATTAAGTTTTCTTGTATATTATCATCAGAATGTAATTCTTCAATCAATTCCTTCAATTTAGATTTTAGATTTTTATTTTCAGTCTTTAGACCTGTGATTTCAGCATTTTTCTCTTTTCTTAATTTTCTCTTTTCTGACTTAACTCTTTCATATTTTTCCAGTAGATGCTCATGCAAGGCAACTAAATCATCATGACTAATATCCTCGGTCTCAGAGTTTACCTGGGATGAGGACTCATCTGATTGATCACTCCTTCTTGCCATGAGACATTCATCTTCCTTTCCATTGTGGATGCGAAGCAATTCATCTAATATTTCCTTTGCCGAACTACAATCTGAGAAGGAGGAAAAATCATCAGAACCGATTGCAGCCTTCATTAAATTTAGAGCTCTCACATTATCATCATTTTTCAACTTGTGGATATGAGTCCACTTGGACTGATCCTTAGGAAGTTCATGTGGACTGTGAGAGATAACCTTCCACAATTGTGGATTAATAGAGTTAACATGCTTGTGCATACGATATAGCCAGAATTTAATATTTGAACTACTGAATAGTGGAGGATGAGCCATGACAGCACAACAGATTAATGCAACAGGAATATTGATGCACTAAAAGTAAATTAGCACCTAAGACCGCAAGATCGATCTGCAGGTCGCTGGACCTTGTAAGCAGACACCTGCTCTGATACCAACTGTTAGGGTGCTAGGCCCGGATACAGAGGGGGGTGAATGTATCCCTCTAAAAATTATGGCCTAAATTAAAGACTCTAAAGCTCGGATATGCGGAATAGGGACAATGAGCTTTCCGAGATAAGATAATAATCAACCAATTGATCAAACAGTTGGACTGCAACAATGCAGCCACCTGATCAAACTAGAAATGCAGACAGAACAGTGCAACCCAAACACACCCAGCAAAGTGCAATGCTCAAGGTTACTGCTGATAGGAACAATATAAACAATCCAAGATAACACAGCTAACCAGCATGCATAACCTGTGAATGGGAGGTAGGAGGCAAGGAGCGAACGCACAAAACAAACCACTGCACAGTAGATTTTTAGGTGGTTCGGTCCTGCAGACCTACATCCACCCCACACTCAACCCGAGTGTGGCTTCCACTAGCTCACGCTAGAAACAGCAGACTCAGTCTGCAACAGGTGCTGCCACACAGCTTGACCAGGGGAACAACCTCCCCTCTTCCTCCCAACCGGAGGGAACCACTAGTGACACCAGTCACTAGCAAACCAGAGACGCAAGTCTCTCTTCCTCCAGACCGGAGGGAACACCTAGTCTTGCAACCCACAAGACTAGAACCGGAGGACCAATCCTCCCTTCCTCCAAAACCGGAGGGAACCAACCGGTGACTTCCAGTCACCAGCAAACCAGAGGTCGAAGACCTCTCTTCCTCCAGACCAGGAGGGACCCCTGGACTTGCAATCCACAAGCCCAGAACCGGAGATCAGATCTCCCTTCCTCCAAATCGGAGGGAACCCACAAGTAGCACCCAGCTACTTGCAACCGGAGATAGCAATCTCCCTTCTCCTGAACTAACAGGAGGAACCCCGACCTCTCTACAGAGTATCGGAAATACAGCAAACCAGAAAACAAAGGAAAAATAATAAACGAAAATAACTTCAGCAAAACAGAAAGCTGAAAAAACGAAATGCACAATGTGGCTCTCAACGGAGCTAACTGGCCTGGATTTGATCCACGGTCCAGTAGACAGATCTTCAGGTAAGTTTTTCTTCCTCTTCTCTTCTCTTCTTCTTCTTCTCCCTTCACTCTCTCGATCTCTGCTCCCCTATTCTCTTCGGCTCACACTTCTATCTCTCTCTTTCTCTTCTTCTCCTTCTGCTCTTCTTCTTCTTCACTCTTTCTTCTCTTTTCACACGAGCACTATCTCTCTTTCTTTTTCTTCTTCTGCTCTCACTCTCACTTTCTTCTCTACTCTCTTCTTTTCTTTCTTTTCTTCTTTTTCTGGATCGAAGGGCTTTCTACTCTTCAGGCTTTCTGCTTTGATCACCTTCATCTGAGGACGAAGGGTTCTATTTATAGCAGCAACAGCAGGTGGATAGGGCACAAAACGCGTGTGCCTCCCACGCTCGATCCAGAATCTTCCTGCCACGTGCCCTTTTCGTATTTGTTCCTTCAGTATCGGATCATGTGCAGCTAGACACCGATGAATGTTCTTCCTCGGACCTGCAAAGAGATAAAAACCATTAACCTTGAGTGCCATAAGAACTAGAACTGCATGAGGTATGTGGACACGACAAGAGGTGCACTAAACAGAGAACGACATGAGATACAGTGGTGACAAAAGTAAACATTACAAGAGAACAACACGAGGTTCATATGAGAACATCACGAAGTTATATGATAACAGTACGAAGTTAGAAGGAAACAACACGCGGACATAAACACAAGAGAAACACGAAGACATGAATACAAATGAAAACAAAGACCTAAGGGTAACACGGGGTGGTACAGAAAATAGCACGAGATAGAAAAGAGAACGATACGAGGTACCAAGGCTAATACAACAAGGAAGATGACACGAGGTCAGATAAGAACGGCACGAGGTGAGAAGAAAATGACACGAGGTAGAAAGAAAACAACACGAAGACACGAAGACAAAAACAACACGGAGACACGAAGACACAAACAGAAACCGACACGAATTGAAGACAGCACGAAGATGAAAACAGAGACCGACATGAGTTGAAAACAACACGAAGATGAAAAACAGGAATCAACACGAAGTGAGGTCAAGGCGAGAAGGACACGAGGTCTGATGAGAAAGACCAACACGAAGATGATGAAAACAGCACGAAGTAAAGAGCAACGACACGAAGTATAGTGGTGACAAAAACACACACTACACAGAGAACGACACGAGGTGGCACAAAAAGCAACACGAGGTGCTGCAATGTCCTGCACGCAATAGAACAAAAATGACACGAAGACACAACAAGGAGAACGACACGAAGTCAGTGAGAACAGCACGAGGTGAAACGACACGAGCTGACAGCAACTCAAGGATGAAAAATAGAAACCGACACGAAGTGTGGTTAAGGCGAAAAGGACACTGAGTCTAAAGAGAAAAACAGCACGAAGACAGCGAAAATGACACGAAGTTCATAAACTCAACACGAAGACATAACTACTGAAATAATACGAAAGACACGGACACATCACGAAGATCAACACAGAAACCGACACGAGGTGTGGTTTCAAAACAAACGAAATCGACACGAGATGAACAACTAAAAACAAAGGAAACGACACGAAATATAGTGGAAACAACACGGACACACGACCTGAAGGACAGTAAACATAAACAACACGAAGTATGACAGAAACAGTACGGACATACAATGTACTACCTCATAGCAGATTTCCTGTTAGGCATAGAAATCAACACGAAGTGTTGTAAGCTCAGACGACACGAGATCTTTTCGTGTTAGTGAGGGGAAACAACACGAAGACTCAAATACAGAAACAACACGAAGATGATGTGCAGTCTGATGTACAGACTTTGAAGAACAGTCTAATGTATAGACTTGCACGAGCGAGCTACAGTGCCAAAGTGTAGACTTCACGCTGTACAGACTTACTGCCAATCAATGTATAGACTCTGTAAATGCATATGAAAGCTTTATGCAGCAGATAACAGTCTGAAACTTCACTTGCAATGATGCACAGTGCAATGATGCACAGTGTAAGCAGATAAACTGACTGAACATATGAAAGCCTGAATGAACATTTCAGCAAGATGACTCACAGTGACTCACATCAAACACCAATCAACAAAACCAAATCAATCATCAAAACAGAACATCAATGCATGGTGACTCACAGTGATTAGGTCACATTAAAACCAATCATCACAAACCCCTAAAGCCAATCATCAAAACCACAAACCACAGGGGCCAGGGGCACAACAACAGAGACAAGAAAAAAAAGTACAGCTACACGGGGCATACCCCGACTCTGACCTCTGGCACTAACGCTGGGCACCTGAATAGCGTTGAGTCTCGGACGCGCTCCCCTGAAGCCGCGTCTCACCTGAAACACGATGAAAACACGCAGGGAATGAGTCTCAGAACAAGACTCAGTAGGGATCACTTGAACCCTACCTCGCAAACGGAGAAACCGCTACGCTAGCAATAAGCGAGTACCTCGAAAAAGGAAGCCCTGCCATCTACAAAACACATGTCTCACGGCATGAAAATCGGCACACGTGCCACGGTGAAACGACCGAAACTCAACGGTCAACCCGACCAAAAACCCGAAGGTCGAAGTCACAAGACCGATAGTCTGCCACTCACGACTCGATAGGAGTACCTTCCTCTAGAAGCAAGGCCGGTTGCATCCCCTGACGACTTACACCGCACCGCAAGTGAACTGCCTAACGTAGTAGCGCCTACCAGAGGCACAGACACCAACAAGTAACCACAAACATGTGACTAGCTGGGGTCACGCCCGTCGGCGTGGGTCCAACTGCCCCCAATCACGTGTGCACACACAGATCATGCGTCCTAGGTCTGGCCTCTAACTGGTTTTCCCCTGGAGCCAGACTCTGGCTACCGACGTGGGGCCCGACGGAAACCAGTCTAAAAACCGTCCTCACGGTAGCCTCTCCACCACTCCCTGGTGGGTCCACTCGCGTGCAGACAGGCTACAACTAGTGGAGGGTCGCTGAAGGAGTAGACTCTCAAGTCAATGGAAAACAACGTCCGAAGCCGACGAAGTACGGGGACCACCCCACGTACCGGCACCGTCACACGGCGACCACGGTCGGAAAAGAAACGGGACTGCGAACCACTCGGTGCAGCCCTGAGCCTGGCGGTCTACCCTAGACGCGTCACAGTCTCTGACGGTCTAGGGCTGGACCGTCACAGCCATCTGACGGCCCAACACGGGAGCGTCAGACCCTCAGTGCAAAAATGACTGTGACGCGTCTACCCTGGTGCGTCACAGGCCCTGACACACCCAGCCTGGTGCGTCACAAGGCACGAAGGAACAAACTGTGACACGTGCCACTCGGTGCGTCACAGACTGTAACGGACCAACTCTGGTGCGTTATAGGGTGGAAATACGTCTGCCCTGACGCACCCACACAGGGGCGTTACAAGGCTGTGACGCGCCAGACATGGTGCGTCACAGGCCTTGACCCCCAATGGTCAAAAACCAACGGTCGAAAGCCAACGGTCAGATGGTCCCTGACAGCCCAACCCAGGCCCGTCACAGCGCCGTGGCGGTCCGTGTTGGCTAAATAGGGATGTAACGCACCTACCCAGGTGCGCTACACCGTGTGACGGTCACTGGAAGGACCGTCACACCGACCCGACGGTGAAACGGCGTGAAACGCCCAAAAACATCAGCCACGCCCCCATACCTCCATAGGAGAGGGGGAAATCAAAGGGGAAGACCCCTGGGGACCCCTAGCATGATTCTAGGCCATCAAAACATCGAATCACGGCTCAAATCCATAGATCGGGCGAAATCTCCCCAACACATGCTTTTGCCCAAACCCGCTCAAAGACACCCCTCTCGGCTCCCATTCGGCCTACAAAACGCGGGGGATGATGGGATGAGCATAGGGATTCGTCCCCCTACCTCAATGGAGCGAAAGCTCCGCCGAATCAAGCTCGAACCACGAAGAACGCTTTTAGAAACCATGCTCCTTCACGCTTCCCACGAACACCGCACGTCCACGAGCTCGCCTCGCCGCCGCCCACGTTGCTGCGCCGTCGCCCCGCCGCCGTCTACAGCCGGAGAGAGGCCCGCCGCGTCGAAATGGGAGAGAGAGAGGAAGAGAGGGAGAGCTCACGGTGGGAGGAAGAAGAAGAAGAAGAAAGAAAAGGGTGGGGAGAGAGAGAAAATGAGAGATATTTATAGAAAATTCAAAAAATCTAGAAAATACCAAAAAATTAAAAATTACGTTTCCGAGATCCTAGGAATGCACTGATCGCAACGGTACCAATCTCGCCTAGGTGAATGACCCGGTCCACCCGCAACGAGGTTCAGAAGGGATTGCCGAAACCTGTACCAGAAATCAGAAAACACGCGCGGAAAAACCGCGGGACGCTTCCGGGCCTCCCAAACAACTCCGGATCGCGTCGATCCGAACACAACAGATGTCCGAAACGAAATTTCGAACACAACGGAGCCGAACACTCCGAGAAACCAGATCCGGGACCCATGAAGAAGGATCCGATAGGTCCGAGATATTACAGGGGCGATCAAAAAATACAGCAAAAATTAAAAATTTTCAAACCACCTAGACATCGATAAGGAACCGTTGCTCAGATTGATGGATCATTTATGACGCACAAAATAAAACTAGGGTTTCGTGCATTATACCTTGGGTGAGATTCAAATCTCACAACTGAGTAAAATCGAGGATCGTCTGTGGACCTGAGGCATATATGTGCTCACCCTCTAGACGTATCCACACAAGCTCTTCGCGGATCAGATCTCTCCTTCATCACGAAGAACGTTTCTTCGTGATCTCCAAGTCCTTCTTCTTCTTCTTTGTAAGAGAGAAAGAGGAAGAGAGAGAGAGAGAGAGAGGCGCCAAGCTGGGGTGTAACATCGGGAATCGTGCCCTATAAGGGGATGGCCTAGAGGGAGAGAAGAGAGAGAGGGAGACGGCCTATGAGAGATCATGATTGTTGTGAGTCCGATCTCTAAACTCACCCTCCTATATTATAGCCATCCAACCTTTTAGATAATTATCTGACTATTAGATGATTATCTAGTTACTTTGATAAATGCAACTCTTAGAAAATTGCATAAAAATTTGGTCCACGTAAAGCTATTTGTGTGTGACCCTCTAGGTCTTATTATTGTACTAGTAGTGAGCAGTTAAATTATTAAAGTTCTTTAATAATTATCAGAATTAACTCTTTAATCTCGTACTCATAAAATAACATTAAAATTTCTTTTAACATTATTTGTATGAATAATTAAACTCTTTAACTATTTTACTTTTGGTTAAATTAATCATTACATTATTAATTAATCTTGCTCACCGATCCTGGCTAATGATCAGGAACGGGCCATGACCCCTCAACAATAAAGGAATTCTAAATCCACTTAGAACCCTTCTATCATGAGTTATCATGCATTAATTATAATCCTTCACTCACACAATGTCCCAAATTAGAAATAGAGCATGGTCATATTATCAAGCTCCATAATTATCTTATATAATAGTTCATATCTTAAATAGCCAAATCGAAAATACCTTTTTGATTTACTGACAAACCCTAGCCAATGATTTTTCCAGATATGATTCTATAGAACGTTCTCTCTCCAAAATATCGAGAGCGAGCGATCTCTTATTAACCACACAATCACTTTCATGTAAATCACACAACACCCAATTATCTGGTTGTTCTGACCCTTTAAAAGGATCCATAAATCAGAGATCAAAATATAGTGCTCCTCACATAGGATGTCTTTGGTGTCTCATGTCTAAGGATCGATTGTACCACTATGACACTGAACCTCTTAACTGGCAGTTAGATATTATTGGTCATTCACGAGTTCAGGATGGATCAGTTCAGTGAACTCATTCTCTAATGAGCACCTATATACGTATATTTGTGTCTCCACACAAGTGATTGTGAGATCATTCACCCTTATCATATAAGCATGTATCATGCGTACCTACAGTCTGTTAGGATAAATGATGTCATGTCTTAATTATCCTATGACAAAAAACTTTTTAAATTGTTATTAAAAGAAGTATTATCTCACTATCATAATCTCATTATGACTGACTCTCCATTATAACAATTCAAGGACTTCATTAAGACTTGTATCATCTCATGAAATAACACGTCATAATGAGATTATAGCAATGTGGCAACTGGCGAACATGTATTAGACAGGGTGGTCATATTATAATTTATTGTTCATTTTGTGAGGTTTATTTCTTGTTTGGGGATGCTTTCATGCTAGGGTGTGTGAGAATCATTGGTTCCCTTAGTATTTTTTGCCATTTTTATGGTGATTGGGGTGTGGATTGGAATCCCCCCACGTCAAAGACAAGGTCTGGTAGTGTTTCCCCTGTCTAGGGACGGTTTGGGGTGGTGAGGAAGTGATCCCACATAGACATGGAGATTCATTGGGTGCTCCTCTAGGTTCGCGACATGGATGGGTATCACCTTCCTTTGGAATGCATCCACAAAGATGGCCCTTGATAAGGGTTTGTCAGATTGTGCACTCGGCCAAATTCTTGTCATGTGAGGCACTCATGTTTAAACATGTTTGTTAAGGCAATCACAAATCGTGTGGTTTTCGGCGAGACTTAGGAGTCACTTCTAAAAAGCGTCAAGATAGAGTGTCATTTTTCTAGGAAATATAGCATGTCAAGTGACACATTTTCTAGTTCTTGTGGTTGTGTTTAGGCAACTTGGTAGTGCATCGTGATTCTGAGATAGGAGACTGAGGGTGTCACGCTTACATGCTAGTGGCTAATCATGAGGTTTTCTTGGGGTTTGAGGGAAAGTTGGCTTGCACCTCTTGTGCTATATAGATATACATATACATGTATGCGTGTGTACACCCGTGTTGGCGTGGTCTTTAGACAGAGGTTTGGAGTGTTTTACAGCGCAGCTTGTATCTGTGGCCTTTGGGTAGTGACTTGCATGTTTCTTCGGGCCTTTGTGATTGTACATTCTAGTTGTGGGTTTAGAGGAGTGATGCTCCACTAATTGTGTTTCTATGTACTTCGTGAACGATCTAGTTTGGGAGAGTGAATACTAAGACGAATGCTTCGTCTTCTTTATGTACTAAGACAAATATATCACCTTCTTAGGGAATCGTGTCAATGATTAAAATTTTCTTCCGTGTTCCTTATCGTCTTTCTATTGTGCCTTATAAATTAAGAATAGATCAGATTGACTTTCGCTTTTCGTTCGTTCTTTTCATCCGGACGATATTAAGTAATATTTATCTCAGATATTTATGGAGATCTTTGTTTAGGTTAAATATGTAATCTCAATTATTGAGATAATTAATTCATTTTATCACAATTTAAAATAATAAATTTTATAAAAAATATTTTCCAACAAGTTATCTTAAATGTCAACCGTCATTGGTAGGGTAAATCTACAACCTTGGCAACCCTCCGTTAGACACTCCTCTCTCCATTTAGTTAATGACAAAGATAGATCATGACACAAAAAGTAGGACATAACATTAAAGAAAAATTATAACGATAAAGTTAGATCATGACGTTGGCAACATAAAGGGCTCCTATTATCCCTCTCCCACTCCTCTATTTTTCATTTCTCTCTATGGCCTCCAAAAACCTCCTCAGAGCAATGACTGTATCGAGGATTTCAACGATTGAACTATCGCCTTCACTCCTAAATGTTGTCTTAATATTTAAATTCTTTTGGTTATTCGTGTTTTCACTCCCGGATGTTACATTAATATTTATTTATTTATGGTTATTCATGTTTTTGCTAATTTAAATAATATTAAAATTTCTCTATCCCTTCGTGAAATGGAAAAAAATGACTCCTAAATCTTAATATTCTTTTGCTTTGCAAAAATGGTACGTCGTTTCTTCCCTTGCCTTTTTCTAGACGATGGTTATAATCACCGATCACGTCACAGGAGATTTTAACCACAACAATATTTATATTTAAGTATATCTCTCATCGAAGATCGTGCAGCGCCTTTCTAACCTTATTAGTTATTAGAATTCAACTATAATAACAGCATATGTAAAATAACATGTTAATCATTTTTTATAAAATAACATTAATGTTTCAATTATTGATTTTTTTAAATATAAAACATATAGATAACAACATTCTTTGTATATTGTTTTTACCAAAAATTCAATATTTATGATGACAAGTAAAGTGACATAATTTTTTACAGACGATCAAATGTCAGTAGATACAAATCGTTTCAGAATTTTTTCATTTACATTGTGTCTCAAAAGGTATTATCTTCGTAGCGGAAGTGAGATTTTATCTTTATAAATTTTTTTTTTAGATTAAGAGGTGAAGATATGTTTTATAAATATTTGATTATTTTCTCAACATCTAATATAGACTAATAAGATAACCCTAAGTCTCACTGCACATTGATATTTTTTTACATAATTTTAATTAATTATTTAATAATACTAGATATATTTCTACCGTCGTATAGATCTACGAACATGTGTAGAAGTTCATAGCCGATCCAATACATTACAAAAATTTACACGAGATTATTTGAAATGATAACATTCACTACAGTGACATAAAATTTCATAGATTTAAAATTAAGTACATGACTTTTAGTAATTAACAGAATATAAATTAACAGCTAAGTTAGTGAATAAGTGATTCCCTTGCAAGTATGTGCTTTGCAAAAAAATAAATATTTTGTTAGTAATGGCGTTGCTATTGGGATGAGTACTAATTTGATTGTTATTAGTGACACTGCTCCTAATGACTATATATGTTATCGGAGCTAATGTTGTTGGTTGTGGTGCTACAATTTTTCTTATGATATCACTTTTGTTAATGTGAGCGATGATTCTATCATTGTTATTTGATTTACTATTTCACTTATTAAATTATTGACAGATATTGTCGTATGTATAAACACCTTCGAGGCAAGTATTATGTTTACTATGATCATTAGAGATATATGAATATTTATGGAGTCAATATAGTCATGCAGTTACTTCTTTTATTAGTAGTGTCATTAGTGATGGCGGTATTAATGGCATTGTTGTTGAAATGCTTTTAGGTTTAAGCATTATCGATGCTGCTATTATTATGTGTTCCTTTTGGGTGGATTAAGGATTTTTAAAAGTCGGTGAAAAAGGTCAACTTTCATAGAAAAGATTTTAACTTTTTTGAAGGATAGAAGTTTGGAAAAATATATAGTTACACCGGTGAAACACTGAAACCAACAATTCTCATTGTCCATTTTATTTAATTGGAATAAGATTTTCAAAAAAAAAATCAAGGTTTGATAAATTGATCGTACCGACTGTACCAACATTTTACTGATATGATACGGTACGGGCACTGTACCATATTGTGCGGTAATGTACCAACTATATAATATATTTTTGCTGTGATAAATTGTATGTTAAAATCATTGATGGCTGTTTGGTATCGGGTTAGAGCGGAGATATATCTCCGCTTTAACCTCATTCTACGTTTGGTATGGCTAAAACGGGCGGGAATAAATTTGGTTAATGGAAACAGGGTTAACCCCGATTTTGAATTTGGAAACGGGGATAAGTCATTCCAATCTTTTGTTGGAATGACTTATCCCCGTTTTTCTAATTCCATTTCACCTTTTGTGTATCAAACATATATGAGAATAAGACTACATAAATTATCTTAAAATGACTTACACCTATTCTTCTCAACTTTTATCCCGATACCAAACAGCACTGATAGATTAATTGGTTAGGGATTGATGTGCATTAACGTTTGGCCCTTTCTTTAAAGAAAAAATAAAAAATAAAAAAAATGCTCATGTTACGATTTGAAGCACACTAAGCAATTTAGCCATAAAAAATTATTGAACATAAAATGGAACATATAATATTAAAATAAATATAAGTACCGTATCAGTCGTATATCACGCACCGATCGTTCCAGTTTACGATTAGTACGATTTGATACGTGCGAAACGCAATATATCAGATCGATATTACGAATCTTGATTTTAATAACTAATGACTCAAATATGTTGGTTTGAACGTATTTACAAAACTACGTCTCTTCCTTGTCAATTGAGTTATCTTGTTTATGACAAAAAAAGAAGTGAGATACCTTGACACCTTCTCATATGCCATGCCATTTTTTACACCTGTAGGCTGCTGGATGCCCAAATAAGGGCATAATTGTGTAATCGCTCTACACTTCATATAATTGCAATATAGGCTTAAACAGATGTGTAATACAACGTATTTATAAGTATACTTTGTCCACTACACAGATAAGTTCGTATTTACACAATTATGATCTAATTTACGTAATTAGAATATCAGTTCGTAAAAATGTGTAATACAGCCCATTTGTATACAAAGGCTACCATTTACATAAATAATATCATATTTACATAATTATGATACAGTTTATACAATTAAAACATAATTTTATATACATATGCAATACATCCCATTTTTACATGTAGACTGTTAATTATAAAACGATATCATATTTACATAATTATATATATATATATATATATATATATATATATATATCATATTTACATAATTATGCTAGAGTTTACACAATTAGATAACGCTTTACACATTGTAATACAAGCCATTTATATGTAGATTACACAAATAACATTATATTTATATAAGTATGTTACAATTTACACAGGAGGTACGTCAGGAGATGACAAGATAGATAACTATTAAAATTAGGCATATTTTGATAATTAATTATTTATTTATTAAAAAAATATTTTAAAAAATTTATCATAGTTTCAATATTTAAAAAAGTACGAAGTCCATCAGAATTCAATGAAATACAAGGATTTATATTCAAATGCATGTAAGAATCCCCGTATTCCCGTGAGACCTTTAATTAAACTGTGTCTACATATCCCAACTCCATGGGATCCTCATACTTCTTGAATCTTAAAAAAAAAGTAATGCTTTGTGCGCATTCGGTGCACAAAGTCATCTCTAATTGTAACGCCCATTTTTATTGACCCCTTAAAAAGGTGAAATATCATTCCTGTGTAGAAAAATATATCTTCGTGAGATCTGTACGACATATTTTTTTACACATTAAACACCGAGCTCATTCCATGAAAAAATATATGACTTAAATATTTTCTAACATTGAAATATTTTGTTATATAAATAAAATATTTTAATATAAAATTAAAATATTTTGTTAAATTTTATTTTTATAATAAAATATTTCATTTTTGTAGTGTTTATTATTATAACAAATGTTACGTTCACGTAATCAAATATTTTATTTGTATAAAATATTTTATTCACTTATTTTTGAAGTCAAACAAAATATCTCATTCTTATAATAAAATATTTTATTTATATATAAAATATTTTAATATTACAAAATATTTTAATCTTATATTTTTTTATCGAACAGACTCAATCTTTAATAGATGAAAAAATATACCGTACAAATATGACGGGGGGATATTTTTCTACGCATAAAAGATCTTTTCATTTGTTTGAGAGGTCAATGAAAATGGACGTTACAACGTGACATGACTTTATACACACACAAAACATTACTCCAAAAAAAATTCCCCATCTCTGCATATTCTGCAGGATCCAGCAGAAATTTTATACTTGCCCGGGAAGAACGAGAGGCCTGCGGAGATACTCCCCTCCGCAAAGAATCTCAGACGCCCATCAACCTCAAGTGGGCCCCACGATCTCCGTCATCAAAACAGAGTCCCAACGCTTCGAATCGGACGGCCCTCGTGCACGTGCCCCGGATAAGGATAGCCAGCACAAGGTGGGACAAAGAGTTGGTGGCCCCTTCATCCACCGACATCCTCTGCAGCTACAAACCGTCACGGACCGGGAGCAGGAAGTTATCAAATAAAATCATGCCACATCATTGGATTTAACGCGGTATAGGGCGCGCCGAGGCATTCTATTCTTTTGTCTTCACATATGTTTATTGCGTTGCGCCGAAGGGGGAGTAGGGACAAAGCAACAGCCAACGCAGGTACTCTCAGTCTTCGTCCCCTCTCTGGAGGCACGTGCAGCTGCCCGCCGCGGCCCTTCGCGTGCTCTGTTGCGAGGTCGGTTTAAGCCACCTGCCCCCTCGTGACCCCAGATCTCGATTGGTGACCCAACGAGATGACGACGTCATCTGAAAAACAAATATCCAATGGTAGTCCGGGGTTATTTTGAGAGCATCTAATATCGTCAGCCAAGTTCCAGTTCCTTTTATTACTTAATTTGTTACTAGCAGCTCAGTGGCGCTCCCCTCCCCTTGGTTGCTCCTGTTGATGTCCTGTTCACGTTTGTGGTTGTGTCTTGTGTGTGTGCAGAGGTGGAGTGGGAGGGGGGTGTGAGAAGGCGGAGGGGGGTGTGAGGCGCCAGCGATGGCGGAGGTGGTGGCGATGGAAGGGGACGGGACGCCCATTGGGAAGACGAAGCTGGACGCCGGATGGCTGGCGGCGAGGTCGACGGAGGTGCAGCTCACGGGCGTCCAGCTCACCACCACCCACGCCCCGTCCTCTCCTCCGTCCTCGCCCTGGATGGAGGCCGCCGTCCCCGGCACGTAAGCTGCAACGCCGCCCTGCAATCTGCATTCCTGTTTTCTTCCCCGCCGGCGCTCTGTCGCCTCCGCTGTCGAGCGCTTCTTGCTCTCCTTTCTCGCGATCGGATTCTGTTGCGTGCGTTATCTTCTTGTGATGTGATTCTGATGGTGTTGCCTTGAGTTGGAACTCGAAGATTTACAGGCATTGTGGAAAACATTGTGGTTTTCCGTCGTTGGAAGCCGTTTTTCTTTTCTTAATTCTCTCTTTGGATTGTGCTGCGGCCTCGCTGTTGTTTTTGCAGGTGTTTGCTCCCTTGTGAATTTGGAGTTTCTGAGCCTTAGGCATGCTTGATGCATTGTTTTTTTGGCGATTGGGAACAATCTGATGGGGCAGTTAATTGTCGAATTTTAATTTAAGCTCATCAAGAAGTGTCGTGCACTTGATCACGAAAGATTTTTCTCGTCTTCCTTGTGTTTGTGCACAACGGACGAGAGTTATGTTTTACCAAGTTCTGCAGGTCTTGATGTTGGCGTGTGTGTGTCACTAAAATATGCCAGTATGAACTGGCATGAGGGCATATTTTTATGAGTGTATAGTTTCCTGTGATAGAATATATAAACCAAATCTGCAGTGTATCCTTTTTATATCCGTTAACATGCCAATGCTGCAACGGTTAGTTGTGCTGTATTCTTAAACAAAACAGAATAGCATCTTGAAGTGATTCAATGGCAGTGACTTTATATCTGTTTAATGTATGCTTTGCTGAATGATATGGTCATGGTAAATTGTGTGGCAACTCTTCTGATTGTGTTCCCATCTTCTGAAAAATGAATAGCAATAAAATCACATTATTACTATTGTTATTTCTATCATCATTTATGTTTTCTTTCTTCTGGTAATGTCTTTTGGCATTTTCAGTGTTCTAGGAACCTTGTTGAAGAACAAGCTGGTGCCAGATCCTTTTTATGGTTTAAAGAATGAGTCAATAATTGACATTGCTGATTCTGGGAGAGAGTACTACACTTTTTGGTTTTTTACAACATTCCAGTGCTCTCGGGTATGCATCAACTTTGGTGTTTCTTATTTTCAGTTTCATATCTCTTTCTTGTCCTTTAATATCCAATGCCAAATGCAAAATTGAAGCTGATTTTATGTCTTGTTTTAAAAATTGTTATCTTGTCATATGTGCGATTGTCCTTACCTGTCTAGTGTTTTGCCAAATCACATTGATAATTTTTCTGTTTGTCACTCAGAGAAAAAAAATGAAAATAGCAGCATATTGGAAAGTCATCAAGCGTCCAGGCATGCACATTAGATTTACTCTGTCACACTTTTCACTTTTCACTTTCCTGACTGTCAAAACTATTTTGGCTTCCAGTTTGAGACAGGTTGCTTTATATACTTCCCAATTCTAAGTAATTTGATTCTAACTGTTTTCTCTGTCAATGTAGACCAATAACATCCTTATGTTTTATGTTGTTTCATGGTTTATCAACAAATGGCTCTGCATCTGCACATAAATCGTTAGCACTACGAGTACATGGTTGAGTAAAACTAGATGACATATTGCGCCTTCTGCACCGGTTCAGCTAGAAGATGTCTCATACTAGTGTGCTTCACAGATTTGTCGAAGGCTAACTCCAAGTGGGATGAAATAATTCACCAAAGTAAGAAATCAACTGATAACATATCCATCTAATCTATCTCGCAGATTTCATTTTTCTCTCTGTGAAGATGGAATCACTCACTAGCTGCAGATCGTTCCTGTCTCCTTCACTAAGAAACTCAAAAATAGATCTTAAAATTTGCATCTGTATCCAGGAAAATGCAAAGGCCAGAAGTGCAGTTGCATAAATCCTTGAATGAGGTCAGCAACGTGCAGTGAAATGGTAGTCTTGCCACATGGAAGAAAAATGTGCCTTCTTTGAAGACCCGCGTTGGATACAAGAGTACCTTGGTATTACTTGCAAGAAAAAGACCCAGTGCAGGGTTTCACTTTTTTATTTGTACATGTTTGAGCGAAAAGAAAATCCACAACATGGTACAAGCACATGAAATAACCTGGTGTTGTTTGGTACATCTGCAACTGGGACTGTTAAAGCCCATCACCAATTTTCTAGTTAATCATTGGTGTGAACTTCCAAAGATCATCAAACAAATAAAGCCCGTTTCCATTTTTTCTGGTTTACCACTACTGCCAACTGGATCCAAGGTGGACAAACATTATTAGCAACAAAGAGAATATAAACTGCACCTGAGTGGGAGCTACTTGCATCTTCTTCCAACGTTAGGGCCGATGGGTGGAATAGATTGTCAGTTGATATTCTCATTGTTGTCAATACCTCTGTCAGAATAGTGCCATATTGGAAGGGGAGAAAATTACAATATGTTTATAATAGTGGAGCCTTCTGAACTCTTAAGGTCTTGAGTTGGATGACCCAATCCAATAACTTTAATATGGTATTAGAGCCAGGTTATGATCTGCGCCGTGCACCCTGTGTTTATCATGGTCTATGTGACAGAGGCTAAATTGGCCTGCATGTGAGAGGATGTGTTAGAATAGTCCCATATTGGAAAGGGACAAAATCACAATATGCTTATAATAGTAGAGCCCTCTCCACTCAATACCTTAAGGCTTTGAGTCTTTGAGTTGGATGACCCAATCCAATAACTTCAACAACCTCCAATGGCATTATCAACACTAGAGTGTTGTCCCATTTAATTTGGGTCGCTTACATCTTACATAAGTCTTGTCCTGCCATTTTAGTCTATCCAATGCCATATTTGTCAATACCTCCAAGAAAATTCCATAAAGAGAAGTGACAATGATATCAAGATTGATCACCCAAATGTATAACTGGCCATCCCTCATGTCTTTTGTTTCCATACACGATCAATTCTCAGCTGTCTTTGATTGGCTACTGTGCTGGTGGAAGCCTTGCAAGGGAACCATACACCCAAGGTGACAACCATATTCGAAACCTATCATGTATGACTCTAGTTCTTGGCTTGTTACACGTTCTGCCCTTTTCTATGATGCTATTTTTCTCCCTTGCATTGCATGCTTCCTACTGTTCTTTTGTAGGCTTGTAGTATGATTTTGATCTGCATCTCTCATCCACTTCAACAGCTTCTTCCCATGTCCAATCCTGAAGATTCATGTCAACCACCTAAACATCTTCTCTTGCTTTCCCATTCGGCGGAAGGCCAAGATGCATAATATAAAAGCAATTAAATATTAATAGTTAATATAAGAATGTTAAAAAATAAAATATTAATATTAAAATTATAAATTAAAAAATATATATGCAGGCTTCATGACTTCATATTTGGAGCAAGGTTTTTGCACATGAGAAGATAGTGGAAGAAAGCTGTCTATCTTCACAATAATGAGTCTAAATTTGAAGCTTCCCCACTTAAGGAGGATGATTTCTGGTATCTCAAAAAAACAGCAGACCCCAACTAACTGTGTAACAGATTCCAAGTTTTTAGCACGGAGTTTGCTGGTTCTATACATCTCAACCAAGGTTTGCCATATTGGGTCTTGGCTTCGCCTCTAGGGGGTTGGAGAGAAGAGATATCGTTAAATCTTGGGAAATCGGGACAGTGCAGAAATAGATGTACACATATGTGTGTGATAAGAATCAAGGAATGTTGTATCAGATCAAGAAAGTTTCTTGGAAGGCTGAAGATGATGCGGGACGGACACGCGACCTGGGACTCTAGCTCGTGGGTGTCCCTAGCGAGGGATGCGTGGGACCGTGCGTGGTTGAGAAATCGGCAATGAGTCGGGTAGCCGGCTCTTCCGTGCTCGGATCGAGTCACGGGACGGGTCTCGCTCTCTCGCTCGCAGCGGTGAATATCCATAAATAGTGAGCTAATTAACCTATCATGCTCTCTAGCAGCGGCATAAGAAAATATACGAGTAAAGCAAAATGCCGAATAAAGGAGCGGGCACGATACCTTCACGCGCCGGGCGTGGGGAAGACGATCCCGGCCAAGTACGGTAACTCCCGGTAAAAATATTACAATAATTACAGCAATGAATTATCGCCCACTCCACGTAGGGAGGTAACGGGCTACAAATGGGGCCCGGGAGGACCGATCTTGGGTCGACGGGCAGCGTTTTGATGTAGCTTCGGCGGCACGCGTACTCACGAACGTGGGGCCCACGTGCTGGTCGGCGGGTCCGAGTGGGCCCGGAGTGGTACCGCTGTGACGTTGGCTCCTGGAGAGGCGCTCCCTGGGACGGCGGCACGCTGGTTCGCCTTGCGGAAGGCGAGTCGGCTCCGGTCTTCACTTGTTGACCTTGCTGCCCACGGATCTGAAGTTTTGTTTTTGCGGTGCGCGACCCGGCGAGATCAGCTGCTGCGATCACTCTCGACGTCGGATCGACGCGAAAGTGGTACCGTTGGAAAGCTGACTTGAAGTACTTCGATCTATGGCCAGAGAAAGAAAATTGGCTATCCCGGAGCTAGCCTTAGTCGAATTTACAAGTTGCTGGTTGACAGAACCAGATCTGACAGGACAGAACTGAGTTTTCCTGAGAGTCGGCGTTGACCACGACTCAAACTTTGGATCTGGGTGTTGAGTTCTTCATGAAAGTTGTAGAGGGGAAAGAGAGGAAGACGGGGATATTTTTTGTGTGAATTATGGTGGAGGTTTGGCTGGGAAAATTGATTTTCTAACACTGGGTGGTCGGATCTGGACAGTGGCAGACAGAACAGATTTGGGATTTGATAGAGATTTTAAGAAAATGTAAACGTGATCTATAAATCTCCAAAAAATTCATGGAAGAGGGCTTGGGTGGACATAATCCCCAATAAAAATTATAGCTCGTTCAGACATGGGGAAGGTGGATTCATGGACGAACTACCAGGTTGCTGTGACAGAAGACAGAACACAGGCAGATCTGGAAAGATGGGGAACTTAAATGAAAAAGAAAATTGGATGATTTTCTAATTTCGAGAGAAATTTACTGGAGGTGGGGAATCACGTGGGGAACCTACCCTGAAAATCTCAGCTCCAAAAGATTTGGGAGTTGGGAGCTAAAAATCCGGGAAGAGTTTGCTGTCCTGAGTTGGACAAAACTCCGGCGATGGCGGTGGCGGTGCGATGGCGGCACGAACGGAAGGCGGCGGCGGAGCTTCACACCAACAGAAGATAGAGCACTTGGAATCCACCAAGTATAGCAGGGAATCCACCCTAGAAACTCAACAAATCCATGCTGCAAGGAGAGAGGAGAGAGAGGGGCGCCCTTGGTTTGGACAATATTCCACAATTTCTTCTCATTAAATCTAGTAAAAATGGAAATACATGGTATTTATAAGAAATGAAAAAAGACTAATACTACCCTCAGATCTGAATTAGGGGAGGGGTAAATGGGGGAGTTCACATTTATTTCTCCCATGTGGTTTGGAACCAAATAAAATACAATATGTAGGGGGCGCCCCCTTGACTTTGGTGTTCCAACTTGGACTTTGTTTAACATTTGTCCCCTTGAATGGTCAAGCCATCTAGAAGCCCACCTTGGACCTTTGACTGGCCCCACATGGGCCCTAAGGCTTAGGTGGACCAATGGGGAAGGAGATGGGGGCTCTTTGATGGTCATACTGGACTTTTACATAAAAACCCAAAGATCCTTAAGGAATGACAAATTGGCTTATAAAGCCTTACAATTGCAAACATGTTTTCCCAAGGATATAAATGTAAATAAAAGGACTCAAATGCAATAAAAAAATGTGGGTGGTCTTGCTCTGATGTCCCCATCAATTCTCCCCGGGTGGGAAGAACTCGACTCCGTCGAGTAAGGGATGCGGCTGCTCGTGACGCCGACGGATCTGTCATCGTACCAGGAAGCGCGGAGTACGCTGCACTCCAAGCAATCGACACCTGCTCATCCCGTATAGATTCGATATGCTCACGCTGCTGGGGAATGAGGCTAGAGGTGGACACTCCGGGGTGAGGTCACTCTCAAAGGAGGGAAGGCGGCTCAAAGACTCACTAGGAATCACCGCTGGGTCCCTATATGTGACTAGATCCGAGATAGAGAATGGTCGAGCCGATCCCAAAAGCCGGCAAGTCTACAACGTACGCATTGAATCTGACTTGCCTCACACTCGAAAGGGGTTGACAACGCGAGCGTATAAAGACCGACTTGACTCAACGTATGCAAGCTTCAACTAGACACATGCAGAATTCCAACAGACCGGACGACAACAAAAGGAAAGAAAACAGACTCACACACGACCCTAGACTCTTACCTAATGCACACACTGACTACTGAGCATCTTGGGTACATGATGGATCTCTCTGGACATCGCTCTCAACTTGAAAGAGCTCGTCAGCTAGATCCTGATCGGCCTCATAGCTGACTGGCACTAATTCCGATGGCGGGTCTTCTCCAACCCTCGGGTCCCCAATGACTAGTGATGTACGGGTGGGGCATTGACTAGCAATGTGGCCAAACCCATGGCAACGATAACACTGCTGGTGTGATCCACTAGTCTCTCTGATGAGTGGTCCCTTACCCTTGTCTTCCTGACGGACTGGGGGTGTAGGTAACATAAGGGGAGGTGTGGGTGCCGGAGAACGGGCAATGGGTGCCGAGGGGCGGGCAATGGGTGCCGGAGGTTGGGGTGGAGGTGGATCCCTTGGCGGAGGAGGACGGGACCTTGGAGCGAATTGCTCCTGACTGGCGGGCTCCAGAGGACGAGTCATGGGGGCCCTCGAATGTGGGCCTAAGGAGCTACGGGGCTCGACACTACGGAGGGGAAAGGGGCCAGACCGTTGGATAGACTCAAACTCTCCCTCGAACTGCTCCATCTCGAGAGTAACCTGGTATGCATCATCTAACTTATCCACCTTGCGGCGGAAAAGCTCATACTGTAGGTGTGGGAGTAAATCACGCTGAAATCGGGAAACGGTCAGGGAGCTCTCCTCCGTGGCATCACATCGCAGAAAGTATTCATCAAACTCAACGATGTAATCGGAGACAGACCGATCTCCTTGGGTGAGACTTTGCCATCTGTCTATGAGACACTGGCGGTAGGTGGCGGGGAGGTACTTCTTCCTAAGTTTGGATCTCATCTCTTCCCACGTCTCTACCTGGGGTTCCTAACGGTGAAACAGTAGGTTCTCCATGTTCCTCCAAAAAGTTTGTGCCTGCCCGAGCAGTTTAATTTTGGCGAACTTGACCTTCCGGTTGTCCGACATCTCGAACCAGTCGAAGTATCGATCCATGCCGGCCTCCCAATCAAGATAGACTTTTGGGTCTAAGGACCCGTCAAAAGTGGGAGGGTCTACACGAACGGTCCTAAGGGTCCGCTCGTCCTCGTCCAACTCACGGTTCCGTCGTTGAACACAACGGTCACGATCATATCTCCTATTTTCGTCCTCGGACTCATAGTCATGCACCTCGGGGATTTGATGCCTCCTAACATCTATCCCTTGAACCCTTGGAGCAGCAGGCTGCTGAACCGGTTCCTGTTGACCATGTGTAGGTGGGGGGGGGGTGCCTCGACTGGGGCTCTCGGGGGTGCCTCGGCTGGGGCTCTCTCAAATGTGGCAACTCTCCCGACCAGGCCCTGAACGGACTGGTCCGACCCTTCGGCCCTATCCTCTAAGGCCTTCATCCTCTCTTCTAGGCGTGTGCCTAGACCATCCACTCGCGTACTCATCCCTTCCATCCGATCTACCCGTGTAGTCAACACATCCATGCGTGTACTCAACCCTTTCATTTCTCCCATAATGGCTTGGAACATTGCGGCCACTTCATCGGGACTATGGACTCGGGATTCGGCCATGGGTGGTGGTGGTGGTGAGTACTGTGTACCTCTACGAGTGGGCATGCAAATGACGACTAGGACAAGACACTCCCTAGACTCAAGACCCTTAGACTTAACCCAACTTCCAGTACGTGGCGGAGTTGCGGGATCCGAAGATCCTCTCTCGCAAGTGTGCGGACTTCCCGATAGGCATAACCTACCGTTCGGACAACACCTTTTGATATACCGGGTCATCGGGATGAAATACACACCTAGGATAACACCCTAGACTTAGACCGTGCTATGAAGACTACCCTAGACTCAACTCTCTCTGATACCAAACTGATGCGGGACGGACACGCGACCTGGGACTCTAGCTCGTGGGCGTCCCTAGCGAGGGATGCGTGGGACCGTGCGCGGTTGAGAAACCGACAATGAGTCGGGTAGTTGGCTCTTCCGTGCTCGGATCGAGTCACGGGACGGGTCTCGCTCTCTCGCTCGCAGCTGTGAATATCCATAAATAGTGAGCTAATTAACCTATCATGCTCTCTAGCAGCGGCATAAGAAAATATACGAGTAAAGCAAAATGCCGAATAAAGGAGCGGGCACGATACCTCCACGCGCCGGGCGTGGGGAAGACGATCCCGGCCAAGTACGGTAACTCCCGGTAAAAATATTACAATAATTACAGCAGTGAATTATCGCCCACTCCACGTAGGGAGGTAACGGGCTACAAATGGGGCCCGGGAGGACCGATCTTGGGTTGACGGGCAGCGTTTTGATGTAGCTTCGGCGGCACGCGTACTCACGAACGTGGGGCCCACGTGCTGGTCGGCGGGTCCGAGTGGGCCCGGAGTGGTACCGCTGTGACGTTGGCTCCTGGAGAGGCGCTCCCTGGGACGGCGGCACGCTGGTTCGCCTTGCGGAAGGCGAGTCGGCTCCGGTCTTCACTTGTTGACCTTGTTGCCCACGGATCTGAAGTTTTGTTTTTGCGGCGCGCGACCCGGCGAGATCAGCTGCTGCGATCACTCCCGACGTCGGATCGACGCGCAAGTGGTACCGTTGGAAAGTTGACTTGAAGTACTTCGATTTATGGCCAGAGAAAGAAAATTGGCTATCCCGGAGCTGGCCTTAGTCGAATTTACAAGTTGCTGGTTGACAGAACCAGATCTGACAGGACAGAACTGAGTTTTCCTGAGAGTCGGCGTTGACCACGACTCAAACTTCGGATCTGGGTGTTGAGTTCTCCATGAAAGTTGTAGAGGGGAAAGAGAGGAAGATGGGGATATTTTTTGTGTGATTTGTGGTGGAGGTTTGGCTGGGAAAATTGATTTTCTAACACTGGGTGGTCGGATCTGGACAGTGGCAGACAGAACAGATTTGGGATTTGACAGAGATTTTAAGAAAATGTAAACGTGATCTATAAATATCCAAAAAATTCATGGAAGAGGGCTTGGGTGGACAGAATCCCCAATAAAAATTATAGCTCGTTCAGATATGGGGAAGGTGGATTCATGGACGAACTACCAGGTTGCTGTGACAGAAGACAGAACACATGCAGATCTGGAAAGCTGGGGAACTTAAATGAAAAAGAAAATTGGATGATTTTCTAATTTCGAGAGAAATTTACTGGAGGTGGGGAATCACGTGGGAAACCTACCCTGAAAATCTCAGCTCCAAAAGATTTGGGAGTTGGGAGCTAAAAATCTGGGAAGAGCTTACTGTCCTGAGTTGGACAGAACTCCGGCGATGGCGGTGGCGGTGCGGTGGCGGCACGAACGGAAGGCGGCGGCGGAGCTTTACACCAACAGAAGATAGATCACTTGGAATCCACCAAGTATAGCAGGGAATCCACCCTAGAAACTCAGCAAATGCATGCTGCAAGGAGAGGGGAGAGAGAGGGGCGCCCTTGGCTTGGACAATATTCCACAATTTCTTCTCATTAAATCTAGTAAAAAGGCGCCCCCTTGACTTTGGTGTTCCAACTTGGACTTTGTTTAACATTTGTCCCCTTGAACGGTCAAGCCATCTAGAAGCCCACCTTGGACTTTTGACTGGCCCCACATGGGCCCTAAGGCTTAGGTGAACCAATGGGGAAGGAGATGGGGGCCCCTTGCTGGTCCTACTGGACTTTTACAGAAAAATCCAGAGATCCTTAAGGAATGACAAATTGGCTTATAAAGCCTTACAATTGCAAACATGTTTTCCCAAGGATATAAATGCAAATAAAAGGACTCAAATGCAATAAAAAAATGTGGGTGGTCTTGCTCTGATGTCCCCATCAGAAGAGATCCCAGAGAGATGGGGAATAGTGGCAAAAAATCACAATGATTTCATACTTCTTAGAAAATGCTATTTAGCCGTTCGATATGATTAAGTTAACACCATATTATAAGAACAACACATAAACAAATTTACACAAACAAGTGTTGCCTTTTGGGATCTCAATACCATCTCAACATGATAGAGAGCTCCTCTATCATCTTCATATCTTCATCCTCCTCTTCGTTCTCATCTATCTCGCCCTCCTCCTCCTCCTCTTCTTTCTCGTCTGTCTCCCTCTCCTCCTCCTCTTTCTCTCTCTTGTTCTTGATCTTGGTAGAAATTCTTCTCTGAACCCTTGGAGAGACCAAGATCTCAGACATCTCATAAGAGATGGCAAACCATGATGTCAACTGCCCAAATCTCCTCTTAGTCATCTCAAATGCTTCAGAGTACTGCAGTTAAAGGAATTCCCTAAAGTACACCAACATGAGGACTTTCCTCCATTGCTCACATCTTCTCTACTGAGTGTTGTGGGTCCAAAAAATGCTCTGCTCTCCCAGCGCATTTTTTTTTTCTGAAAAAAACTTTAAAATACCATACTCTGAATAGAAAATTGACTGAAAAAACATCTTCTTTGATTTTTCTAGTTCACCACTCAATCTCAACTCCCAATCTGGTGTTTATCATTTGGATAATCTCTTTAGCTGAAGGAAGAGAATTCTTCGGTCCACCCCTGACATCAGTGAAGTCTACTTCTCTAATTCTTTTTAGCTGAAGGAAGACAATTGTTCAGTCTTCCTATTAAGACACCTCCAGAATCTACTTTGTTCTTGTAGATAGGAACAATGCAAGAAATCTCTACAATGCTTTCCTCCTTGGAAGCAGACAATGCAACAACCTTAAAAATTTTCGCTAAGTCTCCTCTCTTCTAATCAAAACTTATGTGACAAAATCTTCTGTACATCCAGCATGCAGAAGGCCATGTACATTCCTTTGCTCCATGACCCTTCTGATGGCAATAGAAACAGAGCCTAGGAAAATCCCCATAGGCAATCCATGATGTTGCTGCTCACTCTCTTGCACCAGCCTGCTTCCCCTCCCTTTCCCTTTTACTGGCATGGTTATGTCTGTAAATTCGGTAATGTGTTCTTTAAGTTGGCATTGAGATGCTAAGTTTTATTACCACGAGATGATGCAAAATAATCACCATTACTGAGTGTGTTTATTAGATATCTTGTGGATTTTACTCTTATTAGAATGTATCTACACATGATATGTTATAGGGCTTTCCTTTTTCGTACTTTTTAAGAACATCGTATGTGTTTAGTTGCTTTCTTATGAGTTTATCTTTGAATGATTTGACTTGGCACTTATTTAGGATGATTGTATGTGTGGAGTTGGTGGTTTATTATCTAACTTCTCATCGAAATGCTAAGTTTTTACTGAAACTTATGTTCATGTTTTTTTTTACCATAATATTTTGTTGCCTAGTTCCGTCTTATTTTGAAATTCTGTGTTGAAGAGCATCATCTCAAATGAAGTGAGCCCTTGGTCACCTAAGTTGCCTCAGACACCTTATGTTTTTAACTGTGCGACACTAGCTTATGTCATTCTATCTGTCTTTTGCTTTTGTCTAGGCCTTATTGCAAACATGTGCTTAGTGCATTTATTGGAGTTTGTGCATGAAGCATAGCATGTCGCTGTCACATATGCAGCCACATTGAGATTTTTAAAGTCATGAAGGAAAATCACTGTTTTGGCAATAGGTGGACTCAAGATTTCGCATTCTTGCTCATATTTTTTCCCCCCAAAAGGAAATCAAATCTACTTATACTTTTAATGTGTGTCCATTTGTGTTAAAATTGAGTGTGTGAATGTGGTCAACTTGTATTTCATGAATTACCTTTATCTTTCAGTCAGGGAATCAGCATGTGGATCTCAACTTTCGTGCAATAAATTATTCAGCAGAGGTATATTTGAATGGTCATCAAAAGGTCCTGCCCAAGGGGATGTTTCGAAGACATTGTGTTGACATTACTGACATTCTGAGTCCTGATGGAAAAAATTTGCTTGCTGTGCTTGTTCATCCACCTGACCATCCTGGACGCATACCTCCTGGGGGAGGACAAGGTGGAGATCATGAGGTATGGATCGTATTCCTAGCAGACTGGGATTAGTTCTCTTGTATTACCGTGCTCTGTTGCATTCTGTTTGACTCTTTTCTTATTTACTATTTAGTGTCACATGAATGCAATCTCTTTTGCATGTAATAGAGACACAGCATACCTGAATATCTTTTGCATCTAATAGAGACACAGCATACTTTGATTTGAATATCAGGTAATGCTACTCTTTTAATGATGTTTAAATGTTGGATTGAACCAGATATCAGTCAGTCAAAGCCTGACCCAGGACAACATATTCTAACGTAGTTCACTATTGAACTCTAAAGTATTCTAGGGCTTATACCTTTCAATCTATTTTGTTTTAGTGAATCTTCAGAGTATTTACCACAGAGACAAAAAGAAAAAGCAACAAGAAGACAAAGCAGAAAAAAAAAAGAGAAAAAAAAAAGAAGAGAATGGTGAGAAGCACACTGGCATAGCCGCCCTGGTGGGCTGTGGGTCAGAGAGAAAAGGGGGCAGCCGCAGAGAGGGCTAAAGGTGCCTTTCTCTCGTATGTGAGCTTCTTCCAGAAGAAAAAGATAGGAAAAGAACAGAGAAGTGTGTCGCCTGTGAAAAAACGCAAGAAAACATTTCTATCTCTGCCTCCCGCTATCCTCATCCAGTTGCTGTTCCCACATTCCTCTGCACATGTCTCCTCCGTCTCCTCAAGTCCACGTCCACTTCTCTCTCCCTTGAAGGTTACTATTTACATGTTGGTAAATGAAGCATGCTTCTGGTTCTGGGGATGCCTTCATCTTTTCCTGCTGTGCATGTCCTCCATTGATTTCTTCACTTCAACTTCTCCTCATTGTGACAGGGACAGCTACTTCTATTTTTCCTCCTTACCTAAAAAGGTATTATTTAATGCTTTCCTCTCTTCTTTGAGATAATGGCTACGTTGTTTTTGGCTATGGCCGTCTTATTTATAGGTTTTTGCTTTGTTGTAAATAATATTAAACAACGTGCATGTCTAAGGTCTTCTTTGCGAGAAGGAAAGGGTAAATAGAAGTCAGTAATCTAAATAATTTTAACAAGCTAACCTACATGTATGTGTATATGTGGGGCAAAAAAAGGGCAAGCTGTTGATAAATAACATGCATCCTCCTAACGTGATGTACTTTTGTAGATTATATACACATCCAGGAGGCTTTTCTTTTTCTGAGATTAATCTAAACAGTGGTCATTAAAAAGGAATGCTTTAAAGTTTGGCAAACTAACAAAAATGACCAAACCCTAGAAGCCTATAAAATCGCTAAAAAGAGAGCTAAGAAAATAGTTAGCGAAGCTAAATCAAAGGCATTTGAAGATTTATATAATAAATTAGGAACCCGAGAGGGTGAAAAGGACATATTTAAACTTGCTAAATTAAGAGAAAGGAAAACTAGAGATTTAGATCATGTTCGGTGCATTAAAGGTGAAGATCAAAGGGTTTTAACTAAGGATCTTGAGATTAAAGGGAGGTGGCATAGCTATTTTCAGAAGTTACTTAATGGAGATTCCGTCAAGGATTTATCTCTAGAAGGTACCCAAGAGTCCACAATATTTGAAAAATATCAATATTTCAGGCGTATTAAGATGTCAGAAGTGGAGGATGCTTTAAGGAAAATGAAAGTGGGCAAGGCCTTAGGATTAGATGGCTTACCTATTGAAGTATGGAAAGGCCTAGGAGATATTGGTATTCAGTGGCTAACTAAATTTTTTAATAAAATTTTAAAGGAACGGAGAATGCCAGAAGTTTGGAGAAAAAGTGTTGTAGTTCCTTTCTATAAAAACAAAGGAGATATTCAAAGTTGTAATAATTATCGTGGAATTAAGCTTATGAGTCATACTATGAAACTTTGGGAAAGAGTAATTGAAAAACGTCTCCGATGTATGACTACTGTATCGGAAAATCAGTTTGATTTTATGCCAAATAGATCTACTACAGAAGCTATTTTCTTACTACGGCAGCTAATAGAGAAGTATAGAGAGATGAGAAAAGATTTGTATATAGTTTTTCTTGATTTAGAGAAGGCGTACGATCTAGTACCGAGAGAATTGATTTGGTGGATATTAAGAAAGAAAGGAATCTCTCAAGGATATGTTGATTTGATTAAA
This sequence comes from Amorphophallus konjac, assembly GCA_022559845.1. NCBI lineage: Eukaryota > Viridiplantae > Streptophyta > Magnoliopsida > Alismatales > Araceae > Amorphophallus > Amorphophallus konjac. The sequence continues at coordinate 221,065 of JAHNEJ010000988.1, read as the reverse complement.
GATATATACGGCGGTGCTATTACTAGTGTTCGAACTATTGCTGGGGCGACTAGTGAATTTCTCGTTTCTATAGGTTTGCATCAATGTTCTACACTAAGTCCGTATCTCTTTGCCTTAGTTATGGATGAAGTAACTAAACAATTGCATGAGGATATCCCTTGGTGTATGCTATTTGCAGACGATATTGTTTTAATTGATGAGAGTATTGATGCTCTAAATGTTAAGTTAGAACGTTGGAGACTTGCCTTGGAGTCTAAAGGTTTTAAAATTAGTAGGAGTAAGTCAGAGTTTATGCACTGTAATTTTAGTAATGGGAGAGTGGTTCAGGAAGACATGGTTCTAATTGATGGACATAACATTCCGAAGAGTAGTAGCTTTCGATATTTAGGGTCTATCATACAAGAGAATGGGGAGATTTATGATGACGTTACGCATAGGATTAAGGCAGGCTGGTTAAGATGGAGAAGTGCATCAGGTGTCCTTTGTGATCGTCGTATGCCTGTGAAACTCAAAGGGAGGTTTTATAGAACGGCTGTGAGACCTGCTTTGTTATATGGTACCGAGTGTTGGGCAGTACGAAAGGAACACATCCACAAAATGTGTGTAGCAGAGATGAGGATGTTGAGATGGATGTGTGGCAAGACTAAGAAAGACAAGATTAGGAATGAGTGCATCCGTAAGGACTTAGGGATAGCTCCAATTGATAGCAAAATGAGAGAAAATAGACTCAGGTGGTTTGGACATGTGTTTCGTCGCCCTAACTCAGCGCCGGTTAAAAGATGTGACCAAATCTTAGTGGATGCTAGTAAAAGAGCTCGAGGAAGACCTAAAATGAGATGGTGCGATGTTATTAGGAAGGACATTAGTTCCTTGAGTTTAAATATGAATATTGCACTTGATAGAAATCTTTGGCGGAACAGGATTCATGTAGCCGACCCCAATTAATTGGGATAAGGCTCTGATGATGATGATGATGAATCTAAACAGTGGTCAAGGATGACTAGCCGGTCACTATAGTATCTTTTTAGCGGACTGACTGAATCAAGAGGGTTGTCCCCATCTGAACGTTAGTTTGCACCTTTTTTGAGGTGAATAAATCTCATGACAAATGGGTTCCTTTGTCATTTATATTATTGCAGATATTTTTAAAGACACTTACATGCATGCCATGCTTCTTTTCCCTTTTTTTTGGTTGATGATAAATCCTTAAGTTGTCACCAATCATATTCATGGACAGTGGAAACCAAATTCAAGGGCTCCCCAAGTTTGCACTATGAGGATTGGAATCAAATGGATAACTGCATTGCAAATGACAACTATGATGATCTTCTTGAAGGTGACAAGGGGTTCGTTTCCTTGGAGGATTGTTTATATATGGGAACAGATGTGCATGAAGAAAATTCGATTGTGATATCAAAGGAGGTGGACATTATACCCTACATAGGAATGACATTTAAGTTAGAAGGAGCAGATGATGCTTATAACTCATGCCAAGTCAAAAGATTTCGGAATCCTTGGGGTCCATTTAAGGTTTCGAAGAAGGAAAATGTTCAGACAGTTGGACGATTTTATTGTGCAAAACAAGGTTGGAAAAATATGAATGATAAGAGAGAAAAAGATAAAACAGTGAAAAGACATAGAAGATCAAGAGAGGGGTGTACATCATGCATGGTGATAAAAAATGATGAGGAATTAGGACAATGGACTATTACAACATTTGAAGATACTCGTGACCATCCCCTTGTACAAACACCATCAATAGTGGTCAAACTGAGGTCACATCATAAAATGGTTTCAACATGCAAAAAGATGATAGACAATCTTCAGGAGTGTGGCATGGGGCCTTTTAACATTGCACAAGTGATCAATATTGCAAGTGGAGAAGTGGATGTGATTACCCCTGAAGAGGTTGGAAATCATTTAAGCAAGACAAGAAAGAATAATGTTGGGCGCGAGTGCCTCACTATTATTAGACATTTTTAAGAGAGAGAGGCTATAGATGATGGTTTTTTTTTGAAGTTGAACTAGATTTTTTTTAAAAAGTGGATAGTACCACTGATTATATAAAAGAAAAGAGAAGTACAAGTAAGGAGAGAGTGCTCCCACAAAACTCCCAAGTACAAGAGCCGACAAACGACTCTCTGTCATGGGAGCAAGCAAAGAAAGAAACCAAACACCTATCCAGCAGACACTGCCCGCCCCAACAAGAGAATACATACACAACCAACCCAGCATCTGTGACAACAACACCCCCTACCTTGGAGGCCACAAAACATCAACACCACCCCAAAATTGATATATACCTATCTCGTCCCTGACTGAATCCATAGTGACCCTCCCCAACACTGCACCTCAAAGGAACCTGATGACCGCGGAAAATGTTATCTACTAAATGTCAGTCCACCCCACTGTTTAACTCACGGAAATAAATAAATAAATAAATAAATATTTCTTCTTTGAAGAAGAAAATGCACATTAATGGTTATTTAAGTAGCGGGTGTATTATTATTTCCGCGAATTTAAATTTAGCAGACGATTTGGGTTCGGGTACGGGACATTTCCCCATCGACCGTAGTCGATGTTTATTTACATAGGCGTAAAGCCCGAATACCCTTGATTAAATGTCAAAGAATTACCTTTTGACTTCTACAATATCTGCTGTGATATTGGGGATTTTATCTAACAGATTTGATCAAAGACATCACCCATTAGAGATACATATTTGCAGAAGAAAACTAAACATTTCATTCTTTAGATTCATCTTTACAAAATACATGAAATTCTAATTACATAGTCGGGTCATTTGATTTACATTTGGTATTCATTCCACTAGCAGAACAGACCGTTGAATTTGAGTTTTAATAGATCAAACCCTCTTTTTTTAGATATATTTGCAATTTCGACCTTTTCGGGGGTATTTTTTGTCATTTCTGACCCCTCTAGGGTATTTATGCAATTTTAGGCCCTTTTTGTGTTTATTTGAAGTTTTGAACCCTTTTTGGGTTTATTTGTAATTTTTTCTTGAGTAGGGGTTGACTTGCAACTCCTAGAAAAGTTTAGGGGTATTTGTGTAGTTTGTATAGACCAGGGGTATTTTTGTAACATCTAGACTGGATAGGGGTTTTCGTGTAATCTTGGCATGAGGCGTCCCTCCTTGGTGGAGGCACGTTGGCCAAAGACTCTCGGGAGATTGTTTCCCTTTCTTGAGCTCTCATGAATTGTGGTCTAGTTTCATGCGCCCGTCAGCGCAACACCGGGGATTGACTTGCCCAGTCAAGTGGCGGGGGTCAAGGGGGCAGCGCCCCTTGCAGGGGGTTTTAGGGGGGGGGGAGAGCCCCTTGGAAGCAAAACTTCTTATAATCTCTCTCCAAGGAGTGGCACAAGGGACATAACTACAAGGGCATCTATGCAGACTTTTTTGTTGAAAAAAAGGCAACATAGGGTTTCATCTGGGTCAAAGTGTCCATTCTAGGGCTTTAACCGGTCCAAAGTCTCAGTTTGAGGGGGTTTCAACCACTTTGTCGACAAATTTTTGAGTTTTTACAAGGCCCTTTTTGCGGATGAACATGACTTGTATACATTTCCTGGGTGCATTCCGGACTTCTGCACAATTGTGAGGCTCATATGGGCCCTTTTTATATATGAATTGGGAGTTGGGGGATTATATCATCTTCCCTAAAGAAATTACGTAAATCACATGAAGACCATGCTGTGCACAGACTAGGAGAGGGAAGTTTTATAACATACCCTCACTATGAGCACAAACACAAGCACAAACCCTCGCGAAGGATGGGCCTTTAAAAGCACAAGCGCAAGCACAAAGATCCTCAAAGCTCTGCCTCTCTGTGATCTCTCCTCTCTGTGTGTTGTCTGTCCTTCGCCTGAGGGTCCCACTGGGATATTTATAGAGCCCAGGAGCGGTTACCAAGTTTAACCGGCCCAAAGGTGCTCATCCAGGGCTTTAACCGGTCCAAAGTGGCCAATATAGGGTTTTATCCGGACCAAACTCCAAGAATGAGAGGTTTATCTAGAGCAAAGTACCCTACTCAGGGTTTTAACTGGGCCAAGTGCCCCATTGGGGTTTTAACCGGACCAAATACTCTATTTAGGGGTTTAACTGGTCCAAAGTACCCCATTTGGGGTTTTAACCGGACCAAATGCCAAGAGAGAGAGGTTTATCCGGTCCAAACTCCCCAAATGGGGGAGTTTACCCGGTCCAACTCCACAATGGGGGGTTTATCCGGACCAATCCCCCCAAATTGGGGGTTTATCCGGTCCAAACCCCCCAAATGAGGGAGGGGGTGGCCGGCCCCTTTTTTGTGTGTCATTTCTTTCTATTTTTTCATTAAAATTTTTGGCTTCAACACCCACCCTAACCGACCTCAGCTACCCCACTTACTCAGCCCTTCCCACTCCTTCTCTCTACACCTCCCTTCTTAAAGCATTTTTCTCTGCTTTGGCTTCCCCTACCAGCTTTGCATGCTATCTTTTCTGAGTTGACCCTTGACTTGATAAGTAGGTTAGCCACATCTATCACCTGCATTCTCATGAACCTCTCAACCTCATAAATGATCTCCTTGACATCCTCCTTTCTCCACCTTGTTTCTTCCTTTTGCACTGGATCTGACCCCTCCATCAAGGCTTTCTCCCCGAAAATCAAAGAAGACTCCCTGGGCACCCCGGTCACCTGTACCACTGATCGGTCTGGAGGCACTAGTTCATCTACACAATCCCTCACCTGAGGCACTAGAGTTGTAGATACCCCAGCAAGGTGACGGAGGCAAGCATCTCCCTGGACCTCCGAGATGTCTCCCAGAGAAGCCGTTGCAGCACTCACCTTCTCCACTCCTTGCTCCGATGACGCGATGATAGGGACACCCTTGGATCCGTCCGCACTACTACTACCGCTTACTTGCACAGATGGCCCATCAGGCTAACATATGGAGCCGCAGCGCTAACCATCTGGGGGGTGTAGACACGCCAAAATTGACGTTTTGTTGATCAAATCTCATGTTATTATGTAAACGCACCAAGTGGACTTCAATATTCTTATAATATAAAGTTTTTCTATTTTTTGTGTATTTTTATGCATTTTTCTTGCATTTTTGTTATTCACGACTTTATTAAGGGCATTAATTTATAAAGTCACGACCTGTAATAAGGCGTTTTCAAAGAAAGGACGACCGTGGAACAGGGCGTCAATTCCTGGTATTATCCGCTAATTTCTGGAATTATCAATTTTCAAAATAAAAGGCATTTTCTGAGTAACGCCCTTCCTCAAGGCGTGTTTTTAAGAAACGCCGTTATCATAGGCGTGTTATATCAGTGTTTAAACAGAGCAAGTTCTGTTTCTAAAATTAAATCCAGGAAGAAACGTCCTTTGCTAGGTCGTGTTTCAAGAAACGCCTCTGTTGCAGTCGTCAATTCATCAAGAGACGCCCTCGATTAAGGCGTGTTTCGCTCCAGAGTCCTTCCTTTTTCGATCTTTCCCTCACAGTTCCCTATCATAATTTGGTCTCTTGCTCGATCTTAATCCTTCCTTGAATGCCTCATTACCCGTTCTGATCTTACCTTGCTTGATCACATCCAATCGAAGCTATAAATTGAAGCCTTGATCGATCGTGTAAAAGGTTAAGCATTGTAAAAAGGGTTAAGCAGTTTTAAGCAGTTTTAAGCTCGTGAAGCAGGTGAAGCACGTTAAGCAGGTTTCAAAAGGTTTAAGCATTCACGAGCAGAGCCTTCTTCGTCCTTTGCTGCATCCTCTCTGCGTTCTTCGTTGGGCTTCATCCGGTGCTTCATCCATCTACTTCCGGCATCTTCACCCAATTTTCCCTTTACTGTCGCCAGGGACAGCAGGGTTTCTCAGCCTTTTCATCTGTTTGTTTTTACTTCATTCATATCACTCCATTCATCATATACGTTCATCCTTCATATTTATTCACACTTTATCGCATTTTTATCATCATACTCCCCCTCCCTTAAGTCTTGTTAAGGGGTTTAAAAACAACCAAAAAATAAGGTGCGCATGTGACTTTCTTTCCTTCATTATTACACGTCTATTTGGATAGATACTACTGCATTTTGGGCTGATCCCTCTCTTCTTGTTTGTGGTTATTGTCCGTTTTGCAAGGTAATCAACTAAGAAGACCCGCTTCATCGGCCGGCCGATTGAAGTTGGAGGAGGAAATCCACATCCATCCCGCATCCCAATTTCCACCAGGTACACGCGATCTCCTTTTCTTCTTATTGAGGTAATCCCTCTGGCGATCACAACTCCCTTTTAAGCACCTCGTGCTATTTTTATTACTTCTTATTCATTTATTATTATTATTTTTATTCCTAAGTGTGGATTTTAATCCGAATCTACAAATTGGCGATCACGGTGGGACTTCCACTGTTTTCTTTCTTGATTACCATCTCCATTGGCACCCTCGAGTGCCCTTTCCCCTTGACACCCTCGTGTGTCCTTTCCCCTTAGGCACCCTCGCGTGCCCTTTCCCCTTGGTACCCTCGGTACCCTCTCCCTTGTGCCCCTCGGGCACCCTCCATTGTGCACTCTGCACACTCCCCGGGTCAGTCGATTTCTGCTTATTAACGCCTTTCACGAAGGCGTCTTTTGATTTCACGCCCCTCACAGGGACGTTTTTTGTTGAATCACGCCCCCTTCCAGGGCGTGCGTTTATTACACCTGCTGGCTTTCTGGTTGCTTATTTCATCGTCTGATATTTAACGCCCCTCTCAGGGGCGTGTTTCTCTGAGTAACGCCCATTCCCAGGGCGTCTTTTACTATAACTGCTGCCTGCTGCATGATTGTTTTATTGTCTGTGGACTTAACGCCGCTCCCAGAGGCGTTCCATCTATTGTCAACGCCTGTCATCAGGGCGTGTTTAATTATTATCTGAGTTTTGACGCCCTCCAGTGGAGGCGTCCTTTCCTGAGAACGCCTCACCCTAAGGCGTGTTTTTCCTACTGTCTGTGAGCCCCTCACAGAGTTAACGGCAGCCACGCTGCCGTGTTTTAAGTTTGTCACGACCTATCGCAGGGCGTGTCTTTCTTGCTGTTGTGAACACGCCCCTTCCCAGGGCGTGTCTTTACTGTTCATTTTCACAGATTGGCTATTATTCATCGTTTGGCATTTGTGTTGATATTATATTGCTGCTTGGATTATCTTGATTTGCTGGCTTGGTTGAGAGACCTCCTCTCTCTATCCTAGGATCCACACACCTTTCTTGGAATCGGGACGACCCTCCATTGAGCATTCCGTCTCTTTGGACTGGAAATCCCTTTTCCAAGACCTCCATAAGTCCCCGCACCCGTGGATTCCCTCACGGACGCTGGGCTGGTTGTACCCTCGAAGTACCTGGAGTTTAGAGAACCCATGCGTTGTTAAGAGAGGAAGAACTTAGTTGACCCGGAGGTTACACTCGGATCAAACTAGGTCTCATTTGGCAAAAGAGTGAACTTTCACAAATAATTCACCCTAATTCAAACATCAAACCTTAAAATCTTGCGTTTCTTGCCAACCTTGTTTGCATAAACATAGTTGGGTGATTTGATTGCTTGGTTTGGATTGATTATTTTGTGATAGTTCCTTCATTAAAAACATTCTCTCTCTTAAGAATGAAACTCCGTTCAGGTAAAACCATCAACATGTCGGGCAACGGGTATTCTTACGATGATGAGAATGAGAACATATTTGGTCAATATGAGGACCCTCTCCAGGATTCGGTTTATTATGAGGGGAACTACCTTCCTCCTCATCCCTATTACTCTCAGGTTCATGTGGTCGATACCACTAATCATGAGGCGGACCCTCCGTCTCAAGTTCCACCTTCTAATACTTCGAGGAACCCTTCCCCATCCATCAACGTCACTGATTTAATCCGAGCTCTTTCCCAGTTGGATGACTCCCAGCGGCAAGCTGTTCAGGCCGCTTTAAAGGGGAAGTCAGTTCTTTCTTCTTCTTCTAATCCCCCTCCGGCCGTGAGTGGCCATCAGATTATTAATGACCAGGCGGTCTTGCAATCCCCCTCCTCTCGTCCACAAACGCCTACTGCGGCCATGCCGGCCCCACAGGCGAGCTATTCAGCGGTTAGGCATCAATCCTTTCAACCTCCTCAGATTTTGCGAACGCCTATACCGCGTGCTTTCATTCAGAATCAGGCCCCGGTCGAGCCCGATACCAACACTCTGTTGCTTCGAAAGCTAGCCAGCATGGAGGAGCAGCTCAAGAAGGTTACGGCAACTAAGAATGCTCCGGAAATCTCTCTCCCTACGTTGCCGGTGTTCCACTTACCCCCTTCTGAAATGCCGCACTTTCGGCGATATAATGGAACCGGTAACCCGTTCATTCATTTAAAGGATTTCCGTTATGAAACTTCTTTCTGGCAAGACAACAAGGCCTCCCTGGCCTATTTATTCAGGAGATCTCTTGAGGGACCCGCCCTCGAATGGTTTTATTCCCTGGAGCCAGCTGATGCTGGCGATTTTGATATTATTCAAAGAAAGTTCCTGCAAAAGTACAGAGACCGGGTGGGACCCTCCCTCTCTGTTACAGATTTAGTTGCTGAGAAGATGAAGCCCGAGGAGGACTTCATTGTATTTGCTGATAGGTGGCGGTCCATGGCCGAAAAATTAAAGGACACATTGTCGGAACAGGAGCAAGTGAAGATGGTCATTTCTAATGCAACCCCTCAATTCCGGCACATTTTGGCCATGAATCGGCTGACAACCATGGAGGAGCTCTATGAAAGAGCTCGTTATATACAGACACAAATGAAGGATTCGCCCATCATGGGCATGTTTGAGCCGAAGCCTCGGCTGTTTAAAAAGAATACAACTGTCAACAGTGGGCCCACAACTGAGGGCACTGTCACAAACGAGCAGGTTGGCGTAGTTGGCCACCCCCATCACCATTCAAACCCACGACCTCCACCACCTCCACAACAAAACCCTCATTTTACCTCCGCCCCACAACGCCACTTCGCACCCCAACCTTCTTTTGCTCCATCACCAAGCCAAGCGCCTCGCGCCGACCCTCCAGCACCACCACAATACCATCAAGTCCCTCCACCTTCCCACTACGGCCAACAACAGCGGAGACCACCACTTGGCCCCAAGAGGGCCCATTATCCGCCACTCCCAGAGAGTCTCCCTGACATTTTTAATGCTTTAATGGCCGCCAACCTGCTCGTTCTACCAAAAGAAAGAACAGTGTGGCCCGACAATGTTGACACATCCCGCTACTGTGCATTTCACCGCGCCCCTGGTCACAACCTTGACCATTGTTTCCACTTCAGAGATCATATTTATGATTTGAATGACCAGGGAGGCATTAATTGGGATGAAATGAGGCAAGTCATCGCCACCATGAAAGAGAGAAGGCCGCCTCGGCAACAGCAAAATCAGCAACAGCAGCATCCAGCTCCGCAGCAGGCTCAACCACAACAAGCTCCAGCACCCCAGCAGGATATGGGGATTGTCCGTAATCCACTACCGGACCACGCTCCTAATCAGCACGTGAACCCTGTCACGTCTCTCTACGAGGTGGAGAGAGGGCAGGGATGGCACGAAGAAAACGCCTCTGTCGGGGCATTTCACCATGATACAACCCGAAATCAAACCCCGCGCCTTTTGCGCATTCCCCCTTCTTCTTCTAATCTCCTATCGGGACATTCCCTTTTACGCCCCGTCAACCCGTCTACCTCCACCAATTCTACAGTCTTGCCGACTCGTTCCCTTCTTAACCACATACCACCCCAACAATCTACCATTCCACCTTCCACCATCAATCCCACACCCGCGCCATCCAGGCCACTCCTACTTCGCTCACCGCCAGCGCCCGCTACCTCCTCTATCACCCCTACGCCGGCAAGAGTTCCTTCACCATCTCCCCAACCACCTTTTGTGTCACGATCTCTCCTTATTCCACCACCTACCAATACTCCTCGCATTCGGATATCCCTCACCTCTCCGGTGAGGGCCCCTTCTTCAAATGCTCCTCCCATGCCTCCCTCGGGGGCACCTTTATTGAACACCACTACCACGTCTCCTACGGAGACACCCCTGTCATTGAATTCCCCCTTATCCCCAAGTGCGGTTTCTGCTACCGACATTCCTTCTTCTTCTTCCAACCCTCCTCCTAAGATTGCCCCGACAGAGGCGCGTCAAGGCGTAGCACCCCTCCGTAGTGGACGGATATTCCACCGTGTTTTCCCCCAGAGAGAGCTAGAGCCCGTGCAGGGGCCACAAGAGCAAGAGCAGGAACAAGATTCAGTGCCGGGAACTCAGTATGATTTGTTAAAGCACTTGGATCGCACTCCAGCCAGAATCTCCATTCTGGAGTTAATCAAGAGGTCCACCACTCATCAGCTGGCCCTGAAAGAATATCTGCAGAAGGTCATGGTCAATGAGGACCTTCCGGTTGAACAGATAATTACAGTTTTGACTCCTGCCAGCAGTCAGCCGGCAATCACATTCCACGAACATGAGTTAGCACCTCTACCGGCAAGAAAATATGCCCTATGTATCACGGTTGATATCAACAAAGTGGCCGTTAAGCAATGTTTGGTAGACACCGGTGCATCTATTAATGTGTTGCCTCCGAGCACTCTAAAGTCATGTGGTATCCCTGAGAGCCAGATTCGGCCATCTACCATTACTGTCACGGCATATGATAATACAAAGAAACCTCCTCTGGGCATGATTACTCTCAAAGTCAGCTTGGGTCCAGCCACTATTACGGCAGATTTTCATATTCTGGATATGGACCCAACCTTTAATGGCATCCTGGGTCGCCCTTACATTCAGCAGCTTGATGCGGTGCCTTCTACAAACCATCAGTGCCTCAAGTTTCCGCACAAGGGGCGTATTATCAAGGTGACCAGTGTGCCGATCTTGCCAGAGGAAGACATTCATGTAGCTTCATCAGTTCCTTCCATATGGCCTGCCAACAAGCCGTTATTATCTGTGCTGGACATTCCCCGTCCGCGGCCGATGCTGTCCGAGACAGTTACCACAGTTGCCATGACACCTCTGCCTTCTAAGGGGAAGAAGAAAAAGAAAAATATGATGAATACCCCCGGCTGGAACATTCTTATGAGAATGGGATATCAAGATGGCAAGGGCCTGGGCGCCAAACTCCAGGGCAGAGTTAGGCCCATTAAGCCTCAAAAGATGATTGCACGAGGCGGCTTAGGCTACAAAGCACCGGGCAAGAATGAAGGGGAGCCGTGGGCTGTTATGACATCCACCTTCAAGCCAGATCGCCAACCGCTCACCTGGACTTTAAAGACACATTTTGTCACCGGTGGCATTCAAAACAACGAGCGGACTACTGTCATTACTTCATTATTTGATTGTCAAGATGTGCACGCTAGGCAGTTCGCTCGTCACATTGCACCACTAGCCACTTACAAAGCCTTGGAGTCTTTAAGGCCCGATAAAAGAAGGAAGATGGGTGATCCGGCATGTGACTGGTACAGATGGTTTGATATGAATGACATCACGATTTCCCTGGGCCGCTTATTCATGCCGACAGATCCAGAATGGCCGCCACTGATTCAAGAGTTGATTGAAATGCCAGCCGCAATCACAGATAAAAGGCAGCTGTTAAGTGATTACACAGATACAGGGGAGCCAGATGTCCCCTTTGAAGAAGATTTCTCCGTGGATAGGCTGTGGGCCGGCCTTTTCTCCCTCACTTCTGTGCATCCATCAGTGTTGGCTTCTCTCTATTCCCGTTGGTTTGGTCACGTGCCGCGACCACCACCGATTACCATTAACTTGTCTCCTGATTCAATTCAGATTTCCCTTTCGATTGCTCCTTCGCTCCTCGAGCGGTTTTCTGAAATCTCCATCTCGCCCCCGCATGGGCCGTCTTTGATTAAATCTTTCTCCAAAATTGCAAACTCCACTCCTCCTGCTATTCTCCCTTCACATTGCTTTTTACTTGAAAAAGAAAATAAAAACAAAGGAAAAACTAAAAACGAAAAAAAAACGCCAAATCTCCAACATTCCAGTCCTCCATTTCTATTGAAGAGATTTCCTATTTTTCTTCCGAGTGCGTCCCAACCCAGGGGCTGCTCTCTCAAAATTCCTTGATAAGTCTTTTCTCCCCCTCTGGTGAGGGGCCCTCCTCTGTATCACCTCCTGTATCCGCTTTTTCATCTCCTTCCCCTAATCAAGCTAGTTGCTCTTCCTCCTCTTCTTCCTCTTCTTCTTTTAAAAGTCAGGGGATAGTTCCACATAAGAAGGCCAAGGGTAGGCAGATTCCTCGAAGATTTTTGTTAGAATTGGCTGCCAGATGCCATGCTTGTTTAGCAATCCCTGAGTTTGTGGAGGATCCAATTATCCTGCCGGAGCTAGAATATGAGGATTCCATTGCTTCTTATGAGGGTTTGGGCGTTTATGAAATAATGAATGATGAAGACCCTATTGAAGAGGGGGATGAAAGTTATGAAGAATATGAGGACGAGGCTGATGCTTTTGCTAGTGGCATAAGACGATTCGACGAACCATCAGCCTCAGTGGAAGAGCCAACCAAAGAAATCAATCTGGGTACCGAGGAAGACCCTAGGATTGTCCTCATCAGTAAAAATTTGCCGCCCTCCGAGGAGGAGGCGCTTGTTTTGGTTCTACAAGAATACAAGGACACGTTCGCTTGGAGCTACGAAGATATGCCTGGATTAGACCCTGCGCTCGTTGAACATCGCCTTACACTTAAGCCAGGGTCTGTCCCGGTCAAACAACGGTTGAGGCGTTTCCACCCTAACATGGCTTTAAAGATGAAAGAGGAGGTCGATAAGCTCCATAAAGCTAGATTTGTTAGAGTCGTCCTTTATCCCAATTGGGTGGCTAACATTGTCCCGGTTATGAAGAAAGATGGGAAAGTTCGGATTTGCATAGATTTCCGGGACCTCAACCGGGCGTGTCCTAAAGATGACTTCCCCCTCCCTCATATTGATGTATTGATCGACAACACGGCAGGATGTGAGACTCTTTCTTTTATGGATGGCTTTTCAGGCTATAATCAGATTCGTCTATCTGAGGAGGATCAAGAGAAAATCTCATTCACTACACCATGGGGCACATATTGTTATGTGGTCATGCCCTTTGGACTTAAGAATGCTGGAGCCACTTATCAAAGGGCTATGATGGCAATTTTTCATGACATGATTCATATTTATATTGAGGTGTATGTGGATGACCTGGTTGTGAAATCAAGGACAAGGATTGAGCATCCTGGGGTTCTGGCTAAGGTTTTGCAGAGATCCCGAGAATTTCAGTTAAAAATGAACCCCAAAAAGTGCGTATTTGGTGTTTCTTCAGGGAAATTGCTTGGTTTCATTGTTAGCAAGAGGGGTATTGAAGTTGATCCCAACAAGGCAAAAGCCATTAGAGATATGCCTCCTCCCAAGAATTTGAAAGAAGTTCGAGGATTAATAGGGAGGTTGCAATTCATTCGCCGCTTCGTCTCCCAGCACTCACAAAGGTGTAGGCCGTTCTACGAGCTTACTAAGCCGGGAGTCAAGTTTAATTGGGATGACAAGTGTCAGGCAGCCTTTGACGGATTGAAGGATTATTTGGTCAATCCTCCTGTCCTGAGGCCGCCAATTCCAGGCAAACCTCTTATTCTATATGTTTCAGTCCTGGATGACTCCGTAGGTGCTGTCTTAGCTCAAGTGGATGAAGAAGGTAAGGAGAGGGCAGCATATTACTTGTCTAAACTTCTTAACCCCTGTGAGCAGAGGTACTCAGCCATGGAAAAGACTTGTGCAGCTTTGGTTTGGGTAGTTCAAAAGTTAAAACATTATTTCCTAGCTCACGAGGTTCACCTCATTGCGCGCATGAATCCGATCAAATTCCTCCTTGAAAAATCTGTCCTCACTGATCGATTAGCTCGCTGGCAAAACTTCCTTTCTCAATTTGACATCACTTACATTCAGCAAAAAGCTATCAAAGGTTACGCCATTGCCGAGCACCTTGCTCACCACCCTCTTCCCCACTTTGATCCTGTCAATTCGGAGTTCCCAGATGAAGAATTAATGTCCATTAATCAACCCCACGATCCTATGTGGACATTACATTTTGATGGAGCCCTTAACTCTCAAGGAAGAGGGATCGGCATGGTTCTTTTAACACCCGAAGGGGTCACCATTCCATTTGCTGCTCGGCTTACTTTTCCCGTCACCAATAACATAGCCGAGTATGAAGCTCTTTTGGCCGGTCTCAAAACCGCTCATCAATATGGTGTCACTCATTTGCGAATTGTCGGTGACAGTCAGCTTATTTTGCGCCAGGTGCTGGTCAAGTGTCGCACCATCAATCCTAAGCTCAAACCCTACCAGGAACTCGCTTCAGCTTACGCCAAACTCTTCACTAAATTGATTTTCGTTCATGTCCCGCGTAGCCAGAACATCTTGGCCGACGCGCTTGCTTCTTTAGCTTCCGCCTTAGTCTTCCCTCCTCAGCGTGATTTTCATGTCCCCCTGATTCATCAACGTGATACTCCAGCTATTAGGGATCGTGCTTTTCTTGATATTAGGGATCAGGTGCTCGAGAAGGTTAGACGGAAAGAAGCTCTTGAAGGCAAAGAGGTCATGTTATTGGATTGGCAAGAAGAGTTGGCGGATGAAGAAAAGCCTTGGTTTTATGAGATTGCCAGATACTGTAATGATCAGTCTTACCCCGAGGAAGCCACAGCCGAAGAAAAGAAAGCAATTAGGAGAGTGGCTCAACGTTACACTTTGGTTGGAGGTGTGCTCTACAGAAGAGGGCTCACCGGTGTTTTATTAAGATGCCTCGATGATGATGAATCTTGGAGGGTCGTGGAAGAGGCGCATTCTGGTGTGTGTGGGGGTCATGTGAATAGCCAGATGCTAGCTAAGAAGATTCTTAGGCTAGGGTTCTATTGGCCCACTCTAGAAGAGGACTGCTCTATCTATGTTCGTAGGTGTGTTAAGTGCCAACTGCACGCCGACAAGATTCATTCTCCTGCTTCTTCACTCCATCCTACGTCCTCCCCATGGCCTTTTTCCATGTGGGCTTTTGATATCATTGGACCTCTTGGTGATTCGAACCTCCTGACCAAACAAAAATCATTCATTCTCACGGCAACGGAGTACTTCACCAAGTGGGCGGAAGCAGAAGCTTACGTGGAAATTAAAGCGTCAACCGTCTGCAAATTTATCATGAAGAACATCATCACGAGGTTCGGCATCCCAAGCACCATCGTCACCGACAATGGACCTCAATTTATCTCCCAAGAGCTCAAGGATCTCTGCGACAGGTATAACATTGCATTGCATCATTCTTCTCCCTATTATCCGCAGGGCAATGGCCAAGCAGAGGCCACTAATAAAACCTTGATCAAAATTGTTAAGAAGACGTGTGAGGCTAATAAATTTTCGGACTGGCCAGACAAGCTGGTTGAAGCTCTTTGGGCCTACCGCACTTCCATTCGAACCCCCACTGGGCAAACTCCTTTCGCCCTTACTTATGGGATGGAGGCCGTGGTCCCTTATGAGATTCTTATTCCCTCTCTGCGAGTACAATTGGACAAGGAGCTCTCTATCGATGAGCGTCGTGATTCACTCCTTGCCCAGTTGGAACTCCTTGACGAGAAGCGTCTGGTCGCCGCTGAGCATGCGCGCGTTTATCAAAACAGGCTCTCGCGTTTTTATCAAAAGAAGGTAATTGAGAGAAAATTTAAAGTCGGTGAAATGGTAATCAAAAGAATTTTTGTAAAACCCGGGGGCCCTCGTTCAAAACTTCAACCGAATTGGGAAGGGCCGTTCATTATAAAAGAAGTTTTTTCTGGCAATGCTTATAAACTAGTTAATGCTGAAGGCGAAGAATTAACTCACCCCTGGAATGGTTTATATCTCAAGAAATATTACCCCTGAACAAAAATCCGAACAAAAATTTGAAAACTTCACAAAAATCCAAAGAAAATAGAAATCTCCCAAATAATCAAAAAAAAAATTTGAATATTTTTCAAAGCAAAAATAAAAAAAATAATAAACAAAATAAAAATCAAAGAGAGTTTTCTTCATGGTTCTCCTTTTATTGGGCTGACATGACGTGCAAAGGTCCACGGTCCGAAGGGTTAAAATTCAGAATCCATTCATCAGTCTTGCTAATTTAAAATGGGAATTGACCCCGCACACACTACACACTTTACTCTTGAGATCAAGCAGTGCAAAATCTGATGGAAAGTTGAAACCGGATCAAAGGTGAAAGACGATATCCATTCTTCTTCTTCTTCGGCCCACAAGGGAGGAAGGGAGGTCTCGAGGTAGACCTGCCAAGCCTATCCGCCGCCCTAGTAGGAGGAAGTCAAGGCCCAAAAGGGAACAAATGCCACAAAAGCCCAAGTACAATTAGGTTGTTCATCAGTTCTATTTCAATGCAAATCAGTTCCAAAGCGAAAGTCAATGGTGAAAAGAAAAGCATGTCAAGAGGGCAAAGTCCCCGCAAGGAAAACCTTGGGCGTATGCATGCAATGTGAAAAGAGGCAAAAAGGCAACAAAGCGTCCCTACGCCAAAGACCGAACCCCAACAGGCATAGGGTAGGGGAGGTGGCTTTGCCTCGAGCATCTTTAAATCTCTTGTGGGCTTCCTCATGCTTTCTCTTTTATTTTGGAAAAAGTCATGAACCAGCGGAATGGTCGAAACCAAACTG
Source organism: Amorphophallus konjac (assembly GCA_022559845.1). Lineage (NCBI taxonomy): Eukaryota > Viridiplantae > Streptophyta > Magnoliopsida > Alismatales > Araceae > Amorphophallus > Amorphophallus konjac. Next base: position 204,381 of record JAHNEJ010000988.1, on the reverse strand, counting down.
AAGAGAATGCACTGTACGAAATCTCGTGTATAAGTCCAACTATATGCACGCCAATTCCCCTTTTAATTATTCAAGAAAGGTTAATGGAACTTAGAAGATGACCAAGTAGGGCCCACCACCTTGATTTCTTTATCAGCCCAATTTGGGAGGAATAAAAATTAACGCCTTTGTTCAAGGCGCTTTTATGCTGATTCACGCCTAGATCTTAGGCGTTTCTTTAAAAATAACGCCTCTTGGAAGGTCGTGTTTTCAACAAAATCCAAAAAAACTTTTCACAGTAACGCCGTCTCCGAGGGCGTCTTTTAAGAGAGTAACGACCTAATCTAAGGCGTTTTTTTAGAAAAATCTTCGAAAAAAATATACATACTGAAAAAAAAAAACAAAAAAAATAATAAATTCTTCATGCTGCATGAATTGCATTCTTGCCTGGACATCTTTTAATTATTGTTTGCATACGTGTGATTGCATGAGGCATCCCCGAGTTTTGATTATTTCATTTTGCCTTATTAAAGGCTTGGCCCCTTGACCCATTATTAAGGTCAAAATATTTACACCCTTTGCTCACCGGGCAAGGGGCCAAGTCGAACAGATGAATTAACCTGTTTGTTCAAGTGAAAATCGCAGCCGCAGATACAGGGCAAAGTAAAGCAAACACGAGGAACGAGAGAAGAAAAAAGTATACAAACACAAGTCCACAACCACACAAGTGCTCAGGTAACAAAAGCTCAAATCTCATACATATATGTGTATCATCATGTCTATCATGTACAGGTGTGAAGGTGGAGGAGTACAAGTACAGGACGCTCAACTCTCGCCTCCACCCTCCTCTACTCTCCTGCTCTCAACCTCCTCCTCACCATCCCGCACTGGCGCCGGTGGAGGAGGCATAGGCCCCCGTGAAGAGGCCGGAACCCGAACGTGTCCTCCTGCCTCGCTCCTCTCTCGGAGGGAAGAACCCGCCACAAAGGTAGAGCTGGTGAAGGAGTACCCCGCAGCCCGTGCTCGCTCACGGCCTCGCTGCAACCGCTCCTCGGACACTCGAAGCCGCTCCTGGGAAAGGATCAACTGGGTCCTCGAGTCTGCCAGCTCACGCTCTCGTGCCAACAACTGCTCCTGGAACCGGGCACGCTCCGCCTGGTGCTCCTCGCGCTCCCGAGCACGCTCCTCGCGCTCCCGAGCACGCTCCCTCCTCTCCAGCTCCAGGGCAACCCGCAGCTCGGCCACGTCCTGAGGAAGCTCACTGCGCTGCTGCAAGGCCCGCTGAAGCTCTACGATCCGCTGATCACGGATCGACAACTCGGTACGTATCGCCTTCAGCTGAGCAGCCTACAAACAGGTAAACAAATCATCAGTTCCACAGTTCAATAATTCATGAAATGAAATAACAACATGTGACTAAAGGTAGGTCACGCACCTGTGAGCTCGTCGCTCGGAAGCCCTCATCCACGCAGATAAGAGTGGCTCGAAGCTCTTCAGTCTGTAAAAATGAATTTTTATCAGTGCACAATTTATATCTAATCATTATTTGAATGAGGTTTCGAGTTCAGAATTTACCCGTGAAGCAAGGTCACGCTCCGCTGCCTCAGCTCGTGCAACCGCTCTGGCCAGCTGCTCCGTCAGTGCAGTCACCTCTGCACTAGGCCCCCTCGAGCTGGAGGCCTCCCCCGGATCTCTCCTCACTGCTCCCTGCTGGGCACGCTGCATTCATTGAGGACCGTCAGTGGCTAATCATTAATTCAACAAAAAATTTCACTTGCATATAGGAATAATTTAAACACTCACCAGGGTCTCCAGGTCGGCCCGTGTGGCGGCCAGCTGGTCCTCCAGGCTGTGTAGGTGGGCCTGGGCATCTATAGCTGCGATGTCCCTCGCGTCCTGCATCCATTGCATGTTAGTCACATGATAGTCACATAAGCATTTGCATCCAATTTAGAAATAATTGCATTTTATACATACCCCTAAGACCCTCATCTGGGGTCGGCCGGCGTGAACCTCCCAATAGCGCCGGAGGTACTCGGAGCTGTCTGTCACGTGGGAAACAACTCGGGTCCCGCCTCGCTGCCAGTCAGCGTACTGCTCCTCAAACCGTACCCGCCAGTCGGTCGTCTTAGTGCGACCGCGGGTCTTCTTTCCAATCCCTCGAGGCTCTCCGACCTCGATCCACTCCTGGGGCAGGCCCAGGGTCCTCATCACCAGCCGAAGCCGTAGCGGCTCAATCTCGCTCAAGCAGTGTAGCCACAGCTCACGCCCGAAGCGAGGTCGCCCCGATACGACCCAAGGCTGGTCCTCGTCAGTCATCCCCTCATATGGCCTCCACTGTACCTGCATTCATGAACATGCATCATTATCATTATCATTATAATCAATTCAAATAAACACAACAAAAAAGAAATGCATATCATTCATTCATACGTACCAGCGAGGGCGGGAAATCGCGGAACTCTCTCCGTAAAACCCACAACTCGTAATCGAGGGGGGCACCAAAGACGACTGGCACCCAGCGTCGCGCCAGAGGAAAGGATCCCTCAGCTCCTGGCCGTGGGTCAACTCGCCCCATCGGCATGTATAGGTGGCTCCACACCTGCATCCATGCATTGCATTAGTACTATATTCACATGCATCATAATATAGAATAAAAGAAAACAAAAATTGCATACCTGAAGAAGAGGTGAGAAGCCACTGACGGTCGTCTCACGGCCTGTCCCCGTGGACAGATCGGCCATCAAATGCGCCAGCAGGGCCGCTCCCCAAGCATACGTGCCAACCGTCTCCAGATCCTCAAGGATGCTCAGGAAGCGGCAGTTGATGACATCAGCTTTCGTCCCCAACAGCAATCTCCCGAGCAGCAGCAGCAGGAATCTCCTCAAGTCTCGATCCGCTCTCTCACGGTCAGTCGGGTCCTGGCAGCATGCCGCTCTCACCCCGTCAGTCAGCCGCTGCGCAAACTCACCTAGGGTCTCCCCCGACCTATGCCTAGCATCCCCTAGACCCATCACTGTAGTCAGGTCCGTGCGAAAAATGGTCCTACACTCGCTAGGCGTCACATAAACCATGTCCAGCCCTAGCAGCCTCTGTGCCATCTCCGTATAATCAGAATAGGTGAACCCACTCACGGCCTCACCATCTACCCGTAAACCTGTGATCCTAGCTACATCCTCTAAACTAGGAACCATATGCCCCCAGGGCATCAGGAAAGTCCGGCTAGCTCTATCCCATCTCTCCCTCAGAACCTGGATCAGTGCTAGGTCAGGTCTAAAAGGCTCGATGGATAGAAAAGCCCCAAACCCCATGGCCTCTATCCTAGCCCTCTGAAAGTCGGGGAGACCCTGGTATGCTGCCCAGACCATGACCCATGAGATGCGGGTCCTCATCAGCCCCTGCATGCAGTAAAAAGGAATTATTTTGCTTAATTGATTGGATATTAACGTGGAATTACATTTGGTTTGGCATGCTATTGAATTTTAGTGTTTTTTGAATTCACGGCCACCTTCAGGTCGTTTCTTGATGAATTCACGCCCCTGTGGGAGGCGTTTTCATAAATGTGCCTTCTTGTAACGTCCTAGATAAGGGCGTTTTTTATATTAATCACGCCTCCATGTTGGGCGTTTCGTTGGCTGGCTCTAAAACGTTTTTAAATCACGCCTCAGTGTTGGGCGTCTATTGTTGAATTCACGCCCTTCGTAAGGGCGTTTCCCTAAATGAGCTTAATTTTTAAATCGTTAATGATTAGAGAGACGCCCTCTAGTGTGGGCGTCTTCTGAAGATTTAACGCCCTTCTGGAGGGCGTGAGTTTCTCAATTTAACAGAAAATCTAATAAATAACAGCATGCGAAATTATTCATGAAAAACATGGTTGGAAATTAATTAATAAGCATGGCAGTAATGAAAAATCATTTTTTTTTAAGAAACGACATGCTTCGGGGCGTGTTTCATGAAAATTAATTAATAAAAGGAATTCACGCCCCAGGATAGGGCGTGTCACTTGTGATTAACGCCCCCGTGGGAGGCGTGTCTTTTCTGAGTTGCAGGTTCGTGCCCGAGGGATATGGCGATCAAAGGAAATCAAATAAAATGAAAATAAAAAATGGAATTGGGGGAGAGGAGCTTACCTTCCTGTGCTTCTGCGGTTGAGGCCGGGGCAGTGGCCGTCTGGGCCGCCGGAGTTGGCCCCGGGGAGCGAGCGCCGCCGTCGGCGGCGGTCCATCTCCGCCTTCCTCTTCTTCTTCTTCTCCCTCTTCTTCATCTTCTTCTTCTCCGTTCCCACCATCATCTCCTCTTTCCCCTTCCATTGCTTCGGCCTCGTCGCCGCCGGCCGTGGCCGGCTCTTCTTCATAAGCCACAATGGCGAGCTCCTCTACGGAGATTTCCCCCTCTTGAGCGCGAGAGGCGTCGAGGTCAACGACCTCTGGGGCGGCTACCCTTTGGCGTTTTTGTCCTCCGCCGGCCATGGTTAGGGTTTAGTGAGGGGAGGTTTGAGAGATGAGAGGGAAGAGCTCGAGAGGTGGAGAGGGCTTCGGTTAGGGTTTTGCAGGGTGAGGGGAGAAATGAGCGGAGGGAGGAAGAAGAAAGGGGCCGCTGGCTTTTGGGCTTCGAAAGTGAGACACGCCTTTGAGGGAGGCGTTTTAAATAGAATTAACGCCCATACCCAGGGCGTTTTATTGAAATTGACGACACATATTAAGGCGTGAATTTGTTTTGCATGGGGAACGATAACCGTCGTCAGACGCATTGAATGGGCGTTGGTTGATGTAACGGAAGTCATCATTGCTGTTTTTTGGTCACGCCTCTGGTAAAGGCGTTTTATTGTTGAAACATGACTAAGGAAGAGGCGTTACTTTTAATGAAGGAACGATCATATTCTTTTGGGTTTGAATCTAATCACGCCTTGTGGGAAGGCGTTATTTAAGTAACGCCCACTATGCAGGCGTCATTTGTTCACGCAGGTCTCTTGAGACGCCTTGAGGTAAGGCGTGCTTTTTTGAATTCACGGCGTTTGTTGAGGCGTCTTTCACAACAGAACACAGGCTTTGGAAGATTTCGTTAATAATCAGTAACAGTGGACTCAATGAGAAGTCAATCTTCACTTATTTTGAAAGAAAGGAACTACAATATCTAATGAGCCCCTTTGGCCCTTATTTTTCCCAGTGAAGTTACATAATTCTTCCATTGTTCTTTGTCTTCATCCAAGTCTTCTACAGGTTGGTGGAGTTTGTTTAGCCTCCAGAGAGCTTGAATGGTAATGGCATCCTCACCATCTTCATTACTGCCTAAGTCTCTTGATTTGATGGGAGGGAGATGAGAGATGTCTTCAAAATGTTGCCTTGGAAGACCCATTTGAGGAAGGCACCTGTGAGAATTGTACAAGACGAAGTCCGAAGCGCCAATAAGACGAAGGTCCGTCCCGATGGAGAAGCGTGCACGAAGCTCCCGCATTTTGAATACGCCCGGGGCACATGTAAAAAGATTCTTTGGCATTACCTTTAGATGCTCCCTCCAATCCCCTCTCTTCTTGATTTGAGGAATCCGGTTGGTTACTCTATTGCTTATGCCTAATGAACCGGTGATATATGAGAGTGGGCTCTTTGAGAAAATTCTTGAGGGTTGTTGGGCTTCATGGCATGGATCAAACTTGAAGTGTAGATCGATCCAACTTGAGAGTGCTAGCATGCACCCGTAGATGGGCCTCCCCATAGCCGCCGATGTGAGCCCGCTATAGAGATGTGCTAAGATCGCCGGACCAACTCTTTCTTCTTCCCATAAGCTCACAACTGCGCTCAATTGGGACTCCTCTAGAAAGTCCTCCGTGGATGGGAATAGGAGTGCTCCTGCCAAGCACACCACGAAGGCTTTAGTCACCCTTTCTATCTCCTCTTCCTCTTTAGCTTGATCCGCTCTCTTGAACACCCACGAGGCGAGCTTCAAGAGGTTAACTCCTTTAGTAACCTTGATTTGGTTCACTATGTTTGGGCTGGGTATTAGTGAGGTTAGCAACTCTTGAGAGGAGATGGGCCTTGGCATAATTGCCATCTTCTCTTCTTCTCCGTGCTTCATCCTTTCCAAGCCTAGGATCGTCTCTATTTCCTCTAGCAAGACGGTAGCCTCAAATGTGGAGAATAAGAAAGTATGGGTGGAAGGATGCCAGGTTTCAATCAATGCTCCTATGGCAGCCCAATCTATGTGAATTTGATCATAGTGTTTGGCATGGGTGACCAACCCCAAGAGATGCCATCTAGCTACATATACCCTCATATCTGAAGAGAATTTGGAGAGGATTAAGGGTAACCACTTGACTTTTACATATCTTCTAGCCCCTGGGAGGTTTGGATAGTCCTGTGAAGAGCAGAACATATGCATGTAATAAGAAATTGAGAACTTGGCAGAAGAGCATCGCAAAGCAACAGTAGGAAAGACTTACTTGATTCAAAGCAATTCTATTGCTCAAGTGTCCTTGTATTTCAGAAAGTCTGGGTGTGGAGATCTTGGGCTTCTTCATCATCCTGTTCACCATCCTGTCCATCGCTTGAGTTTGCTTGAGGGATGTATACAGCAGCTTGCGGTTGCAGAAGAACAAAGCAGAACAGAAAAACCGCAGGAAAGAAAGAAGCAGTTCGATGCAAGGAAGTTATGGTGATTTACTAAAGGAAGGCTGCCGCTTTATAACGATTTGAAGAGTCTTGAAGAGCCTTAAAGATAGAAGTTTGGTTGGGTTAAGGACTCTGCTCCTAATTTAGAAACGGTGTTTCGCGCTGAATTAACGCCTTATGTGAGGGCGTGTTTTTTAATTTTGACGACCTGTAGTGTGGTCGTGTTTTATGTCACGCCCTTTATGACGGCGTGTTTATTTCAAGTTCCTGCTATTGGTTGCGTCTTTGAGTAGGGCGTGTTTTCCATATTACACGACTTGTGGTCAGGCGTCTTTTATTCTGGTAGCGCCCTATTCTTAGGCGTGTTCTTTTGGCCTGCGTTTTTTGCCCTATCCATGCTTTTGATGAACTTAAGTGCTATTATTTGATGGAAATTGTTTATAATTAAGCACTTACGATCATGTTCTAAATGAAGAATAACAAGTTTCAAAGTGTAAGAATTTGCAGGATTCAAGGCGTTTGGATCGCTGGTGGGAGTAACATCTTGTCACCCTGTATCCTTTTCTTGTAACCATTGATTACTATATGATATCTACGCTATTATAGCATATCAAGGACCTTGTGATTCTGATAAACCTGAAATTTGAGTTCCCCTTCATCAAAAACGATGACGATTTCAGGAGAGTCTTTATCACACGGATAGGCCGTTGAGTTATTAAAGGTTCGGGACGATGGTTCCACTTTCTGAGTTGATGCGCGGACAAACGGGCTTCGGCTTAGTGTTGGCTCAGAGATATGGATTCTTGACCAGACCTAAACAGCTTAACAATATTATCCTTGATTATTTTCTAGTTTTAGTTTGTTTTAATCTTTTTCTTTTAGCCCAGCATGCATCATGTAGGACTTTGAGTTTCATGCTGAAAATCTTCATATTATGGCAATAATGAAGTTCGCTCGTTCTCAATTGAGATAACATGAGATATTCCACTCCAAATCAAGTACTTCGTTCTGGTTGAGGCCATTCAGGCGGATTCCTTGGAAGTGACCCTTTTGTTGGATTTCTATCCCAATTCTCTTTACTTTTCTGCAAAATTTACCTTGGTTGCAGCACATCCACGTTGGCTGGTAATCGCTCTCCAATGGTCTTTCCCTGTCGTGCCCGCGCGCACACCCTTTTATTTACTTAGCTTAATCTCCTTCTTTCCAACAAATCGACATTTCCTTGGAACCTCTCAGAGTTGTTTCACTCAGAATTTTGGAACGATTTCAAATACTTAGTGTCTGAGGCGTGTCACATCACACCTTGGCGTCTCCTTATCAGTTCATTCTACTTCATCTCATTTTCGTTTCACTCCCTTGCAAAGCAGACGCCAAGGCGGGGCAGCTGTAGACACGCCAAAATTGACGTTTTGTTGATCAAATCTCATGTTATTATGTAAACGCACCAAGTGGACTTCAATATTCTTATAATATAAAGTTTTTCTATTTTTTGTGTATTTTTATGCATTTTTCTTGCATTTTTGTTATTCACGACTTTATTAAGGGCGTTAATTTATAAAGTCACGACCTGTAATAAGGCGTTTTCAAAGAAAGGACGACCGTGGAACAGGGCGTCAATTCCTGGTATTATCCGCTAATTTCTGGAATTATCAATTTTCAAAATAAAAGGCATTTTCTGAGTAACGCCCTTCCTCAAGGCGTGTTTTTAAGAAACGCCGTTATCATAGGCGTGTTATATCAGTGTTTAAACAGAGCAAGTTCTGTTTCTAAAATTAAATCCAGGAAGAAACGTCCTTTGCTAGGTCGTGTTTCAAGAAACGCCTCTGTTGCAGTCGTCAATTCATCAAGAGACGCCCTCGATTAAGGCGTGTTTCGCTCCAGAGTCCTTCCTTTTTCGATCTTTCCCTCACAGTTCCCTATCATAATTTGGTCTCTTGCTCGATCTTAATCCTTCCTTGAATGCCTCATTACCCGTTCTGATCTTACCTTGCTTGATCACATCCAATCGAAGCTATAAATTGAAGCCTTAATCGATCGTGTAAAAGGTTAAGCATTGTAAAAAGGGTTAAGCAGTTTTAAGCAGTTTTAAGCTCGTGAAGCAGGTGAAGCACGTTAAGCAGGTTTCAAAAGGTTTAAGCATTCACGAGCAGAGCCTTCTTCGTCCTTTGCTGCATCCTCTCTGCGTTCTTCGTTGGGCTTCATCCGGTGCTTCATCCATCTACTTCCGGCATCTTCACCCAATTTTCCCTTTACTGTCGCCAGGGACAGCAGGGTTTCTCAGCCTTTTCATCTGTTTGTTTTTACTTCATTCATATCACTCCATTCATCATATACGTTCATCCTTCATATTTATTCACACTTTATCGCATTTTTATCATCATACTCCCCCTCCCTTAAGTCTTGTTAAGGGGTTTAAAAATAACCAAAAAATAAGGTGCGCATGTGACTTTCTTTCCTTCATTATTACACGTCTATTTGGATAGATACTACTGCATTTTGGGCTGATCCCTCTCTTCTTGTTTGTGTTTATTGTCCGTTTTGCAAGGTAATCAACTAAGAAGACCCGCTTCATCGGCCGGCCGATTGAAGTTGGAGGAGGAAATCCACATCCATCCCGCATCCCAATTTCCACCAGGTACACGCGATCTCCTTTTCTTCTTATTGAGGTAATCCCTCTGGCGATCACAACTCCCTTTTAAGCACCTCGTGCTATTTTTATTACTTCTTATTCATTTATTATTATTATTTTTATTCCTAAGTGTGGATTTTAATCCGAATCTACAGGGGGCCCACCACCACCTCCTGCACAGTCGGGCTGTTGAGGAGGAGATGGAGGAGACCCTCAGCCTCTACATCAATGCTACTGCCGCACCCAGACACAGGACCCGCCACTAAGAGGGGCAGGACGAGCAAGCCCACCGAGACGTGGCCGAAAATTTCCTTGTAGTCGCCGGCCGACTCACCTGAACTGCCACCAGCAGACACTTGAAAGGGGGTGTTGAATGTTATTACTAATTTATGATATTTTCAGAAATTTTTCAGAAAGAAAGAAAAAATGAATGAGTTGCATCATGAACGGCCCTAAAGCGACGAGCTCGCCGCCGCCGTGAACTCCCATGAATGTCCCGTTAAAAGTAGGGACTATATACAATTTTACACGTGCTTCTATGCACAAAAATCTCATCAAAAGGTGGTCTAAATCTGCTCACCTGTACGGGGAATCCGCCACAAAGAGATATGTTTGTCTCCCGGGTTCTCCCAACGGTCAACGGGAATGTTCCCCAACTCCCGGACAAGTAAAAAATGGGCCAAAGCCATGAAGGCAAGCCTTACACCTGCTGAACTCTTCCCTACCAGCAGTAAAAAATCATTTTTTGACCAAGGGAGCAAGCTTTTTATAGCCATTAGGGATCGCCCCCCCTCTGCCCCTCCTTCTCTGCTCGGTGGAAGTCTCGGAGGGGAGGCTCCTCTGGTGGGTTGATCGGAGGGGGGGGGCCTCTGGTGGGTGGACCTGAGGGGGGACCCCCCTCCGGTGGCAGATGCACTGGAGGGGACCCCCTCCAGTACAATTGGCCGGAGGGGGGACCCCCTCTGGCGCCTTGTGCCCCGGAGTCCCCCCCCCCCAGCCTCCGGCGGCCTTTGACCAGAGGGACCCCCTTCGGTCCCCATGCATCGGAGGGGGAACCCCCTCCGGTGCTTGGTTGACTGGAGGGAATCCCCTCCGGTCCCCCTAGCCGCGTGCCCCCCCCCCCCCCCCCCAAAAAAAAAAAAAAAAAAAAAAGAAAAAAAAAGAAAGAAAAAAAAGAAAAAATAAAGTTGCAGGAAAAAATTTGAAGAGGGGGAGGGGAAAGCTTACCTTGACCCTTGCACTTCCACTTCCACTAGAGGGTGCTTTCGATTGGGTTGACACCCCCCTCCGTCACTCACTCCTTGTGCCTATAAAAGGGAGGAGCCTCCAAGCACAAGAAAGGAGAGTATAAGAAGGAACGAGAGAAAAAAAGGAGGAAAACTTGGAGAGCTTGCAGCAGGCCCAAGTCCAAGAGCAAAGAAAAGAGTGCGCCCCCTTTCTCCACTGCCCACTCTTGTTGGGTTTCAAAGAATTTACAAAAAGACCTTTCTTGGGGATATTTTGACAAAAATGCCCCTTGAGTGTTGTTTAACCCACAGAAATAAATAAATAAATAGAAAAGTAAATACTACTCCTTTAAAGAAGAAAATGCACATTCGTGATTATTTAGGTAGCGGGTGTATTATTATTTCCGCGAATTTAAGTTTATCAGCCGATTATGGTTTGAGTACGGGACATTTCCCCATCGATCATAGTCGATGTTTATTTACATCGGCGTAAAGTCCGAATACCCTTGATTAACTGTCAAAGAAAATATTTTTCGGCCTCCATAATATTAGTTGTGATATCGAGGGTTTTATTTAACAGATTTGATCAAGGAGATCACCCATTAGAGGTACACATTTGCAAGAGAAAATTAAATATTTCATTCTTTGAATTCATCCTTACAAAATACATGAAATCCCGATTACATAGTCGGGTCATTTGATTTACATGTGGCCTAAATTCCACCATCAGAGTAGGCCGTTGAATGAGTCTCATAGAGATCAAGTCCTTTTTTTTGATATATTTGCAATTTTGGACCCGTCACGGATAGCTCTGCAATTTTTTACTTTTGGTGGTATTTCTACAGTTTTTCCCCTTTCGGGGTATTTCTGCAATTGTCTCTCATTCGGGGTATTTATGCAATTTGTCCAAACCAAGGATATTTCGGTAACATATGGATTGAACATGGGTTTTTGTATAATCTTGGTATAAGGCATAAGTCCCTCATTGGGGGAGACCCGTTGACCAAAGACTCTCGGGAGATTGCTTCCCTTTCTCGAGTTCTCATGGGTTGGGATCCAGCTTCGTGCGTCCATCAGCGCAACGTCGGGATCGACCTGCTCGGTTAGGTCGCGGGGGTCAAGGGGGCAACGCCCCTTGCGGGGAGTTTCCGGGGGGCGGAACCCCCTAGAGGAATTTTTTTTTTATAATCCCTCTCCAAGGAGTGGCATGACCCAATGTTCATAGATAATTAAGGCTTATACAAATTTTCCGGACACATCCCGGGTGTCCACACAGTTATAAGACTCGAAAAGGCCTTCCTATGAGGTTAGAATTCCGAGGGGGTATGCTCTCATTTCCCCAAAGAGATACACAGATTACATAATTCACATAGTGGCTGGTGATGCACATGAGTTAAGAGGGGTTTTCTCTTTATAGCATACCTTCACAGTACAACACAGTCACCGCACAAACACAAAACCTAGGGAGATGGGCCTTCAAAAAAAAACACAAGCATCAAGCACTATCCCTGCGATCTGTCTCTCTGTCTGCGTTCTTCCACCCATAAATGAGGGCCCCACTGGGGTATTTATAGAGTCCCGAGGGGATCTCGGCAGTTACTCCCTCGATCCGGGGCAAAATAGGGGATTTAGGGTTTGATCCGAACTAAACCCCCAAGTTGAAGAGTTGTTCCCCGGCCAAAACCACGTAGAAAGGATAGATCCGGGCCAAGCCCCCATGTGGGGAGGGTGGAACCGGACCAAAACCCCATGGGGAGGGGTGGAACCGGGCCAAAACGCCCACATGGGGGTTGGACCCGGTCCAAACCCCCGTATGGGGGTGGAATCGGGGCAAAACTCCCGTATGGGGGTTGGACCCGGTCCAAACCCCCCATATGGGGGTGGAACCGGGGCAAAAAGCCCCTTTGGGGGGTTAGGAACCGGGGCAAACCCCCCTTGGGGGAGGGTGGCCTCGGGGCAAACCCCCCAAAGGGGGTGGGAACTGAGGCAAATCCCCCCTTGGGGGGGGGGGTGGACCCGGGGCAAACCCCCCTTTGGGGGTGGGCCCGGTCCAAAAATCTTTCTAGGGGAGTATAGAAGGGGGCAGCCCCTATAAATATATATATATATTCTTTTATTTATTATTGATCAATTTTTGACTTTAACAAGTGTATAAAAGGGCATTGTGTTGCCATGCTATTGAAATACGTTATACAAGATTGTAAAAATCAAGGAATGATGAGAATATATCACTTTATTTTCTGTAAAACTACGCAATGGCCCCCGTACGGCCCTGAAATTGTGTTTTTACCCTGTATTTCTCCGAAATTGTGTAAAAGTATATTTGCTTCAACAAAAAATCAGAAAATTGTGAAAATTCAAGAGAGGTATTTTTGTTCATGGGAAAACTTTCCCCACTTGTGAAAATGTCTCCTCTCAAAGCTAAGTTTCAGAAATTACATTTCTACCCTAGACTTTTTTTAATTGCGTACATACCCGCAAGAAAATTTCGTAAAATGCGGAAAAAAACACAAAGACCATATGTGGCCTTTAGTGGCACAAGAAATTGCAAATAAACCCCTGTCCAAAGGACAAATTCTGATTGAACCCTCACAAGAAGGGAAAATTGTAAACAAACCCTCGCTCGAGGGAAAATTACAGAGATTCCCCCCTTGCTTAAGGGCATGGGTCGTAAAGGTAATAAAGGACCTTTAGCAGTTAATCAAAGGTGTTCGGACTTGTCCGACGTAAATTAACACCGACTCCGATCGGTGAGAAAAAACCTAGTACACGAACCCTAATTGTCTGATAAATTCAAAAATACGGAATTAATAAATATGTCTAAAATAATAATAATACGCATATTTATCCAACGAAATGGATGTCCGAAAATTCCGCGTGTAAACAGGGGGAATGAGAGGGCCCTTCGGAAAACCTCCGATCTAGGGGGAGAATCTCCGTCCTGCGAAGCCCCAGAGCTCCTCCATGGAAGGAGGATGCTGCTGCATGCCGGAGCTGTCGCCACCATCAGGGTATCGCCGGATAAAGACGCCACCGGCGGGTGGGAGCCGCCTCGCACCGTCGGCACCAGGAGGGGGGTCCCTCTGAAACGGCCCAGAAATCGGATCTAGGGGGAGAATCTCCGTCCTGCAAAGCCCAGAGCTCCTCCACGGAAGGAGGAGGATGCTACACGCTGGAGCCATCGCCGCCATCAGGGTGTCGCCGGATAAAGGCGCCACTGGTGGGTGGGAGCCGCCTCGCACTGCCAGCACTAGGAGGGGGATCCCTTTGAAACGGCCCAGAAATCGGGCGGCAGGGGAGAACTAGATGAGGACCATCAAACAAGGAGCATATTTTAGGCTGATGGAAGGTCAAGGCTAGTATATCTCCAATTTGGCGATGTTGTGTTTTGATTAACCTACTGCACCAATGCATTCTCTATGCCATTTGCAACTTTTACCGGCGTTAACCATCATAGACAATCTAACTTGTTTGGATGTGCTTTACTTGCAGATGAAACAGAGGAGTCTTTTATTTGGTTGGGGGTAGAAATGGCATTGCTTATAATTACTGACCGAGATCTGGCAATGAAGAGCGCAATTAAAAAGATTTTTCTACAAACTATTCACCAATTTTGCTCTTGGCACTTGGGGAGAAATGCAGTTACTAATATGGGTAAATTATGGGTCAGTGAAGAATTCAGTAGTGAATATAAAAAATTGGGTGCATGGAAGTGAAACAGCTGAGGATTTTCAGAGGAAATGGGAGATATTGGAAAGCAAATTCAATTTAGAACGATGTTGGCCGCACAACATGTTTGATCAGAGATAACATTGGGTGCCTTTATTTGAAAGATACTTTTTTAGAAGGTATGACTTGAAGTCAGAGGAGTGAAAGCATGAACTCATTTTTTGATGTTTTGTAAATGCACAAGCACCTTTAGCTGAGTTTGTACAGCAATATGACAATGCATTAAAAAGCCGACGAGGTGAAGAGAAAGATGAAGATCATACTACATTATATTCTGAACCAAGTCTATATTTAGGTCAACCCATTGGAGTACAAGCAGGTAAAATTTACACAAGGAAGGTGTTGGATTTATTTCAGTAGCAGCTTCGGATGAGCACATGCTTAACAGGCCAACTTGTTAAGCAAGAAGGTAAGGTTTCTACATGTATTGTGGGAGCCTATGAGGTCAATAGTAAAAAATATCAATATATGCAGATGATGATGAGGTGACAATTACTTGTAAAAAATTTGACTTTGAAGGTATCTTGTGTAAGCATGTACTGAAGGTATTTATGAAGGAAGACTTGGCACAATTCCAGACTGATATATTTACATCGGTTTACAGTAAAGCAAGATATGGGTCCATTAGTGATGGCAAGAAGAACTCTGTGGCAGACACTTCTTTGAATGGTAGAAGGATGAATCTTATGATGACTTGGAATATTAGCAGTGCAAGTTTTACAATTGCTGATATGGCTACCACTTCAGTTCAAGGATGGCGGTGTCGGTTTTGGACAGTAAAATTAAAAAATCAAGAAAAATCATAAAAATATGAAAAAATTATAAAAATTATACAAAATCAGATAAAAATCAGAAAAAATTCATTAGACATGTATTTGATTGTAAATAAATTGGATTAAGTGCAATAAACATGAAGTAGGCATTGGGCATGTTTAACTAATATTCATTACATATTAAACATGAAGTAGGTTCAAGCAGTATAATAAACATTACATTAAACATGAAGTAGGTTCAAGCAGTACAATAAACATTACAAAGACAGTAAATGCTATAGAAATAAAATGATCCCTACCCAAATAATGGTACACTAGTATGGATAATAGCTGGAAGAACCTTCTCCCTCGTCGTTTGGCTTCTGTTGTTGAGACCCATAGAAAGGTTGCATATAGTCTGTATATTCATTGTAACCAAACAATAATGCAGTCAAGTCTTGCATCCCTCTTTGGATCCCTGTTGGAGTATAAGATTGTTGGCTTGATTAGAATCCAGAATCAACATGAGAAGTGAAACCTTGAGGATTAGAAGAGGATGCTGACCCATAATTGTTACTGGCTGGAACTAGATGGAATTGAAATTCTGATTGATGACCCCACCCATACATGCATGCTTCGTGTTGGCCACCTCCATAACCTGTTAAATGTCCATATTGACTCTGTGAATCATATCTTCCTTCACTATGACTATATCCTCTACCCGTGTCAGCGTGGAAGGGGGAAGTAGGTGCATACATGCCACCGCCAGTAGTAGCACCTGTAACTGCACTGGTGTTGCACCCGTAATTCTCTCGAAATATTTCGAGGATTTTATTTCATAGCAACCGACAAAAAATATGGCGTAGCGCCGATATCGTCAGTCCGCGGAGTACCTTCGCGATTTAGGGTCTATTCGCCCGACCTTATAATTGCAAGTGGCATCGCAACAAGGGAAATTAAGAAGAGAATATGCATGCACACCTGTCAAAGTGGCCGAACAACTGTGTATCACACGGCACAGATGGATGCAAAACTTCCCCCGGACGAGCGGCGCACAAATAAGCAACAAACGAATAATCCTTCGCTCCCGCACGGTTCTCCACCAACGTGTTGTTGCCACGCGGCAAGAGTGGGTCTCGGGGAGCAATAAATGCAGGGCGACGGCTCCTCTCCCACCCAGGGCGACAGAAAATGACAGAAAACACGCGAAGAGGGGCCAAAAGGCCGCCTCGGGGTCAAATGACCTCGCTGGCCTCCATGCGGGCGTCGACGGACCCGGGCGGGGTCGCGGCCCCCGCTGGAAATCAACACCGAGCACTAACATTTTATTTTTACATTTGTGTCCTTTTGTTTGTATTTATATCCTTGGCTAAATGGGTTTGCAATTGTACGGCAACTATAAGCCAAAGTGTTAGTCTCTAGAAGTCTTTGGATTTCTTTGCAAAAATGTCATGTTGGCCCGGCGGGACCCCCACCTTATTTCCCATTGGGCCACCTAGGCTCTAGGGCCCATGTGGGGCTGGTTCAAAGTCCAAGGTGGGCTTAGACCATTGTTGCACCCATAATTTATCGTGCTAAAGGTTCGGGATTTTTAATCTCGCATGTGACAAGATTTCGGATGCGGTGTATCACCATCCGATAGGATATTCCTACACGGGGTACCTTGTTCGGCGTATCGCCGTCCCGTCGGATATTCCTAAGCTTAAGGCTTTATAGCCCATATGTCGTGGCAATATAAACCCCTCGGAGGATGACCACGAGCCTAGCACGAGCCGCAATGATTGTCGGGATCATGTGGCTATATTTAAATCCCTACGGGATTAAGCCCTCGCCCTTCGGATGTGCAACCCTAAGAAAGGAACACCTCTACAGCGGCGAAGAAGAGGCTGGAATAGGTCTACGTACCAAGCACAGCGTCCCTCGCACGTGTATCACGAGGCGCGGACAACAGCTCGTCTTCCCGCAGCGGCCTACGGCACGAGGAAGACGACAAACGAACAAGGCGGCGTTCCCTCTCGTTGTTCTCCACGAGACACGGCGAAAACCCGGAGTTTCAGAGCCTCGGAGCCCCCTTTTATGGAATCCACGCGAGAAGTAGACCCGTCCGGGGGTGGAGGGACCAGTCCGGGGTCACCCTTACCCGGACGAGTCCGCCCGGGGCGAGAGGAGTCCCGCGCGGGACTCCTCCTAGGCGGGCGGACCCGCCCGGGGTCGTCCGGACCCGAGCGGGACCCACCCGGGGTCCGCGACCCCGGGGAGCCCCCCCTCGGGGTGCGTGCGGCCTGGGTGGGGACCACCCGGAGTCCGCGACCCCGGGCGGGACCCACTCGGGGTCCGCGACCCCGGGCAGGTCCTGCCCGGGGGTTCGTGACCTCGGGGAGGTCCCCCCCGGGGTCCGCGACCCCGGGCAGGCCTTGCCCGGGGGGCTGCGACCCCGGGAAGGTTCCCCCCGGGGGTCCGCGACCCCGGGCCGGCCCCCCCGGGGAGCCGCGACCCCGGGGAGGTCCCCCCCCGGGTGTCCGCGACCCCGGGACGGTCCAGGACCGTCCCGGGGACCTCCCACCCCGGGGAGGTTCCATTCCCGCGCACAGACTAAAAAAATTTGAAAATGGAACCTCCCCGGGGTCATTTTCATCCCGTTGGACCCGTACGGGGTCGAACACTCCCGGGGAGGTTCCCCACTTCTATAAATAGACCCCCAGAGGTCCAAAAGAAGACACCTGGAGGTGACTACAAGCAGCAACCTACGGAAGACACTTGAAGCATTTGTTCGTTTGTCTCGGCCCGTGTGGGGTAAGTCCCCGGGTCTTGTATTTATGCCCCTACGGGGTATATTTACGTTTATGCCCCTCAGCGGGCTTTGTTTGTAATTATGCCCCTCAGCGGGCCATGTTTGTAAGTCTTTACGTCTTGGGACGACTAAGTCTTGTATTTCTGCCCCCCCTATAATGGCGAAATTACAAAAATATCCTTCCCGGGATTGTAAAAGACCGAAGTCCTGTAATTTGCAGTTATACCCTGTAATCTCTTGTAATTGGGACTACGTCCCTATCTCCCGCTCTAATGCGGACTTTTGTACAGTCGACAACTCGCCGACAACTCATGTACTCACTGGAATTATAAAAGCATTCAGCATGTTTTATATGTAACCTCGGGTGGGAAAATTATAAGAAAACCCCCCGACTTTGGAAAATTGTGTATATACCCCTCCTTCGACCAAATTGACAAATGTGTGCCTTCCTTGAAGCTCCTTGTCATTCCTTCAGTCCGGAAGTGTTGTCAGCTCAGTCCAGCACTCGGGTATCATCTCAAACCTAGGTTTAGGGTCTGGTAAAATCACCAAAATACCCCTATGACCTAAAAATGGCCTCAGAGCCCTTGAAACACTCCAGAAACGGTTTCCATGCCTTGGGGAGTCAGGAATCCGATCCTACTTTCGTTCCAGTCCAGAAATTTCATAAATGTCCCTGGCTTGGAAAACTACCAAAATACCCTTGGGTTGGTAAAATTACCAAAATACCCCCGGGGTCTAGAAAACTTCCCTTGCTCTAAAAATGCCTATGGCTTCCGCATATTTGCGCCTCTATGCCTAAATCTTAGGGTTTTGCTCAGACCTAGTCCTAATCTAGTTGTTTCTATGTGTTGGTGGTAAATGAGTGGTCATGGAGAGTCTCTCGAGTGAGCTTGCCCTCCACATCAGAACCTCTGTAGAAGTCTTTTGGGACCTCTTTGACAGTTAAACAAAGGTGTTCGGACGTTAGGCCGATGTAAATCAACACTGACTCCGATCAGTGGGGAAATGTCCAGCACACGAACCCAAATCGTCTGATACTATGCGCACCCACGGAACCCTCTCTACGCAGAGGAGTGTTTCTTTTCAAAAAGAACGAAAATCTACCTTTTATCTACGATAAGAGTATTTCTTAGATTTTTTTCGTGTCTCACAGACTGGCACGCCCGGTGGGACTTTTCCCGCCTTTCTTCTTTCTGTCAAAGAAAGTCTCTAAAACCTTCTTCAAGGTTCTGATTGCTCCTCTTCCTCTTACAGGACGGGAAGAGGAGGGCTCACATCTCTCTGTTCATTTGAGAGTTCTTTGTGCATCTGCACACCACTCCGTTCGTGCTACGCACCATCACCACCAACACTTCAACAGCGATGGCTGCCGTTACCTACGGCCCCGAGATCGTCGCTAATCACGCCAGGCTCGGATTCCTGGCAACCCCGCTGGTCTTCGGCGACTTCCCACCTGTCGTCGGCTCGCCCTTCTTCTTGGGCGTGGTACCGGTGGCTGAAGCCAGTTCAGCCACGCTTCAAACAACTGTCGGGGGCGTCAGGCCCTCGACCCCATCAACTGGCCGGGTCCGCCCGGTCAAGAAGACAGTTGCTGAGGGTGTCAGACCCTCTGCTTCATCAACTGGCCGGTTTCATTCGGCCAAGAAGACTTTTGAGGGCGTCAGGCCTTCTGCTTCAGCTGATCGGGTCCGCCCGATTAACAAGACAACTGTCGGAGGCGTCAGGCTTTCGGCTCCAGCAACTAGCCGGGTCAGTCCGGCCAACAAGACCATCACTGGGGGTGTCAGACCCTCAACCTCAATTGTTGGCCGGGTTAGTCCGGTCGACAAGACAACTATCGGGGGCGTCAGGCCCTCGGCCCCTTCAACTGGCCGGGTCCGCCCGGTCAAGAAGACAACTGTCGGAGGCGTCAGGCTTTCGACTCCAGCAACCAGCCGGGTTTGCCCGGTCGACAAGCCAGCCGTCGGGGGTGCCAGGCCCTCGGCTTCAACAATTGGTCGAGTCTGTTCGGCCAACAAGCTAGCTTCTGGGGGTGTCAGACCCTCTACTCCAGCAACTGGCCGGGTCTATCCGGTCAATTATCCAACTGTTAAGGGTGTCAAGCCCTTCATCCCAACAACCAGCCGAGTTTCCTTGGCTGCTCCGTCAATGGCCGAAGGTGTCAGGCCTTCTGCCCCAGCTGTTGGCCGAGTCTTCTCGGTCAATCAAATCACTGCCGGCGCCGCCCCTGCTCAACGGGGACAACGTCGCCGCCGCAATGGCGCCAAACCTGCTGTAGCTACCCTCAGAGGTGCTGTGCCTGCCCAACGGGGGCAACGCCGCCGTCGTCAGGAGGACGCCATGCCTACCACGGGCGTCACCACTGCCTCCCCTACTCAATGGGGGCAACGGCGTAGCCGCAAGGGTGCAAGGCTCGAGGCGGCTGTTTCGCGCTCCGGTAAGACTGTAATTGTCGGAGACATTCGCATTCGGCTCGATGGAGGCGAGCCGATCCTGCCCCGGGATCGTCATGTCCCAACTATTTCTACCTCCAACCGCTTCGAGCCCCTCCGCCAAGTCAGGGAGGACGGAGCGAAGAAGAAGAAGGCTGCCGTATCGGCGGCAATCCAGGGCCCTCTGCAACGGCCCAAGCCACGAGCTCCCCGTCCAAAGGCAGGGGGCAACCCAATTGAGGAGCGCCAGCTCCACTTGAAGAAGATCTGGGTCACCAAGGAGGAGGCCCGAATCGTAAGGCGCGCGAGGGCGGAGGAGCCCTTCCGCATGTCAGAGCTTCAGCGGATGCGGAGTCCGCCAAGCACTGAGGCCTCGACGTCTGCGAGATTTACATCTCAACCCCTACGGAGACAAAAACGCCGAGGAGCCGGCAAGAAAGTGCGACCGACCTCCCCGTGGGCTAGTTCTACACACACGGAGGAGGATCGCTCACCTCAAGCAGTCACATCCCGAATGTCTGTCTTCGACAGACTTGGGAGGCCGCCCAAGCCGGAGCGACAACCACCCAAGAAAAAGCGGGTGGTCCAGGTGACCGATGACACTGTCAAAGTGTTCACCTGCTACGCCACCTCCGGCGACAAACAGCCTGAGAACACCTCATGAGAGCTTGACCAACCCATCCAATATTTGAGGAGGTCAAGGCCGATCTCTCGGATTCTAGCGCAGACGCAACAAGCGCCGGCCGCCGGTACATCTCAGCCTGAGCCGGCACGGCACGAAGAGCGCCAGGAAGATGTCCACAGCATTGATGGGGACAGTCACTCCCGGCATGTAGAAGAGCTGGGGGAGGAACTGCGGGCCCCCACATTGGACGAGCTTCGACGGGAAAACCAAGAGCTCAAGAACCTGCTACAGTCGCTTTTGCGCGAAAAGGAGGTTCCTTCCCCGCCTCAGGCGGCACCGGTTGGAGCAGATCAACAGCCTCCTCCCATTCCAGTAGCAGCTAATGCCTCTATCACTGCTGCAAGACTTCCACTGGCGGTGGACTTCGAAGTCCCGCCGCATGAAGCCAATGCGCGGTCATCTGCTACTCCTGCCGCAGAAAGCCTTGTGGCGCAGAAGCAGATGATTGAGCGCATCGTGGAAGCGAAGTTCGCTCAACATGGCGAGGGTGTGGCTACCGTTGATTTGTACAGCGTGCCATATCCCCTCCATCATCAATTCAAGAAGCTTCCACCGGATTGCCCTAAAGCCCCGAAGCTCCAGAAATTCAACGGGCAGGGTTCTCCGCATGAACACCTGGCCTATTACATGACGGCCATGGGTGAATTAGCCTTGGAAGAGGCATACTTGCTCCGGTATTTCGCCACGTCCTTGACTGGCACCTCCTTCCGATGGTATTCAAGGTTAAAGCCCAATTCAGTATCTGATTGGGCTGATATGCAGAAGAAGTTTGTCGACCGTTTCCAAATGGTCGAGCGCAAAGTCTCCTTAGCAGAGCTTTGTTCCCTTCGACAGAAGAAGGGTGAAACAGCATTGGACTTCATCAAGCGATGGAGGGACGTCAGCATGCACTGCGATAATCCTCCGACGCCTGAAGATGCGATCACCATCTGCCGTAGGGGTCTCTCGGCAGAAGTCAGCGAAAAGCTTCTGGGCTCCAATATCAGAGGCTTCGACCAGCTCAACACGGTGGTGGCGGAGATTGAGATGTTCTTCGCTGATCACCCTACACAAGCCTCTACAAAAGGCAAACCCTCCAAAGACCGTCTGGCTAGCGGTAAGAGGTGAATGCCGTGGACTTCTCCCCGACGAATGGAGATAAAGGGGAAGGAAAGTCCAAAGGGAAAGGCAAGAAGTCTGGTGATAAGACAAATGTGTCTTTCTTAGCGGAGAACATGAAGACGCCTTATTCCTTCAGAAAGAGCATACTAAGATGCTCTTTGATCTATGTATGAAGGAGCAGCTCGTCACTCTGCCGGACCCGCGGAAGCCCGCGGAGGTGGATAAGACAGATGATCCAACCTATTGTGTGTATCACCGAGGTTGGGTCACACCGTCGGGGATTGCTATGTTTTCAAGAATATAGCAGAGAGCTCATTCAAAAGGGCCTGGTAAATATGCTGGGCCATGCAGTCGACCCACCCCAGCCTCATCCTGGAGCCGATCGAACCGGTCAGCTAACGTGGTCCATTTGGTGGCAATGGCTTCAAGCTCCAATGCCTCCGAAGCCGGGCCCTCAAGTCGACAGCCCAATGGTGGTCCCAGAGCCACTCCTCCTCCATTCCCAGAATGTTTAGCACTGCGGAGGACCATCCGGAAGATCCGAGGGGAAGTCCGACAGCTACGACTGGAACAAAGGCGCTTGCTGCAGTTCCTAGAGAGCATTGATCAGCAGTTGTCCACCTTCCCTTTTGGCCCATTTGCCAGGGGGTTAGCTCCAGCCCACATACGGGAGGCGGGTGTATCACCCACGGGTCAGGCCCCGCTCAGGGGTTGGCTCTCTGAAGAGCCCTCGGATTCATCTGAAGACGAGGAGGACTCACCCGAAGACATGGAGGCTCCACTTCAAGTCAAGCTCCCAGAGAAGTTATACTCCTTCCCTTTGGAGAAAACTCCCAATATCTTCTTCGCATGTCAGCAGGCGGGGTTGATTACCCCGTCACCCGTGGAGCAGACGCCAGGTGCTGCTTTTCATCAGGGCTATTGCCCATATCATGAAGTTGTTGGTCATGTTATCCACAACTGTGAGCCATTCAAGGACCTCGCCGAAGACTTAATCAGGCGAGGGAAGGTGGATATGGGCGAATTTCTAGTCGACCCACCGCAGCCGCATGCACGAAGGAGTCTTCACTTCTCCGTCAACGTCATTCACGCTGCAGCAGCCTTCCAGTTCCCCGAGCCGCAGGAGGAGGGAGTTAGTTCCCAGGGAGCCGGTTCCCAATCGCCCAAGTCCACACTCTGGTATCCAGGGTGGCGACCCTCTCACCAGTGTTCTTTCCCCAAGGAGGACACTGAGAAGATTTTTGACAAGCTTCTGGAGGAGGGTTGGGTGTTGACACATGACCCGCTGTCTTATTACAATGAGACGGCCAAGAGTCACCCCCGTTATTGCAAGTATCATGCAAGGGTGTCTCACCCCACTCGGCAATGCCCAGAGGTTCAAGACTTCATTGAAGCCCTCATCCAGAGAGGGGTTGTCGATCATCAGGGGAATTCCATGACAAGGTTACGCCTTGCAGAAGCGGCCAGGGAGACACTCCAGCAGGCCCGGCGAGAAACTGAAGCTTTCTCCCGATTAGTCCGGCCAAGTGAGCCTACGGAAAATGATGAATTCCCATTACTCACTAAAGGCAAGGCCACGGCCACCTATAAAGGGCCTAAGGTCCAGAACCCAGGAAGCCAAGCTGTGGGAGAGAGTTCCAAGGCCCGTCCCAAGTCGAGTCAGCCTGGCATCGTCCTAAGAGAGAACTCTCGGCCAGACAACAAAGGCAAAGCCAAGGCGTCAGAGCCTTCAGCCAAAGCTCCTGCCAAGTCAGCAAGGCCATTAGTCGGGGAAAGGACTCAACCCCTTGAGCCCGCAAAGATCCCGGCTAAGGCCTCTGTCAGCTCAGCAAGGCCGCCAATTGTAGAAAGGCCTCAGCAGCTCAAGCAAGCCAACCCACCAGACCAAACAGAGTCGGTGGAACTTCAAAGCTCCCAGAGGCCCTACTGTGGACTGGCAGAGTTCCAGGAGTTGCCTCCTGAAATAATTGCTCAAGCAATCAATGCCACCTTTCAAGCTCAGCCGGAGGAGGTCAATTGGACCAAGGTTGCCCCCAGAAAGAGCCGTGGCGCTAAAACTCCTAAGGAGTCAGCCCGGAGCAAGAAGCAAAATTCTGGGGGCAAGCAAGTCCCACTGCCGAAGCAAACTCCCCTTTCTTCTCAAGAGGCAGTACGCCATAAGAAGCAGGAGAAGAATCGCAGGAAGAATTTGAAGAGGAGGTTGAAGAAGCAAGCCGAGCAAGCCGCTGCTATGGAGGCTCCTAAGGAGCTAACTCCTCTACAAAGACTTCAAAAGCTCATAGATGAGCTGGAGGAGTACACTCCCCCTCATCCCACCAGGGTCATCACTCTAGACGAATATATTCCCTGGGACAAGCTTGGGCGCAAAGCTCGTCTTCTACAATGGCTCCGAGAAATGGTTCACCGTCTTGAAGAAGGTGAAGACTTCCCAATCCCGGAGGAGCTCTCCTTATTCTACAAAGATGAGGAGCTCACTGTCGAGATGCTCGAGGAAATGCTGCAAGAGCTCTCCTGCAATATGGTGGCGATTCCGCCACCCGACAATATTTATTGTCCCGCGGCTGATAGCACTGGAGGCCAGGCACCTATGGCGACATATCAGCGCCGCTCGGCAAGAAATGGCCGGGGACGCGGCCGGGGTCGTGCCCGGGGACATAGACGTGAAGGTCTCCCGACTCTTGACCGGGTCATAATATTCAGAGGGGAGAAGCCGTGTCCTGTCCCAGAAACTCAAGTTCGGGGAATCCCTTTCATCCTCAGCCCCTCAGAGGGTTCAGGCCCCACTTCAACGGCTAAGCCGGGTGGTGTCCCTTTCACAATCACTTCCTCCGATGAAGAAGAGGAGCCAGCCAAGTCGCCAAAGCGCGAGGAGGCGTCAGAGCAAGCCGGCCCCTCCAACAGGGTCGAGCCCGTAAGTCCAGCAGGTCCTTCTAATGAAGACCAGCCTGAAGAACCTTTGTCACCTCCAGAGGAATCCTTGGCACCGCTGTTCCAAGAAGATGCGGAGGGCCAGAATACGGAGGAGCGCCCTTCTAAGCGGGAGAAGCCTCGCCAGGCTCCGAAGACTCTGGCGGAGATCATCCCGCCATTTGACAAGACCCGTGCCCGGGCAGACCGCAAAATTATTCATCATATGAAGCGGTTCCCAACAAATGTCACTATTTGGGAAGCCATTGCCTGGAGCAAAGACCTCAGAGAGGCTCTTGTCAAGATACTTCAAGATCCAGAGGCGTATGAAGCCCATGTTGCAGAGTTGCAAGCCCAGGCATATGAAGCACTCACAGCCAACATCTCCTTCACGGACAAAGACATGTTGCTGTCTTCTCCGTGCCATAATCGTCCCTTATATATGAAGGGGACGATCAATGGGCATGACGTGATCGCATCCTGGTGGACGCCGGAGCAGCCGTCAACATTATGCCTTTGAAGACTTTCAAGTCTCTATACTTGGCACCTTATTTGCAAAAGGTGACCGATGTCAAGATCTCGGGATTCAATCAGGGTTCCGAGGAGGCGCTTGGTCGGGTTGTGGTCAAGCTTGTCTTGGGTGATTTTGTCACCCAAGCGACATTTTATATCATCAACTCCGATACATCTTACAAGATGCTGCTTGGAAGACCTTGGCTTCATGAGAATTGGGTCGTTCCTTCAACTTTGCATCAGTGCATTAAATATGCCAAGGAAGGGGAGCAACATACGGTCTTCGCAGACCAGGCCCCGTTCCATCCCAATGAGTGCCATCTGGCCGATGCTTCACTATATTTTGGGAAGCCCACCTTAACAATCCCCGAGCCTTTAAAAGGTAAAGGGAAGCAAAAGGTGGACCCTGAAGTTGAAGAAGGGCAGCTCTTCACTGTCAACCAAGACATGGTAAAGCTGCACAGGCTGAGTCTCAGTGCCGCCTCCAAGCCGACCCAACCAGAAAGGCGGAGTATGGACTTTGAAGCCAACCTTATCAGCCGGGTCATTGATGGGAGTATCTCCTTACCACCCAAGTGCCTTCAGCTCTTGTCCCAACGGGACGAACAGGAGGTGGAACAGTTGAAGACCTTTACAGTCTCTTATCAACGGAGAAGGAGACGCATCAAGGGCAAGGAGGTCAAACCGATCATCTTTTACAAAGGTGATTTAGTCCCACCGTGTCCTCCTAAAGATGACTTCGGCTGGGATACTCCCACCGACGTGGTGCCAGAGCCAGTCCAGGAGCTGGATGATATGCCCAACTACATCAAGGAGATGTGTAAAAAGCAACACATCCCGCAAACTCTGGACTCTGTTCGAGCGGCATATTTTCATCAACTATGGAATCCTCCACAAGTCCGCGGGCAGCCTCCCTTCTCCCGTAAAGATACAAGGGGCCTTGGCTATGACCAGGAGAAGGACTTCGAGGTCCACTTTGCAGTCAACACCATAGGACTGCTACCTCTCCCTAATGGGCAAGCTGAAGCTGAGCCTAAGGCTGATGACTCTGTGAGGGAGTCCGCTGATGTGTCTACGACACCATCACCTTCATCAGGAGTCGACAATGACCACCCCTCAGAGGAAGGAGCAGCTCAGCCTGCTAACCATCAGCAAGATGAAGCAAGCCCTTTGGCTTCAAGCCACGAGCAAAAGTGCTTCGAAGAATTTAATGTCTATGAAGCCAACACTGATGACGAGGGAGACTTCGTCGACCTCCAACCAGCTCCACCGGAGCTTGAAGACGGTGGTCAAGCAACTGTGGACGAGTTGATCGAAATCAATCTTGGAAGCAAGAGTGACTATCGTCCCACCTTCATAAGTGCTCTCCTCAGTGAGGAAGAAAGGCAGTCGTATCGACAGCTTTTAGAAGAGTTCAGGGATTGTTTCGCCTGGACTTATAAAGAAATGCCCGGGCTCGACCCTTCTGTGGCTGAACATGAGCTGGCAATACTTTCAACAGTCAAGCCAGTCAAGCAAGCCCAAAGGCGTATGCGCCACGAGCTGGAGCTGAAGGTCAATGCTGAGGTTGACAAAATGCTCAATGTGGACTTCATAGAGCCTTGCATGTACCCTGTGTGGCTCGCTAACATAGTCCCTGTCAAGAAGAAGAACGGCCAAGTCCGAGTCTGCATCGACTTCAGGGATTTGAATAAGGCATGCCCAAAGGACGACTTCCCTGTCCCAATCACTGAGACAATGGTTGATATGACCACTGGTCACGAAGCCTTGTCTTTCATGGACGGGTCGTCGGGCTATAATCAAATCCGCATGGCCGTCAAAGACAAAGACCATACGGCTTTCCGGTCTCCTAAGGGGATCTTCAACTACAAAAGGATGCCGTTCGGTCTGAAGAATGCCGGCGCAACCTATCAAAGGGCAATGACCAAGATCTTCGACGAGATGCTACATGACCTTGTCGAATGCTATGTTGATGATCTGGTCGTCAAGACAAAGAAGCGGGAGGATCACTTAGCTGACCTGCGTCGAGTCTTTGAAAGGCTCCGACAATTCCAGCTCAAGATGAACCCGATGAAGTGCGCCTTCGGCGTCTCCAGTGGCAAGTTCCTTGGCTTCATTGTCAGGTATCGAGGCATAGAAATCGACCCCGACAAAATCAAGGCCATAAGGGGACTACCTCCGCCCAAGAACTTGACAGAGCTCAGATCTCTTCAGGGAAGGCTCGCCTATATTAGGCGGTTTATTTCCAACCTCTCAGGAAGATGCCTACCTTTCGGCAAATTAATGAAGAAAGGAGCACCCTTCATATGGGACGAAGACTGTCAGAAGGCCTTCGAGCAAATCAAGGAGTATCTACTGACTCCTCCAGTCTTAGGGGCACCCGTCAGAGGGAAACCCCTTATCTTGTATATTGCTGCCATGGATGCCTCTTTGGGAGCTCTCCTAGCCCAGATCAATGAAGAGGGCAAGGAGCAGCCACTGTATTACCTCAGCCGAAAACTGATCGGGCCTGAGCATCGGTACGCTCCCATGGAAAAGATGTGCCTAGCTCTGGTGTTTGCTGTCAAGAAGCTGAGGCACTATCTCCTAGCCCATCGGGTGGAGCTCATTTCAAAATGCAACCCACTCAAGTTTCTGCTCTGCCAGCCTGTCCTCTCCGGTAGGCTTGGTAAATGGGCGCTTATCCTCATGGAGTTCGACATCACCTTCGTCCCACGCAAGGCGATCAAAGGACAAGGAATAGCGGAGTTCTTAGCAGCGCACCCCGTGCCAGAAGATTCGCCACTCAACTTTGAGCTACCCGACGAAGAGGTGTTAGTGCCTTCTCAAGAAATCGGGGAGTCTTCTGAAAAAGTCCCACTACAGATGGAGCCAGGCGTCCTCACCCTTGATCTCCTATATTGGGAGTTATATTTTGATGGTGCCTCTCGGACAATCAAAAGAGCTGGCGGCCTTACGGACTATGTCTCGGGTGCGGGGGTAGTCTTTGTGTCTCCACAAGACGGTATCCTCCACAACTCTTGTGCTCTCATGAAGTCACTGACTAATAATGAGGCAGAGTATGAAGCGCTAATTATTGGGCTTCAACTGGCACTCGAGATGGACATCAAGTGCATTAAAGTGTACGGGGATTCTCAGCTCGTCATTCAACAAGTACTGGGCGTCTATGATGTCCGGAAGAAGGAGCTCATCCCCTATCACGCAGCCGTCATGAGGCTCAAAGAAAAATTTTACCTATTTGAAATAGGCCATGTCCCCAGAGGCAACAATTCTCAGGCTGATGCTCTTGCAAAGTTGGCGGCAGCCCTAAAACTCCCGCCTGAGGGAGAATTGAATATTACAGTCAGACACCGGAGGCTCATGCCAAGTGTGCTCGACGAAGAATCCGGCCTCACTGTGTATGAGGTCGACAACATTCAAGAGGAGATTGTTCCCGAAGAAGAAGATTGGCGTGAGCCGATCATAAAGATAAAGAACGGCTGGCTCCCTCCTGATCGGGCTCAGAGGGTGCAACTGCTACGCAGGGCGACATCCTACCAGCTGATTGACGATCTGCTTTTCAGGCTCGTCCATGAAAAGGACCGATCGGTCCTCCTCCGTTGTCTTTCATCCAAGGAGGCCAAGACTGTCATGCATGAGGTTCACTCCGGATTATGTGGAGCTCACCAGGCAGGAGCTAAGATGAAAAATAGCATCAAGCTCAAAGGGTTTTACTGGCCCACCATGTACGAAGATTGCAATCAATTCGCTCGTACATGTCACCAATGCCAAGCATTCGGCCCAGTCCCTCGACGGCCACCTAACCCGCTCCATCCAACAGCGCCTACTTGGCCGTTTGCAGAGTAGGGTATGGATATTGTGGGACCATTCCCACCATCGTCCCAGGGGCACAAGTTCATACTCGCTGCCACCGATTACTTCTCCAGATGGGCGGAAGCCGTTCCACTACGGGAAGTTACAGGGGAGATAGTTGCTCGTTTTGTGCGGCACTATATCATATACAGATTCGGCACCCCCAGTCGGATTATATCCGACAATGGCACGCCATTCAAGAACAAGACTGTCTATGCTCTGGCGGCCAAGTTCCATATTGATTGGAGAGCGTCGTCGATCTACAATCCCCAGGCTAATGGGTTAGCCGAGGCCTTCAACAAAACCCTCTGCAAGCTGCTATCCAAGATAGTAGGTGGCCGCAAGCGGGATTGGGGCGAGAAGGTCCACGAAGCCCTATGGGCCTACCGGACTATTTACAAAACCCCTACGGGTTGCTCCCCATTCTCCCTGGTCTATGGAGCTGAAGCGGTGGTCCCTGTGGAGATCGAGCTAGCATCTTACCGCGTTGCTGTGCACGCCGGATTGCCAGGTCAAGACCAATCTGAAATTGAAAGAAGGCTCGAGGAATTGTCCAACTTGGAAGGTCAAAGACTCAAAGCCTATAAACACTTACAAGTGTATCAAGCTCGCATGACACGTGCCTATGATAAGCTAGTCAAGCAACGGGCGTTCAAGAAAGGTGACCTTGTCATGGTCAAAGAAAAGGAGGTTCTCGCGGGAAGATCCAGCGGCAAACTCCAGCCCAATTGGCGTAGACCTTACGTCATCCAGAAGGTCTACGAAGGAGGGGCCTATACGGTCCTTGACCACAAGGGAGACAATCCCTTCCCTCCTCTCAACGGCAAGCATATGAAGCTCTACCATGCGTCATTGCAAGAGTTTCTGCAGTAGTCCTCACAGGACAATACCTCCTCTCAGTGAAGGTTCAAAAAAAAAAGAAAAAAGAAAAGGGGTTAAAAATACTGATACCCCGGCGGACTCAGTCAGCCTTCAACGGTTGGCTGAGGGTAAAAAGGCCACAGACCCGGTCGAGGTGAAAACACGAAAGGGCGCCTCGGGCAAAAATGGGCAACCCCTCGGTGTGAAAACCCGAAAGGGCGCACCGGAAAAAGCTAAAGGGGGCCAGCCTCGGCGAAAACCCGAAAGGGCGGTGAGGTTGGTAATGTGAAAAAAAAATCCTCTCTCTGTCTATTCTATGGGTGGCTCCAAGTCAGTGACTCCACCTCATTTCGACCAAAAACATCATATTGATGCCATGGCTACGCCTTACATGTCGTTCTATGACACCTAGTCCCACTGGCATTCTGACGGTGTCATACTTTGTCCCATCGGGTTCGGCCTATGTACGCCTCTTCCGGGCTGCCGACCCATTCCGCCTATCGGCTTCTGGGTTCAGCTCATATGTCTCTTCTGAGCAATTAAACCCGTTTACTCTCTTGTCCCACTGGGACTGGCCTCAGTATGCTCTCTCGGGCTGCCAACTTTTCATGCCTTTCGGCTCCTGTTTCATTCTAGGGAATGGCCTCAGTATGCTCTTTCGGGCTGCCAACCCATCATGCCTTTCGGCTCCTCTTTCATTCTAGGGAATGGCTTCAGTATGTTCTCTCGGGCTGCCAACCCTTCATGCCTTTCGGCTCATCTAACCTCCTTGGGATTGGTCTCAGCACGCCCTCTCGGGCTGCCAACCCATCATGCCTTTCGGCTCATCTTATCTTCTTGGGATCTGGTCTCAGTATGCTCTCTCGGGCTACCAATCCATCGTGTCTTCCGACACATGTCCCACCGGGTCTGGCCTCAGCATGTCCTCTCGGGCTGCCAACCCACCTATTCGCCTATCGGCTTTCGGATTTGACTCTCACGTCCCACTAGGGCTGTCAAATCCACCCCTTTTCTTCTTCAGGGTCTGACCTCTGCATGCTCTCTCGGGCTGTCAACCCATCTCGCCTCTTGGCTTTAGACTTGACTCATATATCCCACCGGGATCGTCAAGTTTACTCCTTTGTCCCCACGGGCTTGGCCTCAGTATGCTCTCTCGGGCTGCCAACCCTATTTGCCTATCGGCTCACGGATTTGACTTATACGTCCCACCTGGGCTGTCGAATCCCTTCCTGTCGTCGTTTCGGGTCTGGCCTATGCATGCCTCTTTCGGGCTGCCAACCCATCCCGCCTATCGGCCTCTAGGTTTAACCCGCATGTCCCTTTCGGACTGTTAAACCAACTCCTTTGTTGTTCTAGCCGGGCTTGGCATATGCACACCCTTTTCGGGTTACTAACTCGGTCAACCTTCAGTTTTGGATTTGGCTAATTACGTCCCACTAGGACAGTCGAATCCACCCATCTTGTCATACCGGGCTTGGCTTCAGTATGCTCTCTCGGGCTGCCAACCCATTACACCTTTTGATCTCACCGGGTTTGGCCTCAGTATGCTCTCTCGGGCTGCCAACCCATTACGCCTTTCGGCTCGTTTCTATTCTCTCGGGTTCGATCTCAGTACGCCCTCTCAGGCTACCAACCCGTTTCGCCTTTCGGCTCACAGATTTGATTCATTCGTCCCACCCGGACAATCAAATCTACCCACTTGTCCCACATCTGCGGCACACACGTCCCTACGAGAGTGCCACCTTTTCCTCGCCTTTTGGCATTATAGGACAAAAAAAAAAAGAAAGAAAAAAAATGGGGTTAAAAATATTGAGACCCCAGCGGACTTGGTTGTTTCTGTTAGAAGAGCAATCAAGGGTAAAAAGGCTTTAACCCGGCTAAGGTGAAAACCCGAAAGGGCGCCTCAGGCAAAAATGGGTACCCCTCAGTGTGAAAACCCGAAAGGGCGCACTGGAAAAAGCTAAAGGGGGCCAGTCCTGGCGAAAACCCGAAAGGGCGGTAGGGCTGGTAAAGTGATTAAAAAAAAAGAAAAGAGAGACATACATGCAAGAGGATGGAAGCAAAAACAGCTATGCTAAGCTCTATCCTTTATTCATTAATGTCATCAAGGGAGCCCGAGACAAGCCCTCGGGGATAACTCAAATAAACAATGGGGCGTAAGGGTCCTATGTACAAGAAAGTGCCAGAGCTCGTCAACCACGGTGTACGTCCCTCTGCAACTCCGCAAGGCGGGTCTCCTCCTGGATAATCTCCTCCCGAAGCTCCTCAGATCGGCGACGGTAGGCCTCCACCCTCGCCTGGACAACACGGTGCTCCTCAGCCGCCTCCTGGAGCTCTCTCTGCAGCTCCTCTACTCGGAGAGAGGTCCTCTGGCTATCCCCCTCGAAGCTCGCAAGGTGGAGGTCGGTCTCAGCTCTGGCGGCTTGAAGCTCACGCAGTTGCTCCTCCTGCTCTTGGACCCGTAGCTGGGCTCTCCGTCTCTGCTCCTGTGCAAGATGGAGGCGAGTAAACTCGCTCCATAAGCTCTCTAATCTCGCGGCCCATGCATCCCGGGGAAAACCCAGTCCGTGGTAGCTTCTGGTGAATACCACCAGATCGGCCCTCAAGGCCTCCACGGAGGGCAGTGGGTCTGCCCGGATCAACTGATCAAGACCCTGCAGGAGCTGGTCAGCGATGGCAACATGTAGCGCCGTCCCAAGTGCATGAGCGTCAGGCCACTCAACTCCAAGGGCAGGGAAATCCATGGGCGTCACGCCTGCTCCTTCTAGGGGCCCTGTTTGTAAAAAAAAAAAAGGAGGGAGAGATTGTAAGTGTATCACCACAATAATGTCATAAGAGTAAGATTCCAAGAGTACAAATGTCAAGGACTCTTACCTGAAATAGTCTCACTCGCTGGGCTAGGCCCACGAGGAGATCCCTCCATAGGGACTAAAGAGTAACCATCAGCAAGTGCCGGTCCCTGCTCTGTGGATGGTATAGGCGTCGCCGACCTCTCTGCAAAGAAGGCAAGGAACGGATAGTCTTAGCACTCCGGCCGTACCAAAAAGCAAAATGAGCACTTCACATTTAATGAAGACATACCAGCCTGCACAGGTTCTTCCTCTTTAATCACAGCGGGGTCAGCCCCTGTAGTTGGCTCCATGGAAGGAGAGACAGCTGAAAGAAGACATCCACTTGTCAAATGATGATTAATATCACAAATGAAAGGAGTCTTGCTCGATGAATGACAAAGTTCCTTAATTTGACAACAATATACCTTTCGCTGCCGAACCAATGAAGGTCGCGGCTTCGTCAGCGGTGCCTTGCTCTTCAGATGGCATGCGAAAGGAGCTTGGTGTATGGTCTATCTCTGTGGGCTTAGGGAGGCTGCCCTCCTCCTGATGATCACCAGCTGTTTCAAAACAAAGGCATCCCAGAATGTCAACATGCAGCAGTATGTGTGGCTGGAATGATGTACAGAGTATCTTTGTGCATACCTAAAGCCTGCACCCGGCTAGACTCTGCAACACCGGTAGTACCTGCCGATGGTCCCATGTCTAGGGACGATGCCTCCTTGCCAGGGATTTCGATGTCTGTAGTTGGGGTCCCAATCCTTTCACCAAAAGCTGGCAAGTCAGCAGAAGAGCCGACCTCCATGAGTCTGGAAAGCTCACCCAAAGGGAAGGCCGTCTGAGCAGCTGTACAACAATGAGCAAGACAGGTCAGATAAGCTCGTTATTTCATGTACAGAAAGAAAAAACAGGGATCTTAAGTCACCTGGGCTCATCCTGAGTTCGCCTTCTTCAGAAGAACTTGAAGAAGAAGAAGAGGAACTCCTGCTGGAGGAGGTGCTGGAAGTCTCTGTCCTTGATAAGGTGCTAGAGCCTCTCTCCCCTGAAGAACCGGACGGCGGAGAAGTCTCCTCGCCGCCAGAAGATCCCTTTCCCCCTTCAATGGCAGGGAGAGGGGTCTGAGCTCGTGAGGTCCCTGCAACGTGCAATGCTATATTAGTTAAAGCACATACTTCATCTGTTTGAAAGGAGGAACAAGGGAAGGTTAAACATGCAAGATGCCAACCTGCCTCCGGGGCAACAGAGCTCCCGCTTGTATCAAGTGCGGGGGAATCGCCTGTTACAGGCACATAGTCATTGGCGAGGAAGTCCAATCCGTCAATGTCCACACTGATGTCAGGAATGGACTCGTCCACCACTAACCCCGCCTCTGTGAATACATTTCCTGGGCGAGGAGAAAAGCTTGCAGCATGTACAGCCTCAGGAGGAGCTGCAGCAATGAAGTGAAATAACAATCAGATTACAACATTTTATAACAGGTTGTGATATTGATTGAGAACAAACATTCCCCATTCTTACTCGAGATCTCAGCTGGAGTAGGAGACTCCTCCTCAGGACGCAGGCGAATGGTAGGCCGCGGATCACCCTCTGGGATATCGGTCCGTGGCCTCTTCTCGCGCCCACGAGCCTCTGAGCTAGAAACATGGCCTGCAAGTAAAAAGAAAGGGTTGCATAAAATCAGCACCTTGAATTGCAGAGTAAAAGGAGACAGGGTCAAATAATTCAGCATATACCTGGATCCCCAATATGCCTCTCAGGCCTCAAAACGATCTGCTCAGTTTTCAAGCCAAGGGCCTTAGCAACCTTGCTCACAATGGTCCATATGGCATTGGGGGTGGTAGCCACCTCCAAATCTGAGATATACTCCAGGGGACCCGCACAGCCTACGGCATTCATGATATGGATCCTCCAAGCTGTGAAGGCACCGCCTCCTAATGCCCCCTCTGGAACAGCTCCTGATAATTGGGACTGGGTCTTCAGACCACAAGAGGTCTTCAGATCCTCCCACCAGGAGTAGAGGGCCGAAGAGTCAGGATCTACCCTCCGACGGGCAGACCTGGAAGAAGAAACTGCAGCTGGTGCACTCCGCAAGGGCTTCAAAGCCCCGGCATACTGACTCCTGTCAACAGGGATCGAGAGTCCATCCGCCCTCCAACGGGTCTCAATCTCATGAATGGCCTTGGCGGCCCCAGAAAAATGAGATCTGATGAACGCCGCATCTAGAAACAGTGGAGGCAGATCCTCCTTCTTCAAGCGCCGTTCCTCTGCAGCTCGAACAGTATCAGCTCGCTGCCTGAAAACAAGGCTGAGCTTAAACCACCAGCGCACATAGTGTATATCAAAGAAACCTCTGCGTGTCTGTGCTGGGATGGGGTACTCCTCCTTCACCTCCCGGGAAAGGAAGTCATGCCATGAAGCCGCCACTAGGTGCACATCCCTCTGTCTGTACTGCCGAACGGCAAAGGGAAAATCTGCATGCTGAGGTATCGACTGGTCATACCCAAAATTCCTGGCAAATCTGTGCGGGTAATATGGCTCAAGCACCGCCATACTAGAACGGCGGTAAACCAGAACGCTGGGTCGAACACAAACAACCCAGTCGACCAATGCATGGTCAGAGGGTAAAGCCCAAGAAGATAGCCTGCAAACAACACTGTCACCCTGTCGCTCCGTGTATGGACGGAACGAGCGAGAGCTGTGGTCAAACTCCAGACTCTCATCGGATGGAGGAAAGACAAGGTACGACGAGCACTGGCAAGCTGCAAAACTGAGTCCTGCTCCGGATGACCAGCAAAAGCAAAAAGAAGTGGCGCTGCTGGGTTATCCACCGGGGTCCTCTGTGATAACTCTGGCAAGAACAAGCCGGCCCATGTACTCAGATAGTGGGTGGGCATCAAGATATGCTTGTCTCTAGGAGATGAGTGTGAAGTCAATGCCCCAAGACTATGAAAGATGTTCGCCAACGCGGCTAGAGCAATGGCGAGCCTGCGCCCACAAGCCAACAAACAAGCCGGGTAGATCACCTCTGCCCGCAGATCCCCTCCTCTCCATGAGGGATTACAAAGCTGGCCAGCCAGTAGGCCAGGTAGGCTGCCAGATAAGTCAGTGGCGGCAGCTCCCTCGAATTCCACCCCCGTGTCGGAGCGGGTAAGTGGCGAGGGTGTGAAGCAAAGCGGAGCTCGACCTCGCGGCACTGCTCCCAAGACATCCCCGAGGTAGCAAACTCCTCGTAGAAACAGTACGGACCGCTGTAGAAATATGTGACCCATGCATTCAGAGTCACCCTCGGCGTCCGTGCAGCTTTCTCCTTGCCCACGAGGGCCAGGTCCCTCTAAGTCTTCATCAGATATCTGAAGCAATATGGCATGTAATAATGGCCTGCGCCGTCCGAAGCACTCAGATGCAAATCGTCCAGGCATATCTCCTCGTATGGCTGTCCGCAGACTGGGAGGTCAGAAATCCTGTGGAAGGCCCACAGGTCTAGTGAAGTCTCCCCCTCAGCAGTCATGAAAGTATTCCAGCGCCTGTTAAATCTCTCAGCTAGAGCCTGGACCAGCCCGGTATGACAGGGGTAAGAGTACAAAGCTGCCGTCACTGCATGACGTATACCTGCCCGGTCAAGTGCTGTCCTGTAAACTAGCAGCACACCCCACAGCCACTCTGTGGCGCCACGGCGATAACAATGGGACGGCCCATCCCCCGTACCAGCTCGGGGTCCTATGTGCCAAGATCCTCTCTAGCATGCAATCAGCCTCATAATCATCATGTGAGCAGGCTGCGCCGGTGGGGGTCAGAAACATCCCGTCAATAGCAATATCCGCGGCCCTGTGGTGCCCGGCCAGATGCCAGGTGGCTGGCGAAGATAGCACCGTCCTCACGGTAAAACTGTCAAACTCCTTGAAGGAGCCAAGACTCCTCTGGTCAGGGTACTGTCGCTGACGGGCAAAGCCCTCTGGGAAGCTCGGATAAGAAAAGCTGCAGGTGCTATGCATACTGTCCCGCCCGAGCAAAATGGCCCGCTCCAGGCGGCGCCTCTCCTCGGGAAGCCGAGGATCGTCAGTCTCTACTCCAGGCGGTATGAAACTCTGGATGAAAGGGAGAAGGTGACAGTCCAGCGGAAAGTGGGGCGGGTAGCCGCCCGACCGGTCATAAGTATACCGTCCGAGCCCCCGTGTAATCCGGGAGACGTCAACAACGCCCCCAGCGGTGGTAGTCTCTCCAATTGGGCCCTCAGCGACCCAAGTAAATCCGCGGTCCACCGCGTCAAAGTCCTCTGGAGTGATGCTGCGAGGAGGGAATGGTGGCATAGGCCTGTCCGTCCTCCGTACATAATGATCATCTCCACCGCTGGTCCTGGACCTCTGGGAAGTCCCTCCGCTCCGTCTGGAACGAGCCATGTCTGCAAAAGCTGCAAAGCCAAGAGCAGAGAAAGCATTGTCAGTTAAACCAGCATATGGACAATATCAAGACTACAGAAAGTCACACAAAACTCCGGCATGCCTATGAGCCCGGAGACTGACACAGAAGCAACGGAATGCACGGGCCATCCGCCCCCACCTTCGGTTTGGACGTATGTCCCGTGGGGGGCATTTGTTGCACCCATAATTTATCGTGCTAAAGGTTCGGGATTTTTAATCTCGCATGTGACAAGATTTCGGATGCGGTGTATCACCATCCGATAGGATATTCCTACACGGGGTACCTTGTTCGGCGTATCGCCGTCCCGTCGGATATTCCTAAGCTTAAGGCTTTATAGCCCATATGTCGTGGCAATATAAACCCCTCGGAGGATGACCACGAGCCTAGCACGAGCCGCAATGATTGTCGGGATCATGTGGCTATATTTAAATCCCTACGGGATTAAGCCCTCGTCCTTCGGATGTGCAACCCTAAGAAAGGAACACCTCTACAGCGGCGAAGAAGAGGCTGGAATAGGTCTACGTACCAAGCACAGCGTCCCTCGCAGGTGTATCACGAGGCGCGGACAACAGCTCGTCTTCCCGCAGCGGCCTACGGCACGAGGAAGATGACAAACGAACAAGGCGGCGTTCCCTCTCGTTGTTCTCCACGAGACACGGCGAAAACCCGGAGTTTCAGAGCCTCGGAGCCCCCTTTTATGGAATCCACGCGAGAAGTGGACCAGTCCGGGGTCACCCTTACCCGGACGGGTCCGCCCGGGGCGAGAGGAGTCCCGCGCGGGACTCCTCCTAGGCGGGCGGACCCGCCCGGGGTCGTCCGGACCCGAGCGGGACCCACCCGGGGTCCGCGACCCCGGGGAGCCCCCCTCGGGGTGCGTGCGGACCCCGGGTGGGTCCCGCCCGGGGTCGCGCGCCCCCCCCCCGGGGGTCCGCGACCCCGGGCAGGCCTTGCCCGGGGGGCTGCGACCCCGGGAAGGTTCCCCCCGGGGGTCCGCGACCCCGGGCCGGTCCCCCCGGGGAGCCGCGACCCCGGGGAGGTCCCCCCCCGGGTGTCCGCGACCCCGGGGAGGTTCCATTCCCGCGCACGGACTAAAAAAATTTGAAAATGGAACCTCCCCGGGGTCATTTTCATCCCGTTGGACCCGTACGGGGTCGAACACTCCCGGGGAGGTTCCCCACTTCTATAAATAGACCCCCAGAGGTCCAAAAGAAGACACCTGGAGGTGACTACAAGCAGCAACCTACGGAAGACACTTGAAGCATTTGTTCATTTGTCTCGGCCCGTGTGGGGTAAGTCCCCGGGTTTTGTATTTATGCCCCTACGGGGTATATTTACGTTTATGCCCCTCAGCGGGCTTTGTTTGTAATTATGCCCCTCAGCGGGCCATGTTTGTAAGTCTTTACGTCTCGGGACGACTAAGTCTTGTATTTCTGTCCCCCTATAATGGCGAAATTACAAAAATATCCTTCCCGGGATTGTAAAAGACCGAAGTCCTGTAATTTGCAGTTATACCCTGCAATCTCTTGTAATTGGGACTACGTCCCTATCTCCTGTTCTAATGCGGACTTTTGTACAGTCGACAACTCGCCGACAACTCATGTACTCACTGGAATTATAAAAGCATTCAGCATGTTTTATATGTAACCTCGGGTGGGAAAATTATAAGAAAACCCCCCGACTTTGGAAAATTGTGTATATACCCCTCCTTCGGCCAAATTGACAAATGTGTGCCTTCCCTGAAGCTCCTTGTCATTCCTTCAGTCCGGAAGTGTTGTCAGCTCAGTCCAGCACTCGGGTATCATCTCAAACCTAGGTTTAGGGTCTGGTAAAATTACCAAAATACCCCTATGACCTAAAAATGGCCTCAGAGCCCTTGAAACACTCCAGAAACGGCTTCCATGCCTTGGGGAGTCAGGAACCCGATCCTACTTCCGTTTCAGTCCAGAAATTTCATAAATGTCCCTGGCCTGGAAAACTACCAAAATACCCTTGGGTTGGTAAAATTACCAAAATACCCCCGGGGTCTAGAAAACTTCCCTTGCTCTAAAAATGCCTATGGCTTCCGCATATTTGCGCCTCTATGCCTAAATCTTAGGGTTTTGCTCAGACCTAGTCCTAATCTAGTTGTTTCTATGTGTTGGTGATAAATGAGTGGTCATGGAGAGTCTCTCGAGTGAGCTTGCCCTCCACATCAGAACCTCTGTAGAAGTCTTTTGGGACCTCTTCGACAGTTAAACAAAGGTGTTCGGACGTTAGGTCGATGTAAATCAACACTGACTCCGATCAGTGGGGAAAGGTCCAGCACACGAACCCAAATCGTCTGATACTACGCGCACCCACGGAACCCTCTCTACGCAGAGGAGTGTTTCTTTTCAAAAAGAACGAAAATCTACCTTTTATCTACGATAAGAGTATTTCTTAGATTTTTTCCGTGTCTCACAACCATGACTTGTCAAAGTTTGACCAAGCCAAGTCCAAGATGCCCCCCCTTAGTCAAGGGGGTGCCCCCCTTTAATATATTATATTCTTGTTGTATTTTATTTAATTTGGTCATTTGACCACATGGGAGATTAATTATCACATCCCTTATTTACCCCTCCCTAACCCTAGATCTGAGGGTAGTTTAGGTCTTTTGTACATCTCTATATAATCCATGTATTTTCCATTTTGTGAGAATTAATGAAGAAAAATTTGCATTTTGCACAAGAGAGCCCAAGGGCGCCCCTATCTCCCCTCTCCCCTTAGAGCTGGACTGCTCTGATTTCTATGGTGTGAAGCCATAATCTTGGTGGATTCCAAGGTATATCACCTCTGCTGGATGTGACTTCCATTCACCGCCGCCGTCGCCTCTGTTCGTGCCACCGACGAGCCGCCACAACCATCTCTTTACCCTATTGTCCTGAACTCCGAGATCCAGAACAGCAAGCTAAAGAACATGTCGATTCTCCCAGCTCCCAGCTCTGATCGAGTTGAGATTTTGAGGGATTGTTTCTCTTTGTGTTAGCTTTCCATCCATATAAATTTTGTGTCAATCCGCCACCGTTTGGTATTTTTCCCCGTATTTTAGTTCCACCCCTGACAGTCTGCCCATCAGTAGATATGCGGGACATAGTCTTGTTGTTGTATTTTTCCCGCCCCCTTAGCCATCTCCAAAAAATCCCAAAAAAATCATATGTGTTCCTCATATCCCCCTCTTCCACCCATAATTTTCTTAGAGTCTAGATCTACCAGTCCCCTGTCGGTCAAAATCCATTTTCAAGCAGGTCCTGTTCTGTCCTGACTGTCTGTAATTTCGAGCCAGAAATAACTACAACCCACAGAGTTTTTCATTTCCAATCCGTTTACTGGATGGATGTGAAATTAATTTATGTTGTAGCCCTTTGAGTCCTTGTCCAACGGCGTTGATCTCGCCTCGATCTGCCTCCGGATTTGGGCGCAACAATTGTTTTCGTGGAGGCGCGCAGATCAGATCCGTGAACAGACCAGCAGAGGCAGCAGCAAGTTAATTCTTGCAAAATTACTTCGGCGTCGATTTAGCCGCCGCCGACTTCAGAGATCGAAGAGGAGTCTTCCACCGGTGTCCCAGCCAACCGCCGTGGCCAGAAGGTGACCGGAAGCCGCAGTCCCAGCAGCCGAGTTCGCTTGCTGTCCAGCGGGCTGAACTGAGTTGCTGAACTGAGTTGGAATAGTGCCGAGTCAGACCAGCAGCCCGTCTCCGGACCGAAAGCCCTTCCGGCTTGCTGCCCGTCAACCCGAGTTCGCTACTCCCGGGTCGCTATTGTAGCCCTTTACCTCCCTGCGTGGAGTGGGCAATAAAAATTCACTGCTGTAATTATTTATTTACTGTACACCGGGAGTACGAGTCTTGGCCGGGATCGCCTTCCCCATGCCCGGAGCGTGGAGGTATCGTTTCCGCTCCCCTCTTTGGCATTTTTGCTTATTTCGTATATAATTCTATATGCCGCTGCATGAGTGATAGGAACTTAGCTCGTTATAATTTTATCACCGCTGCGAGAGTGAGTGAGTGGAACCCGTCCCGTGACTCAATCAGAGCACGCGGAAAAGCCGATACCCGAGACTCATTGCTGGTTCCTCAACTGCGCAGATCCACGCGTTTCCCTCGCTTAGGGATGTCCGCGAGCTAGAGTCCCAGGTTCGCGTCCCGTCCCGCATCAGAATATGCATGCACACCTGTCAAAGTGGCCGAACAACTGTGTATCACACGGCACGGACGGATGCAAAACTTCCCCCCGGATGAGCGGCGCACAAATAAGCAACAAACGAATAATCCTTCGCTCCCGCACGGTTCTCCACCAACGTGTTGCTGTCACGCGGCAAGAGTGGGTCTCGGGGAGCAATAAATGCAGGGCGACGGCTCCTCTCCCACACAGGGCGACAGAAAATGACAAAAAACACGCGAAGAGGGGCCAAAAAGGCCGCCTCGGGGTCAAATGACC
The DNA here is from genome assembly GCA_022559845.1 of Amorphophallus konjac. Lineage (NCBI taxonomy): Eukaryota > Viridiplantae > Streptophyta > Magnoliopsida > Alismatales > Araceae > Amorphophallus > Amorphophallus konjac. Next base: position 162,609 of record JAHNEJ010000988.1, on the reverse strand, counting down.
TCGCTGGCCTCCATGCGGGCGCCGACGGACCCGGGCGGGGTCGCGGCCAACGCTGGGTCCCAGCGGGATCGACCCGCTGGGTCCCGCTCGCAGGTCAAATGACCCCCCCGGGGTCCGTGTTCCCATAAAAAAAAAGAGAAAAAAAAGGGGTTGGCCCCCTCATTCTGTTAGAATTGGAGTTAAAACCTATTTTTTTTTGTCAAAATTGAGGTAAATCCTTATATTTTTGACAACTTGGGTCCTCCTACTTCTATAAATAGCCCCTTGGGCCGAAGACACGACACACACAGAGATACGGACTGACAGACGTGGAGAAAGACCTACGGACGCTCGGCGAAGTTTGTTTGTTTGTAAAAAAGTCTATTAAGGGTATGTTGTATAAATACCTCTGAGCCTTACGTTTATGCCCCTAGAGGCTATGTATGTGATTTTTCAAGCACCCTGGATGGCTAAATCATGTAATTCATTCAGATAATAAGCAATTGCATAAATGCCCCTTCCGAGATTGTAAGAAAATTCAAGTCCTGTGGTTCGCAGTTCCATCCTGCAACTTTATGTAATTAGGGCTATGCCCCTACACGCGTTAGTGCGGAGACCTCCTTTTCTTGTACAGTCGACAACTCGCCGACAACCCTTGTACCCACTTGTAGGGATGACAGTGTCAGTTTCGGACTCGGTTTCGGCTGAGTCCGAAACCGAAACGACTTGGTTTCAGTTTCGGTTTCGGCCGAAACCCAGTGAAAAGGTTAAAAAAATGAAAATAAATCTAAAAAATCATAAACAAATAGAAAATATAAATAATCACATAAAAATCAGAAAATTCATTAGACATGCATTTGACTGTAAAGAAATTGGATTAAGTGCAATAAACATGAAGTAGGCATTGAACACGTTAAACTAATATTCTTGAGTACATATTAAGTATGTAGTAGGTTCAGACAGTACAATAAACCTAATTAGACACAGTAAATGTTATAGAAATTAAATGATCATTACCTAAATGATGATCACTAATACAGATAATAACTAGAAGAACCTTCTCCCTCATCGTCTGGATTTTGATGTTGAGTCCCATAAAAATGTTGCATGTATTCTGTATATTCACTATAACCAAACAATGAGGTAGTCAAGTCCTGCATCCCTCTTTGGATCCCTCTTGGAGTGTAAGGTTGTTGGCTTGATTGGAATCCATAATCAGCATAAGAATCTTGAGGATGAGAAGAGGAACTGGATGGAACTAGAATTTTGGTTGATGACCCCACCCATAAATGGCTGCTTCCTGTTGGCCACCTCTATAACCTGATGGATGTCCATATTGGCTCTGTGAATCATATCATCGCTCACTATGACTGTATTCTCTGCCTGTGTCTGCGTGGAAGGAGGAAGGAGCACCATATGTGCCACCAAGGATGACAGTACCGGTTTCGATATCGATTTCGGCCATGACCGAAACCGAAACGTATCGGTTTCGGCCGAAACCAGTTCAAAACATTCAAAAAGGCAAAAAATACAGTGAGTAGGTCCGGTTTCGGTTCGAAACCATTAAATTTTTTTTTAGTTTCGGACCTGCTACAGTGAGCAGGTCTGAAACGGTTTCGGTATGGGCCGAAACCGATATGTTTTCGCCGAAACGTATCGGTTTCGGCCGATACTGCCATCTATGTGTGCCATCGCCAGTAGTAGCACCTGAGTTGCACTAGGATGATCATCATCATCAGAACCATAAGAAACCAGTCACCTTTTAGCCTTTGGGGATGCTTTTTTCTGTTTTGGTGTGATTTTTTCAGTCATCTTTGACACGAGTCCTTTTCCCCTTGGCGTGTGTCTCACATAAATCTGCTTCAACTGCTCAATTGTCGGGTCCTCTCGAGCAGCAGCACTAGTCATCTCAGTTAGCTCATGCACTGATGTACTTCTTCTTAAGAATGGAGGTGGCTTGACCATTCTAGGAGTGACTGGCCTGCTATCTGATTGTCAGTGTCTAGCTGGCTCAAACTCAGGCTGTTGTTCAGTGTCATGAACAAACAAAGCTGGGTCCCTTCCCTGGTGCGCATGAGTTTCTCTGGCCCTCTTTGTTGGTCTTCTGAATTCTAGATCTCTTGGCTCATCTTCATCTAGTATGTCCTCTGCCCATGTTCTATCATCAACATCAACATCAAAAACGGGCTCATCAACCTGCTCTTGTGTCTCCACCCAAGACTGCAAGGGATTGTCATCATCAAATAAAGCGTCCACATCAATTTCTGGAGTTGCATCCTCTACGACGCGTTTGTCCCTCAGCTGTTGTCTTAGTTTCATATTCCTTATTCTTAACCTCATATTGTAGTGGTAGTAAACCAATTTTTCTAACCGTTCAGCCTTTAGCCGATTGCGAACTTTTGAGTGTATAAGGCTGAACGTGCTCCAATTTCTTTCACGTTGGCTTGCCGATGTTGTTTGACTGAGCACCCTAATTGCAATGAAAGCCAATGCATTACTGTCCACATCTCGGTTGTTCACCATTATCCACCGGTCAGCTGTTCCACCAACCATAAATAAATAAATGTAAGATGTACTAATACATATTGAGATTAAGAAAGCACAAAAATAAAGTATACCTGGGCTCACTCTTTCCACAGCGTATTACAATTGGGAGTCAGAATATGTCTCAGTTCTCATTCTATAATAGTTCATCTACAAAGATAAAGTAATAGATTAACATAATGACTTAAGTAAATTCTATACGTCTTATTGATAAAATCAATAAATGCCAACCTCTACTTCGGCCTGAAGTCTCTTTTCGAGTGTCCTCGATAAACGACCAATGACTTTTAAAGTGCCTTGGAGCACCTCGCCATCAACATGTTCATTGGCATTGTACATAAATCGAGGGTTGAGGAAATAACATGTATTTGTGTATAGTTAACTAAATATTAGATATAAAATAACCTAGGGCGAGTTTGATAAATGATTAAAGTCGACATGGATGAGATATCCCTGGGCGGGTGACTTGCTCAAATTAAGAGACGGAATGGGTCACTCGAGGTCGACTTATACCCAGAGGTGTCGGGCATAGGTCGACCTATACCCAGGGGTAGGTAGGTCCGGTGCAGAGCTGTTAAGTGAATTTGGGTATATGGTCGACCTACTCGGTTTTAACCCAGCAAGAGTAAGTGGCAGCTATCAAAGTAGAGCAAGCTAACTCCCATGGTACCTACCTGTGCTTACCCTAACCGTGTTACTCTAACCTGTAGTCAAACTCGCCCCTAAAGAATAATGTATCCATACAACTAATCACTCACCAGCTGTATGCAAGTCGTGGTGTAATGTGTTATCCCATCTATGGTCAATAATTTTCCACCACTTTGCATATTCTTTGGAAAGGGAATCCTGCAACTCTAATTTGGCACGGTCCATGGCCTCGTACAGATATCCCATATTATTCTTCTCATCACCATCCACTATTCTTAGGACCTTCACGAGGGGTGTGACTACTTTCATGTACCGTGAGACCCTGCCCCAGAATTTGTTGTCTTCCACGATGTGACAGACATCCAAATAATCCATCTGAGCATCAACATTAGACTTGTCTATGTATTTCCGCAGGGCATTGTGGTACATGAAAGTTTTCAGCTCATTCTTATATCTGTGCAGAGACTCCAAAGAAATGAAATTTGAATCAAATATGGATCATAACTATAAGGATAAAGTAGAAAGAATTGAGCTCAATCTTATACCCGTGCAAAGACTCCAAAGAAATAAAATTCGAAGTAAATCTGGTTGGCCCTGCACGGATGATATCTCGCCTCCCACTTGCATGCTCCCTGAACATATTCAATATCCTAGGATGGCCATAAATATACTGGGTGATTTTCTGTACCCTATCAATTGTCTTCTTCACATGATTTTCCTTCCCTATGTCTTCAAGTATTAGATCCAGACAATGTGCTGCACATGGGAGCCAATATAAATGCATGCGCTTCTGCATCAATTTCTTCCCTGCAGCTTATAACTGGCTTCATTATCAGTCACTACTTGTACAACATTGTCCTCTCCAATTTGGTCTATCATTTTATCCATCAAATGAAACAAATAATTGACATTTTTTTCATAATTTGATCATCTACAGATTTAACAAATACTGTACCTTCGATGCAATAGACCAAAAAGTTAATCATGGACTTCTTCGTGATACCAGTTCAGCCATCACACATGATGGTGCATCCTCTCTCCATCTATTTATGCTTGAAACTTTCAACCCAATCATGGAGCTCCTCAACCTCTCCCTCAAGGCCACGCCCGTATATGTCTCGACGTGACGGGGCCTTCAAGTCAGGGCTAACATCTGTTATGACATCTAGCATAGGTTGGAAATATTTGCTTTCAGCTGCATGTGCAGGGACACCTGTATGGAAAAATCATTTGCAAATACTTTTAAATACATGCTCTGCAACTTCTGTTGATTTTTTTACCCCTCTCAATGCTTGCTTGATTTTAGGTTGTGTAGCATGGGGTCTTCTATGCAGATAGCTGTCCATGGGGCCTCCTCTCTGCACCGCTGTACTGGAGTAGGTCCCTAAACCTATGGGTGCTTTTCCTTTCCTTCGAGCGACTTGTTCACGATCCATTGTTTCAGTCAGCTCTGGATCTGAATCCTCAGTGCCTTCCTCATCATCATCCCTCCTTCCCCTTCTGCCCGAAATCTCCTCAGCAATTTCAGCCTCATCTTCAGCCCTTTATTGCATCCTCTCTTTTTTGCCCATAAGGCATCGGCGCATTTCTTCTCGGACCTCTCAAGGACATCTGTCACATTGTCTCACCTCTCCTCTTATCCCTGTCAAATGTTGCTTTCCTCTAGTAATTCCGCCATGTATCTCCTTACTACAATAATTGCATTTCACTTTTCTTCTCCCAACGTCAACTAAGGAGAGGTGGGTCCACCCCGGATCCTCCTGCCCTTACTGCTCCTGACTTTGTTCACGTCTAGACATGATGCAATATTAAAATAGCCAAAGACAAATAGTTGTAAGTACAATGAAAAAAATGCAATTCAACATAATTTAGCTTCAAATTATTAAATGAAGTTTAATTGAGCTTCATTTAATCCTAAGTAAACCTAATTAGACAAAAGTCCCAATTTTAAGGAACTAATTAGGGCTTAATTATCAATTAAACCCTAATCACTCTTCATAAAATTTAATTATCAGCATGCTCCCACCCCAAATTCTTCAATGAAGCTTAATTGAGCTTCAATTGAGCCTAAGTAAACCTAATTAGACAAAAGCCCCAATTTTAAGGAACTAATTAAGGCTTAATCATCAATTAAACCCTAATCACCCTTCATAAAATTTAATTACCAACATGCTCTCACCCCAAATTCTTCAATGAAGCTTAATTGAGCTTCAATTGACCCTAAGTAAACCTAATTAGACAAAACCCCCAATTTTAAGGAACTAATTAGGGCTTAATTATCAATTAAACCTTAATCACCCTTCATAAAATTTAATTACCAGCAGGCTCCCACCCCAAATTCTTCAATGAAGCTTAATTGAGCTTCAATTGATCCTAAGTAAACGTAATTAGACAAAAACCCCAATTTTAAAGAACTAATTAGAGCTTAATTATCAATTAAACCCTAATCACCCTTCATAAAATTTAATTACCAGTATGTTCTCACCCCAAATTCTTCAATGAAGCTTAATTGAGCTTCAATTGACCCTAAGTAAATCTAATTAGACAAAAGCCTCAATTTTAAGGAACTAATTAGGGCTTAATTTGGAATCTTAACTTATATCATGGTTTAAAATTAACCTACAACAAAAAAACTAACCTACAACAAAAAAAACTTTCAAACCAACTGAAGAGGGGCGATCTCGCACTGGTCCTGAGCTGGAGGAGATGATCACCGAATAGTGAATTGCAAGGAAAGGAAACGGATCAGGGGGTCCAAGGATGATTCCCTGGGGAAAATCCTCCGATGTCTAAGTCAGTAGAGCAGTGGTGGAAGCTATGAAGGGAGGAAGAAGGAGGTGCACGAGATCCCTCTCCACCAAGGTGGTGAAGTGGTTCCTGCTCAGGGAATTTTAGGCGTGTATTGGCCTTACCTTTCGCAGGAGGGAGTCCCAGGTTTAAATAGTGCGCCAGCCTTATGAGTCCCGTAAGCTGAGGAGTTTCAGGCGGGGGTTACGTCCTCGACGTGGGCTCTTTACGTCCTCATCGTGAGCTCTTTACGTCCTCATCGTGGGCTCTTTATAGCATTGAGGATTCATGGGCCCCCTTATCCTCGTAAACTCCTACTCAGAAAGGATTCTCAACGGCAGCGTGGATAAGCAATCGTCGGTCGACCCAAGCGTGAAGAGTGCCAGCCCTGTCCCCGACGATAGGCATAGCTCGGGTTAATTTCGGTCGGAGTGGGCGCTAGCCCTTATCCCGGCGAGGGGGGTAGGTCGGGCGTGGGTCTTCCTCCGACCGGACCGACGCTCGGCCTTCCGAGCCTAATGGCCGCCTAGGAAGTGCTTGATCCCGAGTGAACTTATTGGGCTTTTATGTTAAGTGGGCCCTGCAGGGCGGTCACTTAGATGAGCTAGGCCTCGTTTGGTCTCGCTGGACTTAGTTCGGTCGCTCTTAGATGGGCTACAGAAATTCCCCTCTCCACTTGTCCCCCTCCTACTCCCGAGCCTTGGCAGGCTCGGAAGAGTAGCCGTTAGGGTTTTGGACCAGCGTGGCTCGGGTGGGTGGAGATCTGGCGGTGTTAAGAAGCCACGTGTCGTGGTCACCTTGACCCGTAATAATGATAATCCCGACGGATTTGAAACGAAGGGGCCCCCCTTTCTCGGAGGTCGGAACGACGCGCCGCCTTCCACGAGGGGATATAAGCGTTGTGCGCTTGCTGTCGTTCCAGACTCCCTCCGCTTTAGGGTTTTGCCCTCCTTCGTACTTGCTTTCGGGGCTCTCTGATGCGCCGTGGGGATACGGCGGAAGAGTAGAGACTCGCAGTGGCGTTCGCAGAGTTGGCGGAGATAACCGCGGAGGCGGTCCGACAACTTCCCCTTCCTCCAGAGTCTTCGGAGTCTCGGGAGCCTTCCTCTTCAAGTTCCTCTTCAGATTTCATGGCGGACTAGCGTCCGGAGGTTGAGGAGTTGGAGGGTGAGCCTGAGGCGAGGGTGGTGGTGATACCGCCGACTCCGAACTGCAATGAGCTGGGGGAGGCGGAGGTGGAGCGGCTGGATCATCAGTTTCGCCTGCCCTGGCAGTACTACTTCGCCGCGGCTACCCCAAACGAGACGAGCTTGGATTCTCGTAGGGGCCATTTCTGCTCCTTCCTTCTGTCGTGGAAGGGTGGGTTCCGTCTTCCCTTCGACCGTTTTGTTCTTGACCTTCTCAATTTCCCATTCAGTTGGTAGCCAACTCTTATCTTCTTCTTTCCGCCTTCCGCATCCTCTGCCTCCAACGCGGGATTCCTCCTTCCTTGGACCTCTTCCATTACTTTTTTGAGTTGAAGGAGCATTCCTCGGCTGGGAAGGGCTTCTATTTCGTCCAGGCGAGGCGAAACAGGAGCTGTGTCTCCTTAGCCGTGAAGGACTCTTCCCACAAGGGGTGGAAGACTCAGTTCTTCTGGGTGAGGATTTGTTCGGTGGAGGAGTCTTGGAGGTGTCCCGTAATCCCCAACTTTCACCCGAACATCCCTCCGAGGCAAGATGAGTTCTCTCCGGATGTGGAGAAGTACGCGGCCATTCTGCTGAAGCATCGCCAGTCCACGGAGGAGTTGGTGACTCCGGAGAACATCGAGCGATGCCTTCTCCAGCGGCTACGGCCGGCAGGTACGGGCACCATGAATGAGCTTTCTCTTCGGATGATGAAGCCATTTTTCTTTCCCTGACCATGTCTTTTTTGGCGCAAACACCAGGCGGCCGGCTACGGAGGAGGAGCCCGTGACCGAGCGGGAAGTGATCGATCTGGGCGACGACTCGGCTGCCGTTGAGTTGCGAGCTCCCGAGGGTCGCTCCCGAGCCCGAGATAAGGGCAAGGGGGTGACCCGGGAAGGGTCTTCTAGGCCGCGGGGGTCCAAGCGCAAGAATCCCGTGGAGGGGATGATACGGGACACTGTGAAGGCCAAGAAGGCCGGGGCTGTCCCCGCAGTCGAAGGTTGCTCTGGCTTGGCTCTCCCCTCTGCCGAGCGTGACAGGGCCGACCCTACTAGTCCGGCTCTCCCATCCGCCGAGCAAAAGGGGGCCGAGGAGGCCAGGGCCGTTTCTGCGGTTGGCGGTGGCGTGGGCCCGGCTCTCCCCTCTGCAGGAGCCGAGGGGGCCGGGGTCGAAGCGGGCGACTCCAGGACCGCGGTCGAGGCTGGAGCGTCGAGCGAGGTAGGTGGCGCTCCGAGTGGCAACGTCGAGGCCGGGGGGTCGCGAGGAGAGGCGACGCAGCCCCAACCGACCGAGGCAAGAGGGGCGGATGAAGCAGCGGCTCAATCCGGTCCGGCCGGCGGGGCTCCCGGGGGGATGCCGCTCGGAAGGGGGGCCCCTATTCCGGCGGCTCTGGAGAGGCTGGGCATCTAGGGCCCTCTGTATCAGAGATGTCGTAGCATAGCTACGAAGGTGGTGAGGGGAGGAGACAAGCAACGCTCCCCACCCGTGGCCCTTGAGATGGTTATGGAGGGTGGCTTGGTCCTGGCCCAGTTGGGGGCCTCTCTGGCTGAAGCTTACGCTCGGTTGGAGTCAGAACGGGCGAACCTTGCCTGGACCCTTGGTGCGTCCGACGGGAAGGTAGCTCGGCTCACCGAGGAGCGTGATGGGCTACGACGGGAGCTCTTCTCGGTTAGAGAGCTGGCGACGGTGAGCCAGGCGGAGGCCCGGACACTGATCGAGCAACTGGCTCGGGCCCGCGGGTCGCTCGAGAGGAAGAGCAAGCTTCTGGAGGAGGAGCGCGTGGTTCGCGCCGAGCGAGATGGCCAGTGGGAGGTCGAGCGCGCCGAGCTATTGGACCGAGTGGAGGAAGCCACGAGTCTTCGGCTGGAAGCCGAGGCTGATCGGGCCGAGGCGGAGAAGCAGATAGCCGAGGCAGAGCGGAGGTTGGCCGAGGCGGAGCGGGAGAAGGCCGAGCTCGCCAGTAGGGTGGGATGGGCCGGGGCAGAGGCACTCGAGCAATACAAACGCTTGGAGGCCTACCGGGTCGACCTTAAGGAGGCTGCCCTCCCCTACTACGAGTTAGCACTCCGCCGGGGCATCCGCAAGGGGTTTGAGCACGGCTATGGCCGGGCCGTCTTCTACGCGGAGGAGCAGGCGCCCGGGACAATTATTTTCCCGTCCGGGCAGCGCTACGACTCGGATTTGGCGTCCTCCGATTCTTCTAGGTCGGCGTCGGTGGAAGGAGGAGACCAGGGGGACTCGTCTTCGTCCGAGGGGTCGCCAACTCCGGATGCCTCGGGAGGGCGCGCAACCGAGGCAGTTCCCACGCAGGTGGGGTCAGTGCCAGGGTCGGCCGTCGCCGAGGGTGCCGGGGGCAGACCGTCCGAGCCTTCAGCTTCCGAGCCTCAGGATGGGCCAGAGGCCTGATGTATCAGTTTTTCTTTTTCTCCTTGTATGTTTTTCCTTTTACGAAGAAAAACTTCTCTTTTTGTGTAAAGGAAGGTCGAAAACGTAAGGCAGTAGCGTTATGATAAAGACTTGACTATTTTTAACCGCCATTGCCGTGGTTTGACCAGTGTATCCGCAGTAGTTGGAAAGTGCCGATACTTTCTGCGTGGATCTCGCATGATGGTTGGGCGGGCGTCTGACAGGGTGTCTTTCCGTTTTCTCATGCTTTAAATGCCCGGCCGCTTCGTGTGTCCCTCTGGGATGGAACCGAGGAGTCTGAGGTGACCGTTCGTAGGGAGGGGTTCCTTTAGCGTGTTTTCGAGGGGAGAATCATTTAAGGCAAGTAGTCTCCCTTCGCCTATAAAAGGTCTGAAGGGCGTCTCTTCCTCTCCATCGCTTAGGGTCCTCTCTGACAGTCTTTCCTCCCTCCTTCTTCACGAAGCGTTGTGCTGTTAGTCTTAGCGGGGCATGGAAGATGTTTCAGAAGGTGATGATGCAGATGGCGGTAGGAGGGAAACTCTTGTTGTTCCGCTCTGGAAGAGGGTTCGTCAGTCGGCGGTCGCTCGCGAAGAGGGTTCGTCATGTCGGAGCATGTCGCACTCCTATCCCTGACCCGCCGACGTCATTCAGAGGGGAAGAGGGAGCCAACTAAGCTCCCTTCTTTCCGGGCCTTCCCCTGCCTCCTCGTCCATCTCTGCCGTTTTCTCTTTCTCCCTCCCCCTTCACTCTTCGGAGGGTGCCTGCACTCTCTGCCTTCCAAAGAGTTCGCAGGGAGGAGGCCTTCACTTGTATTCCTTCCTCTCCTCTTCATCTACCCTGTGCAACTTGGAAGGTAACCTTCCTCTTCCTAATCCCTCTGTCACCTTTGTTCCGAGTTACCCGAGCCAACGGGGTCGACTATCCTTTATCCGAGCCAGTTTCCGCACGAGGCAGAGACAGTGGCTGGACGTAGGAAGGTTAACCGAGTCAGCCGAGCGATGGGCTCGTACGGTGGCGCCAGATGGATTTTTGCTTTTTTGACATGTATTGTATTGGCTTCGGCCTTTCTGATATACAAACAGTTATCTGAATAAAAAGAGGAAGGAAATTTTTGCTTTATCTCATATTGCTTACACGACTGAAGTGTTCAGAAGTAGAACTTGCGTAGTGTAGTCACGTTCCACGTCCGAGGGATGGGTTCTCCTTCCATAGTAGATAGCCGGTACGCTCCTTTCCCGAGCGTCTCGACCACTCGGTAGGGGCCTTCCCAATTAGGGGATAGCTTGCCCGCCGTCTCAAGTGGTCGAGAGTCTTCGACTTTTCTGAGAACGAAGTCTCCCGGCTAGAAGTGTCTGTCTCGGACTTTGGCGTTGTAGTATCGAGTGAGGCGGCGTTGATATTCCGTTGCTCGGATGCTGGCAATCTCTCGGACTTCATCTGCTAGGTCGAGATTTTCGAGCAGTTTCTGGTCGTTTGCCTCGGGCGAGAAGCAGATGACTCGGAGGGAGGGATTGCCAATCTCCAACGGGATCACGGCCTCGGTGCCGTACACCAGCTGAAAGAGACTCTCACCGGTTGCCGTTCTGGGAGTCATTTTGTGCGACCAAAGTACGTTCGGCAATTCCTCGAGCCAGCTGCCATTGGCTTTGTCGAGCCTAGTCTTGATGCCTTTTAAGATAGTCTTATTGGCATTTTCGACCAGCCTGTTAGCCTGAGGGTGGGCGACCGAAGTGAAGTGATTGCGAATGTTTAGGTCGGCACATCTGTCTCGGAAATAACGAGAATCAAATTGCCGACCATTATCGCTCACTATCACCCGGGGGATGCCGTAGCGACAGATGATCGACTTCTAGACGAAACTCCACACGACTGTCTCGATGATCTTAGCTGTAGCTTCGGCCTCGATCCACTTGGTGAAGTAGTCGATGGCGACGATGACGAACTTCTTCTGGGCCTGAGCCGTAGGGAACGGCCCAAGAATGTCGATCCCCCACCGAGCGAAAGGATAAGGCTCGGCTAGGGTGACGAGCTCCGTTGCCGGCTGATGGACCAAGTGGTCAAATCGCTGGCATCGGTCACACTGTTGCACGTAGGTCGAGCAGTCGCGCTGCAGAGTGGGCCACCAGTAACCCTGCCGAAGCAAGATCCTGGCGAGCGACCTTCCTCCTAGATGCGCTCCGCACAAGCCTTCGTGAACCTCTTGAATCGCTCGGCTGGCTTCGTCAGTACTGTTGCACTTCAGGAGGGGACCGGAGAAGGATCTGCGGTACAAAGTGCCGTCCAGAATGACGAAGCGCCGAGCTTGGTATTTCAATCTCCGGGCTTCCCGAGGGTTGGGAGGCTCCTGAGAGTCTTGGAGCCACGACAGATAGGGGGTACGCCAGTCGCTTGGGGAGGCCGAGTCAACAGCCATGAGCTCCGAATCAATGCTCGGTCGCTCTAGCTCTTCGAGAAGGACCGATCAAGTACCCTCGGGGTCAAGAGAGGAGGCCAGCCGAGAGAGGGCGTCTGCTCGGGAGTTTTCCTCCCGAGCTATTCGGACTACCTCAAAACTCTCGAACTGTTGCGCCACGGTTTTGACCAGCTGGAGGTATTTGACCATCGGTTCTTCCCGAGTTTCGTAATCGCCGTTGACATGGCTAGCGACCAATTGGGAGTCAGTGTGAATTCTGACTCGCTCAGCCCCCAACCGCCGGGCCATGCAGGCTCCCGAGATAAGGGCTTCGTACTCGGAGGCGTTGTTGGATGCCTTGAAGTTGAACTTCAAGGCGTATTGCAGCTCTGCTCCTTCGGGGGACTTCAGGAGGATGCCGGCGCCGCTCCCGGCCGAGTTGGATGATCCGTCGACGAGCAATTCCCAGGTTGGCCCGGGCGCGGACGGAGATTTTTCTTCGGTCGGGATGGTGCTCTCGGCGATGAAGTCAGCGAGCGCCTGTCCTTTGATAGCCGAACGAGGCCGGTACGATATATCGTAGGCCCCGAGCATAATGGCCCACTTGACGAGGCGTCCCGAGACTTCTGGGTGAGTGAGGATCCTCTTCAGTGGTTCGCCGGTCAACACGATGATGGAGTGCCCTTGGAAGTAGGGTCGAAGGTGCTTGGTCAAGGTAACCAATGCTAGCACGAGTCTCTCGGTTGCGGGGTACCTTCTTTCAGCCTCGTTGAGCACCTTGCTGGTGTAGTAGACCGGTCTCTCGACTCCCGAGTCATTTCTGACCAGGACCGAGCTAACTGTGGATGGAGTTGCCGAGAGGTAGAGATGTAAGGCTTCACCTGGAACAGGCTTGGACAGCACCGGGGGCGAAGCCAGGAACTCCTTAAGCTCAGCGAACGCCTTTTGGCATTCCTCGTCCCATGCGAATGTAGCAGATGCCATTTTGGGTCCCCTCAATAGTTTGAAGAAGGGTAGGCATCGTTCGGCCGCACGGGACAGGAATCGGTTGAGCGTAGCAATGCGCCCGGTAAGGCGTTGAACGTCCTTGATGCAGGTGGGCGGCCGCATGTTCAGGATGGCCTGGACCTTGTCGGGGTTGGCCTCGATCCCACGCTGGGTCACCAAGAAGCCCAAGAATTTCCCGGACCTTACTCCGAAGGCACACTTGGCGGGGTTGAGCTTCATATTGTACCTCAGGAGAGTGTCGAAGGTCTCAGCTAGGTCGGCGAAGTGGTCCTCGGCCTTGGGAGTCTTGACGAGCATGTCGTCAATATAGGCCTCGACGTTCCGGCCGAGCTGTCTCTCGAATATATGGTTGACCAGCCTCTGGTACGTGGCTCCAGCGTTCTTTAGCCCGAAGGGCATCCGGGTGTAGCAGTGTACGCCGAAGTCGGTGATGAAGGCGGTCTTCTCGATATCTTATGGATCCATTCTGATCTGGTGGTAACCTGAATAGGCGTCCAGGAAGCTGAGTATCTCGTTGCCCGAGGTTAAATCAACCAGTTGGTCGATGCTCGGCAACGGATAGCAGTCTTTTGGTGTGACTTTGTTCAAGTCGGTGAAGTCCACGCACATTCACCACTTTCCCGAAGCTTTTGGCACTAGGACGACGTTAGCCAGTCACGTCGGGTACAGGATCGATCTAAAAAGACCAGTCTTCTGCCCCTTGGTGACTTGCTCCTTGATGACCGCCTGCTTCTCTAGCGCGTGCTTCCTTCTGCGTTGTTGTACGGGCTTCACGGTCGGGTCAAGGTTGAGCTTATGCACTACCGTCTCTCCCAGTATCCCGGGGAGTTGATCATCAGACCATGCAAAGACTCGGATGTACTCGGAAAGAAATTCTTTGTACTGCTGATGAACCTCAGATGGTAGGTCGGCTCCAATCTTTACTCCTAGGGTCGGGTCATCGTTTAGGAAAACCGTTAGCAACTCGCCTCCAGGCTCGGATGTTGCGGGTTTTTCCTCGACTTCCCGGGGACCCTTGTTCTTCCCGTCCGGCCTTGTGGCTTCGACCGAGATAATGTAGCACCTTCTGGCCATCGCCTGGTTGCCCCGGACTTCCCCCACCCCATGTTTAGTGGGGAACTTCATCTTTTGGTGATAGGTAGAGGGCACCGCTTTCGTTCGGCTAAGGATCCCCCGGCCGAAGATTGCGTTGTATGCTATCATACCCTTGATCACTATGAAGTCCACCATAACCGTAACGGTTTTGGGTGGGGTGCCGAGAGTAACCGGCAGGCTCAGGGCTCCCTCGGGATAAGTGACCTGGCCATTGAACCCGCAAAGGGGGGTTCGGATCGGGCAGAGTTTAGACGGATTCTCCCCCATCTTAAGAAAACACTCATAAGACAATACATCAGGGGCGCTTCCATTGTCAACTAGAATCCTATCTACGTTACAATGGTTTATCGTAGCCGATATAACTAGGGCGTCGTCATGCGGGGTGGTCAGCCCTTCCAGGTCTTGATCGGAGAAGACTATGACCTGTGGCTCACTTGGCGGGGCCTTGGGAGGCTCGATGGCTCGGCTCGCCCGCTCAGCATGACGCTTCCTTCCTCGGCTATTATCTCCTCCTGATGCAGCTCCTCCAGCGATGACATTGATGTGGACCCCGCAAGGGGTGTTATCGATCTCCTTCGTTTTTCCTTATGCCCGGCCACGAACCGGGATAGGTGTCCCTGGCGGACGAGGCGCTCAATCTCATCCTGGAGCTGGTGGCAATCGCCTGTATGATGCCCGTGGTCGTTGTGGAACAGGCAGTGCTTGCTGCGATTGCGGTTCTTCGACTTCATTGGCTCGGGTTGGCGGAGGAGACCCGAGCCTTTGATGTCTTCATAGATCTCGTACACCGGAGCGGTTAAGGGAGTGTACCGCTCGTACTTCCGGGACGGTTCTTTGTGCTTCTCGTCTCGGTTCCGCCTTTTTCCTTGGCCCGAGCTTGACTCGGGTGCTCGCTTCTTGTCCCCCTCCCGATCCGAGCCGGTTGCGCCTCGGCACGCGCTGAGAACTTCTTCGCACTCAGCATGGCGTAAGGCCAGAGTCACTAGCTCGGCAAAGGTCGAGGGAGGGTGGAAGACAAGTTCGCGGCGGAGGTTCTCGTCACGGGTGCCGCCGGTCAGTGCGGTTATGGCCGAGGCGACATCCAGGCGGGGGATTCTCCGGGCTTCCGACTTGAATCGGTTGATATAAGTCCGGAGTTTCTCCCCCTGTTCCTTTTTGAGAGCCAATAGCCCCGCTACCGACCTTGGGGGGTCACTGCCGGCGAAACTCTCCTTAAACACTCGCCCGAATTGCTTGAAGTCTCGGATGGATCCGGGGGCGAGGGCTCGGAACCATGCTTGGGCGCCTTGGACCAGGGTGGTCACGAAGGCTCGGCACTTGATGGCGTCGGACGCCCCGTGGAGGGTCATCAGGGCGTCGAAGCTGTCGAAGTGGTCGGCCGGGTCGCCCTGGCCGTCATAAGACTTGAAGGTCGGAAAGGAGATTCTGGGAGATATCTCTGCCTTCAAGATGTAGTCGGAACACGGGGATTTCTCCTCGTCCTCTGCCGGGGAGGTCTTCTGCAAGGCGCGTAAGGCGCGCTCCTGCTCTGCGAAGCGCCTCTCGAACTCTCATAGTCGGAGGGATAACTCCGGCTGTCGTTGCGCTGAGGGGCTAAGGGGGCGTACCGGCGGGCTGTCCTGGCGTTCCCCAGGGACTTGGGTCTCTGGGTGCGGACGGCGTGCCCCAGATTTTCCCCTTTTCGGCGCGGAGGAGGCCTCTTGTTCCGGAGGAGGGGCTTGTGAAGGTTCTCCTGACCTGTTGCGAATAAGCCGCCGTCCTTGGAGGGTGAAGCGGCCTCCGGCAGTGTGTTGGGATGCGTCTCTGCGGGGTGGGATTTTCGGAGGGATGCGTGACCTTCCTTCCCTGGCCGCCTGGGTCCTCATGAGTTCCACGAGGACGTCCAGTTTTGCGTTGAGGGCTTGGAAAGCGTCGGCGCCTCCGTTGGGTGGTAGCTCCACCGCCGCGGGCGGAGGCGGTTCGTCGGCTGGGGCGCTGGCGTTGGAGGGGGGGTTCTGTGTGGCCAGAGAGGCCCCCTCTCCCACCGCCACCATGGCTTTTCCCCTATCGCTGGCAGACCTCCTCCCTGTACTCCTTCGCACCATACCGGCTCTTTGATCGTTTCCCACAGACGGCGCCAGATGAAGAGGGGCGATCTCGCGCTAGTCCTGAGCTGGAAGAGATGATCACCGAATAGTGAACTACAAGGAAGGGAAACGGATCAGGGGGCCCAGAGATGGTTCCCTGGGGAAAACCCTCTGATGCCTAAGTCAGTAGAGCAGTGGTGGAAGCTATGAAGGGAGGAAGAAGGAGATGCACGAGATCCCTCTCCACCAAGGTGGTGAAGTGGTTCCTGCTCAGGGAATTTTTGGCGTGTATTGGCCATACCTTTCGCTGGAGGGAGTCCCAAGTTTAAATAATGCGCCAGCCTTATGAGTCCCGTAAGCTGAGGAGTTTCAGGCTGGGGTTACGTCCTCGACGTGGGCTCTTTACGTCCTCATCGTGAGCTTTTTACGTCCTCATCGTGGGCTCTTTATAGCCTTGAGGATTCGTGGGTCCCCTTATCCTCGTAAACTCCTGCTCAGAAGGGGTTCTCAACGGCAGCGTGGATAAGCAATCGTCGGTCGAACCAAGCGTGAAGAGTGCTAGCCCTGTCCCAGGCGATAGGCATAGCTCGGGTGAGGTTCGGTCGTAGTGGGCACTAGGCGCTAGCCCTTATCCCGGCGAGGGGGGTAGGTCGGGCGTGGGTCTTCCTCCGACCGACCGACGCTCGGCCTTCCGAGCCTAATGGTCGCCTAGGAAGTGCTTGATCCCGAGTAAACTTATTGGGCTTTTATGTTAAGTGGGCCCTGCGGGGCGGTCACTTAGATGAGCTGGGCCTCGTTTGGTCTCGCTGGACCTAGTTCGGCCGCTCTTAGATGGGCTACAGAAATCCCCCTCTCCACCAACCACAAAAATAAAAAACCAACCAAACCTCAACCTCTCCCTCAAGAAAACGCATCTACACGCAGCACTTCCTTACGGCGGCGACGGCAGCAATCCCTCTCCTTGCAGCAGCAGCCAGCAGCCTCCTGCAGTAGCTCCCTAGACCCTGTCTCCCTCAGATATGAGATTCTGAGGAAGAATAGGAAGTGAACTCCCCTTTAAAGGGGACTTAACGTGAGTTTCGGCCGAAACTGTCCAGTTTCGGGTTGGAACAGTGCGATTTCGGTCCGAAACCTGTAAGTTTCGGGCAAAACTGGTATCGGTTTCGCTCGAAACCATTAAAAACCTTTTTTTTTAGTTTCGGACCTGTAGCGCCCAAACTCGTTTCGGCCGATACTGCCAACCTTGCCCACTTGGGCCCTAAGTATGTTTGGTGTACTCCGCAGATTTTCTCTGCGCATCGATCAAGTAAAATTATAAGGAAACCCCTGACTTTCGGGAAATTGTATACATGCCCCTCCTTTCGCAAACCGACGCGTGTGTACCTTCTATGAAGTCCCTCTTCGCTCCTTTGGTTCAGGGACATTGTCGGCTCAATCCCATACTTGAGTGCCACCTCAGATCTAGGTCTACGGATGATTCGATAAAATTACCAAAATACCCCTATGACCTAGAAATGGTCTAGTAGCCCCCAAAACTCTCCATAAATGGCCTCAGTGCCTTGGGAAGTCAGGGATCCTGTTCTACCTTTTCTTCCAACCCAGAAATTTCAGCAACACCCTCTGACCTGGTAAAATTACCAAAATACCCCTGGAAACGTAAAATTATCGAAATACCCCTGGGGTCTCGGAAACCTCCCGCCACTTAAAAAATGCCTATGGTTTCTGCAGAATTGCATTCATACTCCTAAATTCTAGGGTTTTGTCTGAACTTAAGAGGCCTTAGATAAAACCCCAATTCCGTCAGTCTGTAGGTGGTGAATAAGTGGTGATTGTGAGTCACCCAAGTGAGCAGGCCCTCAACATCAGAACCTATATAGAGAACTTTAGGATTTCTTTGACAGTCAAACAAAGGTGTTCGGACGTTAGGCCGATGTAAATCAACACTGACTGCAGTCAATGGGGAAAGGTCCAACACTCGAACCCAAATCGTCTGATACGATGTGCACCCACGGAATAAGCCCTTATGTAAAGGATGTTTCTTTTCAAAAAGAACACAAACAAAATCTTGAATACACATTCCTTGGCCAACAATTGGGATCACCACTTGGTGCATCATCATCATCATCATAACCATAAGAAACCAATCGCCTTCTAGCCTTTGGCTCTATTTTTTTCTCTTGTGGTGTGATAATTTCATTCATCTTTGAAAGGACTCCTTTTCTCCTTGGCGTGTGCCTCACATAAATTTGCTTCAACTGCTCAATTGTCGAGTCCTCTCGAGCAGCAGCACTAGACCTCTCAAATATCCCATGCACTGATGTACTTCTTCTAAAGGATGGAGGTGGCTTGACCATTCTAAGAGTGACTGGCCTGCTATCTGATTTTGAGTGTCTAGCTGGCTCAGACTCAGGCTGCTGCTCGGTGTCGTCAACAAACAAAGGTGCTTCCTCTCTCTGGTGCACGAGTCTCTCTGGCCCTCTTTGTTGGTCTTTTGAATTCTAAATCCCTTGGCTCATCTTCATCTAATATGCCCTCTGCCTATGTTCTATCATCATCATCAAAAACGTGCTCATCAACTTGCTCTCGTATCTCAACCCAAGACTGCAAGGGATTGTCATCATCAAATAATACATCCACATCAATTTCTGGAGTTGTATCCTCTGCGACACGTTTGTCCCTCAACTGTTGTCTCAACTTCGTGTTCTTTATTCTCAGTCTCATGTTGTAGTGGCAGTAAACCATTTTTTGTAGCCGTTTAACCTTTAGCCGATTGCGAACCTTTGAGTGTATAAGACAGAACGTGCTCTAATTCCTTTCACATTGATTTGCTGATGTAGTTTGACTCAACACCCTAATTGCAATGTAAGCCAAAGCATTACTGCCTAAATCCCTATTGTTTATCATTATCTACCAATCAGCTATTCCACCAACCATAAATAAATAAATGTAAGGTGTAAATGAAAATCAATTCTTCACGATGTACTAATACATATTGACTCAATTTAATCACAAACATTTAGTACACTTGGGCTCACTCTTCCCACAGCGTATTACGATTGTGAGTCAGAATATGCCCTAGTCCTCAATCTATAACTGTCCATCTATAAGGATAAAGTAACAATTAACATAAGTAATTAAGTAAATTGTTTTCTTCTTATTGATAAAATCAATGAAGGCCAACCTGTAGCTCGGCCTGAAGCCTCTTTTCTAGTGTCCTCGATAAACGACCAATGACTGTTAAGGTGCCTTGAAGCACCTCGCGATCAACGTTTGTATTGGCATTGTACATAAATCGAGGGTCGAGGAAATAACTTGCATTTATGTATAATTAAGTAAATGTAAGATGTAAATTAACTTAAAAAACAATGAACTTTATATCAGTACAAGTATGGACTCACCAGCTACATGCAATTCATGGTGTAATGTGTTGTCCCATCTGTTGTCAACAATTTTCCACCACTTTGCATACTCTCTGGGAAGGGATTTCTGCAACTCTAACTTGGCACGGTCCATGGCCTCGTACAGATATCCCAAGTTATTCTTCTCATCGCCATCCACCATTCTTAGGACCTTCACGAGAGGTGTGACAACTTTCATGTACCGTGAGACCTTGGCCCAGAATTTGTTGTCTTCCATGATGTGGTAGGCATCCAAATAATCTATCTAAGCATCAACATTAGATTTGTCTATGTATTCCCTCAGGGTATTGTGGTATATGAAAGGTTTGAGCTCATTCTTATACTTGTGCAAAGACTCCAAAGAAATGAAATTCGAATCAAATACGGATGATATCTATAAGGATAAAGTAGAAAGAATTGAGCTCATTCTTATATCTGTGCAAAGACTCCAAAGAAATGAAATTCGAAGCAAATCTGCCCTGCACGGATGATATCTCGCCCCCCACTAGCATCTCTTTGAACATGTTCAATATCCTAGGATGACCATAAATATACTGAGTGATTTTTTGTACCCTCTCAATTGTCTTCTTCACATTATTTTCCTTCTCAATATCTTCAAGTATCAAATCTAGAAAATGTGCTGCACATGGGAGCCAATAGAAATGCATGCGCTTCTGCATCAACTTCTTCCCTGCAGCCTTATAACTGGCTTCATTATCGGTGACTCTTTGCACAACATTTTCCTCTCCAATTTGGTCTGCCATCTTATCCATCAAATGACACAAATAATTTGTATTCTTTTCATAATTTGATGCATCAATTGATTTCACAAAGACTGTACCTTCGATGCAATAAACTAGAAAGTTGATCATAGACTTCTTCGTGATATCAGTCCAGCCATCACACATAATGGTGTATCCTCTCTCCATCTAGATATGTTTGAAGCTTTCAACCCACTGATGGAGCTCCTCAACCTCTCCCTTAAGACCACGCCCGTATATGTCTCGACGTCCCGTGGCTTTCAAGCCAGGGCCAGCATCTGTTATGGCATCTAGCATAGGCTAGAAATATTCTGATTTAATTACATGTGCAGGCACACCTGCATAGAAAAACCATTTGCAAATATATTTAAAGGCATGCCCTGTAACTTCAGCTGATTTTTTCACCCCTCTTAATGCTTATTTGATTTTTGGTTGTATAGCACTTTATCTTCTGTGCAAATAGCTGTTCATGGGGCTTACTCTCTGCGGGACAGCACCAGTGTCAGGATGTCGTGCAGCTTGTGCTACACCAACTGTACTGGAGTATGTCCCTGAACCTATCGGGGCTTTTCCTTTCCTTCGAGCCGCTTGTTCACGCTCTACTGTTTCAGTCAACTCTAGATCTGAATCATCAGTGCCTTCCTCATCATCATCATCCCTCCTTCCCCTTCTGCTCAAAATCTCCTCAGCAATTTTAGCATGATCTTCAGCCCTTTGTTGTATCCTCTCTTTTTTTCCCAGAAGGCACTGGCACATTTCTTCTCGGACCTCTTTGGGACATCTGTCGTATTGTTTGATCTCTCCTCTTATCCCTGCCAAATGTTGCTTTCCTCTAGTAATTTCGCTATGTATCTCCTTATCACAATAATTACATTTCACTTTTCTTCTTCCAGCATCAACTAAGGAGAGGTGGGTCCAACCCGAATCGTCCTACCCTTGCTGCTCCTGACCTTGTTCACGTCTACCCAAGATGCTGCATTAAGACAGTCAAAGACAAATGAAAAAATACAATGAAGCATAATTGAGCTTCAAATTGTGATGAATTGATATAATTAGCCAAAAGTCTCAATTTTTAGCCGCTAATTAAGGTCACCTTTGGGGATTCAGCCTAATCACCCTTCATTAAATACAATGAGCAGCATGCTCCTGCCCTAAATTATTCAGTGAAGTTTAATTGAGCTTCAATTGACCCTAACTTAACCTAATCTAACAAAAGCCCTAAATTTAAATGGCTAATTAGGCCTTAATTTGGAGATTTACCCTAATCACTCTTCATTAAATATAATTAGCAGTATGCTCCTGCCCCAAAATATTCAATGAAGCTTAATTGAACTTCAATTGACACTAAATTAACCTAATCTAGCAAAAGCCCCAAATGTAAATACCTAACTAGTCTTAATTTGGAGAATTACCCTAATTACTCGGCATGTAATATAATTAGCAGTATGCTCTCGCCCTAAAATATTCAATGAAGCTTAATTGAGCTTCAATTGACACTAAATTAACCTAATTAGATAAAAGCTTCAAATAAAAACCGTAATTAGGCCCTAATTTGGGGATTTACTCTAATTATCTGGCGTCTAATATAATTAGCAACATGCTCCCGCACGAAAATATTCAACGAAGTTTAATTAAGCTTCGATTCATGATAAAATTACCTAATTAGACAAAAGTCCCAAATTTAGATCGCTAATTAGGTCCTAATTTGAAGATTTAACATATTTAACATATGAAACCGAAATGATTAAAGAGAACCTTACCTACAGCAAAAAAAAACTATCAAACCAAGAAAAAAAACAAAACTTACAAGATCTTTGAGGAATCTACGCACTCGACACAACAAGAAACGGCGGCGGCTGCGGTTACGCGCCGTAAACAGCAAGAAACAGTGATGGCGATGGCGGCAGCGACGGTAGCAAGCTCCTCCACCTGCGGTAACAACCTCCTGGACTTGCAACCCCTCAGATTCTCAGATCTGAGGGGAGGGCGGAACTGAACTCCTCTCTTCAGGGGAGTTCGCGTCCGGTTTCGGCCGAAATCGGGCCGTTTCGGGCCGAAAACGGGCGAAACCGATATCGGTTTCACCTGAAACGAATAATTTTTTTTTTAAGTTTCGGACCTGCTACAGTGAGCAGGTCCGATCTCGTATCGGTTCGGTCCGAAATCGATACGTTTCGTCTGAAACATATCGGTTTCGGCCGAAATTGCCAACCATGTTTCAGTTGCAAGTTATGAATGTGCAACGCCAATTTTGCATGCACTTGTAGAAAAACTTCGTGATTTGCGCTTTGAGTCACAAAAGTGCATCAAATGAAGTCAATGATGAAGGGATAGATAAGATTAATCATTCTCCACTATTGTTAATCTAAGTATAAATAAAAAATTATTCAAGATATCAAAAAGTTGCATATCATAAGGTATAGTAAATTGCACTATCTAGACAGTTCATTTTATGTTCATCTAATCTATCATAAATTAATGTCAGAACTATATGATTTTTAATCCATAAGTAGTTTACTGGTAGTGGAGAAGATTTAACGATGTGGATTGAAGATTAGATATCGGATCACATGGCTTTGAAATAGGTGACACCATTCTTATTTTGCCACCCATGGCAATGAAACCATCCATATATATCGAGAGATCGAGATCGAGGATCGATTGATCTATCAAGAGGCTCCAGGCCCCTCTCACCCTCTCTGGGATGACTGGATGAGGTCTCACCCCTGCCCTCAGTCCCCACCCGCCCTAGTGGGATGAATTTTCATCCCATTGATGGTGAGCAAAGCCTGCGGACCTCACTCAACCCCGTTGGGTAAGTTTTCAAAATCAATGGGGGTGAGAAGTGACCATCCCCCTCCCATGGGCCCATGAAGTGCCATTCTTTTGAACAGGGCATCTGTTGGGATCAAAGAAAAAATGCCCTTTCAAATTCACTGCAAGATCCTTTTGCATGCGAATTTATGGGCTTTTTGCCAACTCAAATAAGGAAGGGTATCCTTGTCAGCTTTGCCAATGCGGCAACTCCTGTATTCTTCTTACTTCTTTGTATCACATAGGGAATACAAGTGGTAGGTCCTCCAATGACTATGTCGCAGGGGGGAGGGCAAGAGCACAAAGTGACAAACCAATGAGGGGAAGATGAAGAGAGGTGTTCACACAGAGAGACAGCAAGTTAAGAGTTACCTTTGAGGTTGAGAATGGAGGATGCCAATAGCTTGGAACTGGAATGATTGTAGTGGCACTGAAAGGGTACATCATTGGCATGGTACTCACTAGAGGGGTTAGGTTTCGTCTTCGAGTTCATGGAAAGGGGCCATTGGGAGGATGCCAGGATGCTATGGGTCGCAAGGGGATCACTGGGCTGCAGCAGTGTTATCAAGAGGAGCTTGTTGACATCTTCATCGATGTCGAACTAGGAGGCACGTTGTTGGCATCAGTCTCTTGTCATTGCTGTTTTTCGAGAAAAGGGTGGATCAGATTGGTATTGATGTCAGACTGGGTTACTCAGGGTGGGAAAAAGTCAGACAAGAAGAAAGGTTAGATGACAAGGAAGGTGAGAAAAGCTGCAGTGTAGATGAGTCACAGGTGAGAGGATGATGGTTCAAGAATTGGAGCCCTATGTTGCGCCACATATTTTGTGTAATTTTTGTGCCCAATAGATGCCAGTTGATTAGGTGCACTTAAGTGGTGCTTGTGCCCACTTTGTCAAGGCCTAGGAAGGCATTCAATGTCTTGGGCTTGAAAAAGCACCTTGCCACCTAGGCCGTGCCTATGTACACAAACACCTTGACAACTATGCAAATCCTCTTCACTTGTCAAAACTTCCTACCGTATTTTATCATAATACCCCTTCATGTTGTTGGGCCGGGGGTGGTGGTTAGGGAAGTCTAATCCATTAGCAGCATGCCAATATTCTGTGGGGAAAGAAAATCACAAGTCATACCCTCATTCCCAATTTCCATAGCCCATTTTCGGCATTGGGATAAGAAGGATCAGGAGTAAGTATACCTCATCCCCTTGACACATAATCCAGTTTTCATTCCAATGTTAGCTTGGAGATGGGGGGATAGGCACTTAGGATAGGGGCGAATTTGTTAATGAGATGTGCTTGGTAACATAAGGTCAGGATGATGAGTTTACCCTTAATTGACCAAGGAAAATATGTATGTGAGTAGAGGAGTATTTGTCTTTTTTCGTTAGCGGAGTTTGTAAAGGAAATGGGGATAGGGATAATTTACCCGTGGCCTTTTTTAGTTTTGTCCTCACAAATTTAAAAGAATGGGCATAAAATTTCAAAAAAAGAAAAAAGGGGAAATAGGGTTAGAGATATCTTAACCTATCCCTTTTATGGGGAACTGGTACAAACAAAATTAAAAGAAAACTGGGGTGGGGGTTAACTTGGACTTATCTTTTCTTTATCTTGATGCCAACCATAAGGCTTAGAACGATATTTCTTCTACAACTCACTGCCCAACGAGATGTCACACAGACTGAAACCCCACTATATTTCTGAGGCCTAAACTGCTTGATTCTCAAAACAAGATTTCTAGTTTGCCAATGAGACAGGTACTGGAGCTTGTTTTGTGATCTTCGATGTTCGTCCTGGCCATGAGGCCACATGAAGAGGCAGCTAGGAAATGTTGGAGTCCTCAGGCTTGTCATTGGTGAAGTCCATTGGGCACTAGAAACCATCCATTTGGCAGTGTCCCTGAGCAACAGGGTAGCCAGCATCACTCTCTAGATGGTTTGTGAGGGAAGAGCACTGGCCGTGTCATTCTCCTTGCCATAGGTCTTGGCATAGAGAAAGCTACTATAAATGGCTTTGCCATGCCCCTCACACATGCTATGCAGATGCAGACAGTTGCTACTTGCATGTCATGGCCACAGTGCATGGGAAAAGGACTTCGTCGCCAGCTGATGTTGGTTTTTCATCTAATTCAAAGGAGGCTCACACATACCAAACACAATTTAACCACTAGGAGTATTAATGGGAGAAGGCAAAGTGGTCCTGGATTATGTCATTGGGGTTCCCAAAAATATAAGTCTGTTATCTTCTTTAAGCTGTTGCATTTTGGTCATACATGAGTAGTCATACACCCACAACAGTATCTTGCTAATGATGGACTGTACTTACAAAGCCAAAATTCATGTGACCAGTCTTATTATTCTTAATTCACATTTGGACAATTTCTCCTAAAACTGTTGCTCAAGGACTCTCTGTGAAGACAGAGAGAAGGGTGTCCTTAATCTCCTCCTTTTTTTTCTCATGTTCCATCATAAAATTTTGGGAAGGGAGGGGGGTAGGTTTGCAAGGGCTTCCTCATATATGTATTTTGAGTACAACAATATAGATTTCTGTTCAGTGCTCGGTCTTAACTGCAAAAATATGTTTAACAGTTTTTGACTCATTTCTGTGTGTATTTAATGTGTGCACATATGTACTGTTTTTAGCATAAACATTTATGCTGCGACTTTGTTTTCTCACAATATTTGGATGCTCCATTGGTAGATTGGAAAAGATATTGCTGCTCAGTATGTGGAGGGTTGGGACTGGATGGCTCCAATAAGGTAGGCATTTGTTGATTTCTGCAGATATGTTCATTTATTGCTGTATCTTACTGCTGGAGACTTACCACATGTCTTTTATTGTAAGTACTTGGATCTCTATAATTGTAATGGTTGTAGCTGTAGGTCGGTGGAAGTGAAGAATAAAATATACACTTTTCAGTTTACAGTTTCTCCGTCTTTATATAAGTGGTTTTGACATGACACCTGCAAACTTACATGGAGGGATGCGATGCCAGACCACAGCATCATCTTGAACTAGAGTTCTCGGAGAGATTTCCAAGAGGTCTTAAAGAGATCAGGAGTAGCAGGCTAAAGCTCATGATAAGCTTATATATCTTAGGAAAAAAAACTTTAAATCTTATGCATTTATCCATTCAATGTGATTGAATTAGTGTAATAATAATAAGAAGAACAATGTGAATAGGGATACTGCTTTCTCGGACCCTAGTGCCATACTGCCATGTCACTATGTTAGACATAAGAGATTTAAGAGATCTTGAAGATATCAAGTGATAATCTTTCTATTTCTCCCGCTTCCTCCTCCTCCTCCTCTTCTCCTCAGGATCCTTTTCAACAATGTGAATAGAGATACTGCTTTCTTGGACCCTAGTGCTATGTCGGTATGTTAGAGAGAAGATATTTAAGAGATCTCGAGGATATCAAGTGATAATCTCTCTATTTCTCCCAGTCCCTCCTCTTCTCCTCGGCCTCCTTTTCTCCTCCTCCTTTATCCTGTTTCTTCTTCTTCTCTTTCTTATTCTTGATCTTGGTAGAGATTTCAGCTTAGCACCCTTGAAGAGACATGTATCAGAGATATCTCATGAGATGTGAAGTACACTATCTCATGTAAAGATATTTATAGCAAGATCCAAAGTGGAGATTTAGGGTCAGATTTGTGATGTTTATACTTATCTCAGAAATATAGAAATGTGAAATATACTTATCTCAGAAGTAAGGATTCATCTGAGATGCTTAAAGAAAGATCCAAATTGGAGAGTTAAGGTCAGATTTAGTGAAATATACTTATCTCATGTAAGGATGCCTGACACCTAACTGATTACTGAAAGCAAGTAAGGATCCTTTTAGTTTAACATAAAAGCCCCAAAATTGAAGCAAGTTGATTTGGACCTTGCTCCTGCTACCCTCTTGGCTCCTTCTCAGTCTTGTGTTGACTGAGACTGAGAGGCCTCTTCCAGACCAACTTTTCTTTCTTATGAGCTCACACTGCGTACATAACACCTTCTCAATCTTGAACTGAGCTTTTCTTTCTTATCAACTCACAATATCTACCTATCAACTAACATAAGGTAGTAGAGGCCTTATCAATTCTTATAAAAGTTGGAACACAAGATATCATGAACCTTGGGTCCATGGAAGTTATATACCGCCAATACCTTTGTCTTGGACATTAGTTACTCAACACAAACCACACAGAAATAGGGGTATGAATCTGCAAATCATCCCATTTTAAAGCAGACTACATGATTAACCATGAAGCACTAAACCATGTAGATAAACAAAAGGTGGAAGTCTCTTATAGACCCTTGAAGTGACCAACCCCGAAGGTTACACAATATGGGAAAGGTCGAATCCTTCTACCAGATAGTAGAAGTGCATGCTACGAGAACCGTCGCATCTTCAGTTTCTTAAAAAGGTTGGAGCTATATGTTTCTGTAGGAAAACAGGGGTATCTCTGCACATAGACAGGAATATTTTTGTAATATTGGAAGTTACTGGTTTTTTGTAATTTTTCCTTTCTTTCTGCTTGCTCGTGTATAGGAAGGCAGAAGTGTAAAATACTCTTTTGAGTCTCAATATAAAAGTGGGCCGAACTGCCCAGGAGGGTGGTTCGCGACCTCCTTCCTCCCATCAGCCTCTCTCTCTCACCCTACTCTGACATGGTATCAGAGCAGACCAGCCTTGGATCTGCTCAGAACACCTATCTCTCCAGGCCGCAGCCCCTCTAAGGGCTTCTCCTTGCTAGTGCAGGGCAGAACTATTTTGTCCCTCCTCATTCTCTTGTTCCACAAAAAAAAAAAAAAGCTTGCAGCCGGTACAAGGCTCTGTTCAGGGCAGGTTCTTCTGCGGATCAGGAAGGACTTCCTAGCGGGTTTCCTTGAGGATCAGTGAGGCCGGTTCCACAGCCAACAGCCCTGCTCCACTCCCTCTCTGCTCATGGATGGCAGTTTCGGCCGAAACCGATACGTTTCGACCGAAACGTATTGATTTCGGACCTACCCAATATGAAACAGGGCCTGCTCACTCTAGCAAGTCCGAAACTTTTTAAAAAATATATTTTTTATTGTTTCGGGCGAAATCGAATCCAGTTTCTCTCAGTTTCGGACGTTTCGGCCTGATACGCCTGAAACCGGGAGAAACTGGATGCGAACTCCCCTCTTAAGGGGAGTTCAGTTCCGCCACACCCCTTAGATTTGAGATCTGAGGGGTGCTGCCGCCAGGGGAGGTGGAGGAGGGGTAGGGGGGAGCTTGGGAGGAGCTTTTGCTGTCGGGAGGAGATCTTGTCGCCACCGCTTCTTGCTATTTACAGTGCGTAGCTGCCGCCGTCGTTCACATCACCTATGCAAAGATTCCTCAAGGAGGATGTAAGTTTTGTATTTTTTCCTTTCCTTGATAGTTTTCTTGTTGTAGGTAAGGTTATGTTAGATTCCATTAGTTTTTATACGTAAATTGTGGTAAATCTCCAAATTAGGGCCTAATTAGCGATTTAAATTTGGGATTTTTGTCTAATTAGTTAAGTTTAATGTCAATTGAAGTTTAATTAAGCTTCATTGAATGTTTTAGGGTGGGAGCATACTGCGAATTGTATTACACATCGGGTGATTAGGGTAAATCCCCAAATTAGGGCTTAATTAATGATTTAATTTGGGACTTTTGTCTAATTAGGTAAGTTTAGCATCCATTGAAGCTTAATTAAGCTTCATTGAATGCTTTAGGGTGGGAGCATGCTGTTAATTGTACTAGACGCTGGGAATTAGGGTAAATTCCCAAATTAAGGCCTAATTAGTGATTTAACTTTGGGGGTTTTATCTAATTAGGTAAATTTAGTGTCAATTGAAGCTCAATTAAGTTTCATTGAATGCTTTAGGGCGGGAGCATACTAGTAATTGCATTTAATGAAGGATAATTAGGCAAAATCCCCAAATGTGACCCTAATTAGCGGTTAAAAATTGGGGCTTTTATCTAATTATCTCAATTCAGCGTATTTTGAAGCTCAATTGTGCTTCATTGCATTTTTTCATTGTACTTGCAACCATTTGTCCTTTGACTGTCTTAATGCAGCATCATGGTTAGATGTGAACAAGGTCAGGAGTATCAAGGACAGGACGATCCGGGGTGGGCCCACCTCACGTTAGTTGATGCTAGAAGAAGAAAAGTCAAATGTAATTATTGTGGTAAGGAGATACATGGCAGAATTACTAGAGGAAAGTAACATTTGGCAGGGATAACAGGAGAGGTCAAGCAATGCGACAGATGTCTCCGACAGGTGGCAGAGAAAATGCGCCAGTGCCTTCTGGGCAAAAAGGATATGATGCAACGAAGGGCTGAAGATTAGACTGAAATTGTTGAAGAGATTTCAAGCATAGTAAGCAGAAGGGGAAGGAGGGATGGTGATGATGAGGAAGGCACTGAGGATTCAGATCCAGAGTTGACGGAAGCAGTAGAGCGTGAACAAGCGGCTTGAAGGAAGGGAAAAGCATCGATAGGTTCAGGGACCTACTCTAGTACAGCTGGTGTAGCACGACATCCTGACACTGATGCAGCCTCGCAGAAAGTAGGCCTCATGGATAGCTATCTGCACGGAATGCAAAGTGCTACACAACCAAAAATCAAACAAGCACTCAGAGAGGTCAAAAAATCAGCTAATGTTGTAGGGCATGCATTTAAAAGTATTTACAAATAATTTTTCCATGCAGGTGTTCTTGCACGTGCAGTTGAATCAGAATATTGGTCACCTATGTTTGATGCCATAGCAGATGTTGGCCCTAGCTTGAAGGCCCCGTCACGTCGAGACATTTATGGCCGTGGCCTTGAGGGAGAGGTTGAGGAGCTTCATCGGTGGGTTGAAAGCTTCAAACATATCTGGATGGAGAGGGGATGCACCATTATGTGTGATGGCTAGACTGGTACCACGAGGAAGTCTATGATCAACTTTTTAGTTTATTGCATTGAAGGTACAATATTTGTGAAATCAGTTGATACATCAAATTATGAAAAGAATTATTTGTTTCATTTAATGGATGACATGGTAGAACAAATTAGAGAGGAACATGTTGCGCAAATAGTCACCGATAACGAAGCCAATTATAAGGTTGCATGGACGAAATTGATGTAGAAACGCAAGTATTTATATTGGCTCTCATGTGCAACACATTGTATGGACTTGATACTTGAAGACATTGGGAAGAGAAAAAATGTGAAGAAGACAATTGAGAGGGCACAGAAAATCACTCAGTACATTTATGGCCATCATAGGATCTTGAACATGTTCAGAGAGAATGCAAGTGGGGGGCCGAGATATCATCCGTGCAGGATCAACAAGATTTACTTCGAATTTCATTTCTTTGGAGTCCTTGCACAGGTATAAGATTATGAAGTCTTTCATGTACCACAATTCCGTGCGGGATTATATAGACAAATCCAATGTTGATGGTTAGATGGATTATTTGGATGTGTGCCACATCGTGGAAGACAACAAATTTTGGAACAGGGTCTCACGTTACATGAAAATAGTCACACCTCTGGTGAAGGTCCTAAGAATGGTGGATGGCGATGAGAAGAATGATATGAGATATCTATACGAGGCCATGGACCATGCCAAGTTAGAGTTGCAGAAATCTCTTCCCAGAGAGTATGCGAAGTGATGGAAAATTATTGACAACAGATGGAGTAACGCATTACACCATGAATTGCATGCAGCTGGTGAGTGATTAATTGTACTAATATAAATTTCATTATTTTTTAGGTTAATTTACATCTTATTTTGTTAATTATACACAAATACAGGTTATTTCCTCAACCCTCGATTTATGTACAATGCCAATGCAAATGTTGATGGTGAGGTGCTTCAAGGCACCTTAAAAGTCATTGGTTGTTTATCGAGGACACCAGAAAAGAGGCTTCAGGCCGAGTTACAGGTTGGCCTTTATTGATTTTATCAATAAGAGGAAAAAATTTACTTAATTACTTATGTTAATTGTTACTTTATCATTATAGATGGACAATTATAGAATGAGGACTGGGACATATTCTGACTCACAAGTGCAATACGCTGTGGGAAAAGTGAGTCCAGGTATACTAAATCTTTGTGCTTAAATTGAGTCAATATGTATTAGTACATCATGAAGAATTGATCTTCATTTACATCTTACATTTATTTTTTTATGGTTAGTGGAATAGTTGACTGGTGGATAATGGTGAACAATAGGGATTTAGGTAGTAATGCATTGGCTTACATTGCAATTAAGGTGCTGAGTCAAATAACATCAGCAAGTCAATGTGAAAAGAATTAGAGCACGTTCAACCTTATACACTCAAAGGTTCACAATCGACTAAAGGCTGAACGGTTAGAAAAATTGGTTTACTGCCACTACAACATGAGGTTGAGAATAAAGAACATGAAGCTAAGATAACAGTTGAGTGACAAACGCGTCGCAGATGATACAACTCTAGAAATTGAGATGGACACATTATTTGATGATGACAATCCCTTGCAGTCTTGGGTTGAGGTACGAGCGCAGGTTGATGAGCCCGTTTTTGATGATGATGACAGAACATAGGCAGAGGGTATATTGGATGAAGATGAGCCAAGGGATCCAGAATTCAGAGGATCAACCAAGAGGCCAGGAGTGACTCGTGCACACCAGAGAGAGGACCCAGCTTTGTTTGTTGACGGCACTAAGCAGCAGCCTGAGATTGAGTCAGGTAGATACTCAGAATCAGATAACAGGCCAGTCACTCCTAGAATGGTCAAGTCACATCTATCCTTAAGAAGAAGTACATCAGTGTATGAGATGACTGAGTGGACTAGTGCTACTGCTCGAGAGGACCCGACAATTGAACAGTTGAAGCAAGTTTATGTGAGACACACGCCACGGGGAAAATGATTGCTTTCAAAGATGAAGGATAAAGTCACACCAAAATAATTAAAAAAAATAGAGCCAAAGCTTAGAAGGCGATTGGTTTCTTATGGTTCTGATGATGATGATGAGGCACCAAGTCTCAGTGTAGTTGCAGGTGCTACTATTGGTGGTGACATGTATGCACAATGCACCTACTTCTTCCACGCTGACACGGGCAGAGAATATAGTCATAGTGAAAGAGGATATGATTCACAGAGCCAATATGGACATCCAACAGGTTATGGAGGTGGCCAATACGAAGTAGGCATGTATGAGGGGGGTCATCAACTAGAATTCCAATTTCATCCAGTTCCAGCCAGTAGCAGTTATGGGTCAGCATCTTCTTCTAATCCTCAATGTTTTACTTCTTATGTTGATTCTGGATTCCAATCAAGCCAACAACCTTATACTCCAAGAGGGATCCAAAGAGGGATGCACGATTTGGCTGCATCATTGTTTGGTTACAGTGAATATAAAGAATATATGCAGTCTTTTTATGGGTATTAACAGCAGAAGTCAGATAATGAGGGAGAAGGTTTTTCCAGCTATTATCCATATTAGTGCATCATTATTTGAGTAGGGATCATTTAATTTCTGTAACATTTATTGTGTTTGTAATGTTTATTGTACTGCTTGAACCTACTTCATACTTAATATGTACTCAAAAATATTAGTTTAACATGTCCAATGTCTAATTCTAACACTTAATCCAATTTATTCACACTCAAATGCATGTCCAATGATTTTTCTGTTTTTAAATTTTTTTCTATTTTTTCTAGATTTTTTTGAATTTTTCTGAATTTCTTTGAATGTTTTGAATAGGTTTCGGCCAAAATCGGCCGAAACCGAAACCGATACATTTCGATTTTGGACCCGGCCGAAATCGAGATCGAAATTGCCATCTTGTGCCACTGACCATGTGACTGGTATATCCACTTCTTGTCGTTCCTATTCATTGTCTTCTGGTCAAGGCAAAGTCACCATTGTTGATGGTACTTGTGCTACTATTGTAGGCAAAGGTTCCATTAGACTCTCTGATCACTTGACCCTCTCCTCTGCTCAGCATGTGTCGTCTCTTTCCATCAATTTACTTTCAGTGAGCAGTCTTACTAAATAGTTAAACTGTTCTGTGATTTTTTTCTCTTCTCACAGTGTATTTTAGGATCTGAAAAGCAAACAAGTGATTGGGATTGGCCGTGAAGTAGATGTAGTCCACTACTTTGTTTCGGGAAATACAATTGTTTTTCAATCCTTGGCGTCATCACAATTGGATAATAAAATCAGAAGATTATCTTGTGGCATTCTAGATCAAGACATTTGTCTTTCCGTTCATTGGTAGTTTTATTTCCTTTATTTTTTGAGCCAGTTGACATTGCTTCTCTTTCATGACATACTTGTCAGTTGGCAAAGCATTGTAGAACTCCTTTTCCTCGTTCCTTTTGAGCTTGTTCATTTTGATATATGGGGACTTTCTCCAGTTCCTCCGTGGATGGCTATCGATATTTTATTACATTCATTAATGATTACTCTCGTTGTTCTTTGCTATATCTGTTACGCACATGAGTCAAGTTGTTCAAGTGTTTTGCAACATGGTTAGAACTTATATCAACACGAAGGTGAAAACCCTTCGTTCTGATAATACTCGGGAATACTTTGCCCAAAGTGTCAATATTTCCCTTGAAGGTGAGGGTGTCCCTCATGAATCCTCTTGCTCATATTCCCCTCAGCAAAATGGTGTGGCTGAACACAAGAATCGCCATTTCTTTGAAACTGCTAGGGCTCTTCTCTTTTAGCGACACTTGCCCAAACCCTTCGGGGCAGAGGCAGCTCGTACGACCAACTATAATATCAATAGGATGCCGTTCAAGGGTTTAGGTGGTTGCTATCCTTGTGCTCTTCTCTATCCCACAAACCCCTATTTCCTCATCTATCTCGGGTATTTGGATATCTTTGTTTTATTTATACCTTGGGTTTTGAGTCGCACCAAGTTTGATCCATGAGTTATTTGTGGTGCTTTTCTTAGTTACTCTTTTACTTAGAAGGGTTATCGATCCTATGATCATACTCTCGTCATTTCCTTGTTCGAAAGGATGTTACTTTCTTTGTCCTCCTGGAACTCGACCTCAGGGGGAGAATTCTAGCATCCTATCTTCTTCCACTCCCTCCTCGTCTATTGCTCCCTTGTTGCCTACACCTCCTTTGTTTAACTCTGCCACTGATGGATCTTCTAGTGCTCATACTCCCAACTCCCATGATTGATGCAGAGAGTGTTGAGAAAGAGAAATAGAAGCAAATTGTCACTGTTGTACTTGGATATTTTCCCAGAGAAAATAATGAGAAATAAGGGCTCGGGAATTTTCCCTAACACCTTCAAAGCCTCATTTACCCGACCCCTTCTATGACGTACAAGGCCCAACCGAGGGTCCTACCCAGTTAGCCGTGACTCACGGCGACATCAACAATTGATTGGGGCCACCCCCGATCACCCAGTTTGCGGTTTTGCCCGCCTTCAACTAAGCCACCCGGGCCAACTCGGGGGCACCCTGACCACAAGCCACGGCACGTGGCACCCAGCAATGAGGTCGGGGTTTATCCTCAAGATGCCTCCCTCCAGCATTCAAAAGTCAACGGAAGACTTTTCCCATTCAACCACGGGCTTCGGAAGCCCTTAGCACGCCTATACGGCCCACATTTCCGTATCGGGAATTTCCCCGAGCACCTCATGGGCGCGTATATCTCTGCCATTCTACTGCAAGCCGGGGACCAACCCACGGCTCGAACACACTAGCCGTATCCTACGGCAACCCTCCAGCAAGTCAGGGCCACCCCCGACCCCCAGACACGCGGCGATGAGCCGTCTACTTTAGCACCCGGGCTAACCCGAGGTTGCTTGTCAACCCGCCGTGCAACGTGGCATAACTCACCCAGGGCTAGGCCCACATGCCCAAGACGCCTTCCCTCAGCTCCTACAAGCTACCTTCCTCGCCCAGGGGCCAAATCTAAGGCTCACCAGTCAGCTACCCAAGCCGTTCGATAACCCGAAGTGTGTCTGGAATTTCCCCGAACACCTTGCGAGTGGCTACAACCACACCAAGTGATTGACCCCCATGGGCCAATCCCAGCACCTCAGAGGCTCCACTCCCTCAAAGGACAACGCCAAAGAACGAAGGAAGGCCCCTGGGACCACCCTCCCGGGGCAACGGCCTGCCCGGGGGGGAATTCGCCACAGGCGCGGCCGCGCCCTGGTTGGGGCGAACTCCCCCTGGGGGGCCCCTCCACCCAGCCCGGTCAATCCCAGCGCGAGCTCATCTCCATCCCAGTCCCGTGCAAGATCGATCGACGTACCAGCTTGAAGGTGTTCGCGAAGACGGAGTCTTGGGGCCACACGGGTCAACCTCCTCATTCTACGCGCGCACGCGGCCAGCCAACCAGTCCGGTCCTTGTATCCTTGTCCTCTTGCGGTCACACGAAGTCAAATGTGGGCCCAAAGAAGTAAAAATAGGGGATTTCATAGGCTGGGTAAAAAACCCCCACTCAGCCCTGCGTAAACCCCCCCTCTCAGAAACAAAAAAAAAGTTTTTTTTAATTATTTTCAGGATGTTTACGCGGACTTGCTCACCCCCTCCAACCAAGTCCGCGTAAACTCTCCTGACCCTTCATCTTCCACTATAAAACCCCCCTTAGAAGCTCAAGGGGCATAGACACACAGATACAACGCATGGACACATAGACAAGGACCTTCAAGCGCAAGGACTCAAGCCCCAAGGCTTCCGGCAAAGATGCGAGGAGCAAGGCGTGTGGGTGGCTTGTTGATCGACTCGTATACGCCGAGTGTATGTCGAACGTACTCCCCTCACATGGCGTCTAGCCGTTTCACTCAAGTCCATCCCCTCGCGTATGAGGCGTTATGATAACGGCGAACACACTCGCACATCAGGTCCGCCCACGTATGGCGCGTTATGATAATAACGCGCACGCCATAATGCCGAACTTGCCCCCGCCATGGGACCACGTGCCCGCCGCTCGCCCCGAGCCGGCCACCGACGGTCCCGACCGCTGACTCGAGTTAGCCGGATCCTAGCCCGGAAGTAACATTCCCAGGACCGGCTTCAACTCCCCGGCATGAAGACACTCGCCTTCCGGGACCCGTACCCGACCGCTCACCTCGAGCCGCGTCCAGCCTCCCACAGGCGCCAGCCAGTGTCCACCCCTGCCATCCAGTCTATCCCTCCCTCGGCAACTCGGGCACGTCCCTAGTTCCTCATGGAGAGCCTCTGTAAAAACACGCAGATATCCGCTTTATCCTGCATTGACTCGGGGACCGACCCATGTGTCGGAATTGTCCCGCGGATTGCACCAG
Source organism: Amorphophallus konjac (assembly GCA_022559845.1). Taxonomy (NCBI): domain Eukaryota; kingdom Viridiplantae; phylum Streptophyta; class Magnoliopsida; order Alismatales; family Araceae; genus Amorphophallus; species Amorphophallus konjac. The sequence continues at coordinate 126,288 of JAHNEJ010000988.1, read as the reverse complement.
TTGTATTTCAGCCTTCTAGGCCCACTTGTAAAGCCTATATGGCATCTATAAAGCAAGAAACCAGTTGACTATGCATACCCGTACCCGGGTCTCAGTCTCACCCCCACACCCGCCAGTGTGTGTGTCCAGTCTCCCAGACTCCAGTTAACTAACCCTCCCAGTTGAGTGCAATGGTCGTCCTATGGTCGCAGGGTATACCCGGTCCTCTATCCATGGCTTCAAAAATATCCAGGCTCTTCTTTAGCACGGAACAAAGGTGTTCGGATTCAATCCGATGTAAATAAACACCGGCTGCTTGCGGTCGGTGGGGAAAGACGTCATGTACACGAATCCCCGCTATCGTCTGCACACTCGCACCTATGGAACCACTCTTCTCTCCATGTGTCGCCCGATACCCTCGTGCCCACATGTCGCGTCCTGGCGACGCTTCCCCGGTCAACACTTGGTTCCATAGGTGATTGTCGAGAGATCGACTGGCACGCCCGCACCCTGTCTAGTTACCTAGTCACTCAGTTACCCTGGTTCCGTTCACTCAGAATGAGCAACCACTCTGTTTCCATATGCCACTATTATCATTCATTCATTCCCGGAAACCTCTCGTGCAAGTTGACCCCTCTTAGCTTTCCGTAAAAGGCGAGTGTACGGTACTACCGCGAGAGACATAAGGCTAGCAAAGAAAAATACCCCTGATATAACATAAACTCGTTTTCTTTCTGTCGCTTTATTTCCCCTTCTCGCCGCGGTCACCGACATATTCCCTCCGACGCACATCCCCCGTCGTCGGGAAATAATCACTTACAAGCGAAAGAAGTTCAAGGAAAAGTCCTCTACTGATCAACCAATTCTAGAGGTTGCTAACCTTGTAGATCCTCCTGCACTTAACCCTCCTGCATTTGATGACTCAAGTCTTCCTATTGCAATCAGAAAGGGTGTTTAGGACTGCATTACACATCCCATCATTACTTTTATTACCTATTTCCATGTTTCTCCTTGATATTACTCATTTCTCTTTTCATTGTCCTCTGCCCAGGTTCTTAGTTCTTTTTCTGAAGCCGTGCATCATCCGAAATGGCAACATGCAATGGATGAGAAGTTGAGTGCCTTGAACAAGAATAATCTTGGGTCTTAGTTGATCTCTCAGAAGGAAGGAATCCAATTGGATCCAAATGGATTTACACGATCAAATATAATGCAGAGGGTGAGGTACAACAGTATAAAACTAGACTTGTTACAAAAGGATTTACACAAATGTAAGCGATTGATTATTAGGAGACCTTTGCTCCTATGGCAAAGTTGAAGTTTGTCAGGATGATTCTTTCACTGGTTGTCCAATACTCTTGACCTCTGTACCAATTAGATGTCAACAATGCTTTCTTGAATGGTGATTTACAAGAAGTATACATGCTACCACCACCTGGAATTGTTACAAAAGAAAAGGTTTGTCGTGTGAAGTGTTGTGGTTTAGTCCCATATTAGAAATCCAAGAGTCTTTGCTTTATATATGTAGGGGATGCCCTCAACTCAACGCCTAGGTTTTGGGCTAGAGTTTGGGCCTCTAACATGGTATCATACCTTGACTTACCCATTGGATCTATATGCATCCATATGTGGACATTTGACCCTACCCGTGATGTGTCCCAAACTAGTTGGTTCGGCATAGGGGGGGTGTTGTGGTTTAGTCTCATATTGAAAATCCATGAGAGTCTTTCCTCTATATATATAGGGGATTCCCTCCAGGGTTCGCAGTACCGGTACGGGTACCGATACCAGTATGTACTGCTTGGTACCGGGTAGTTTCGCTCTTCCCCATCCGATTCCCCACCCAGCCCAACCAAGGATGGCAGTATCGGTTTCGGTACCGGTTTCGGCCGGTCCCGAAACCGATACGTACCGGTTTCAGTATCGGTTTCGGTTTCGGCCGAAACCAGTTGAAACCATTCAAAAACCTCAAAAATTTAGTAAAACATGTCCGGTTTCGGCCGAAACATGTCCGGTTTCGGCCGAAATCGTCAGGTTTCGGACCGAAACAGGTGAGTTTCGGCCGAAACCAATACGGTTTCGTCCGAAACCATTAAAAAAGTATTATTTAATAGGTTTCGGACCTGCTACAGTGTTAAGGGCCGGTTTCGGATCGGTACCGGCCGAAACCGATACGTTTCGGCCGAAACGTATCGGTTTCGGCCGATACTGCCAACAGTGAGCCCAACCCAGCCAACTTCCTTGCCTGACCCGCTGACCCGAGAGCCCAGAACTGGATATGGAAGTTATAAAAAAACCCCACTCTCCCAACTAGGCCCCCGACCCCGTTGCCATTTCCCTCCCCTCCCTCCCTAGGGTTTGGGACTTAGGAGTTCTCCGCTGGCCAAAGCCGCCGTCGCCGCCGTCTTTGCCATCTGAAGCCATCGTCCGAAACCCACTTCATCGTCTTCCGCCGTCGCTTCGGCCCCACATCCACAGAGGTTCCTCCTCTCTCTCTCTCACTCTCTCTCAAGCCGTCCATATTTTTTTAAGAGTCTTCTCTACGATCGCAGATTGTGACGCGTCGTGGTGGGGCTACGGTGGCTGGCGGGAAGCTGCTGGCCAGTGGAGCTTTGCGGCCAACTGCTAGTGGTGCAACTGGCTACGCCGCTGTGGGAGGCGGGGGGGGGGGGGGGGGGTACTAGTTCGTCCGATATTTTTTTAATTTTTTAATAGGTACCGGCCGGTATCAGTACCTAAATGGCGGAACCGAACCGGTCAGCTCTAGTATCGAGACATATCACCCGATATCAGTATGTACCGGCGGTACTGCGAACCATGATTCCCTCAACTCAACACTTGGGTTTCGATTTAGAGTTTGGGCCTTTAACATGAAGAAAGCACTTTATAGGTTGAAACAGTCTCCTAGAGCTTGGTTTGCTAGGTTGCACCTTGCCATAGTCAGATTTGGTTTCAAATAATCAAATGTTGATCATAATATATTTGCCAAGTGGACAGGGGGACATGCAACCATACTACTTGTGTATGTGAACGATATGGTTGTCACAGGAGATGATGAGACAAGAATCAAACAATTAAAGGAGGACTTGGTTATTGAATTTGAAATCAAAGACTTCGGTGAGCTAAGGAATTTCCTAGGAATTGAAGTAGTTAGATCAAATAATGGATTCTATATCTACCAAAGGAAATATGCACTAGACTTATTGATTGAGATTGGGAAGTTAAGGTGTAAGCCTATAGCAACACCAATTGAATTGAATCATGGCGTATCAGAGACAAGGGGAGAAGATCTCTCATTAGAAGGTAGGGGTTTATGTTAAAGATTGGTAGGAAAACTTCTATATTTGTCTTTGACTCGGCCAGACTTATGCTGTAAGTGTAGTTAATCAATTTATGCATGCTCCATAAACGGTGCACATGAAAGTTGTAGAATGTATATTGAGATATCTAAGAAAGGGAGTACTATTTCATGAAGATGAAAGCCTGAGCTTTGAAGGATATGGAGATGAAGACTGGGTGGGGTCACGAGACAACAGGAGATTGACATCTGGCTATTGTACTTTTTGGGGGGCAATTTGGTTACCTGTAAAAGTAAAAAGCAAATAGTGTATGCAAAATCAAGTGTAGAGGTGGAATACATGGCCATGGCACATGGATTAGCAAAGTTGATTTGGTTAAAACTACTTCTGTTGGATCTGGGAGTCCTAGTGAAACTACCCATGAAACTCTATTGTGATAACAAGGCAGTAATAAACATTGCAAACAATCTTGTTTAGCATGACAAAACAAAGCACATTGAAATTGATATACATTTCATTAGAGAAAAGTTGGACTCTGGAGAACTTTATCTACTTTTTGTAAAGTTGCAAGAACAAACTGTTGACAAAGGCCATGACTAAAGCTCAGTTTAGATCTGCCCTTAACAAGATGAGCATGCAGGATATCTATGCTCACCTTGAGGGGGAAGTGTAGGAAAACAAGAGTCTCTCTATAAATAGACAGAGATATTTTTGTAATATTGAAGGTTATTATTTTTTTTGGATTTTTTGCATGAAAACCATTGTTAGATGTGAATTAGGAAAAAAGTCATTCCTGCAAATACATTGGCAGGCATATCACTATGTAAAATCTAATTGTGCAAAAATACCATCGTCGTGACCGCACATTACTGGCCGAGGTTAACCATGATTAATTTTAACCAGACTTGTAAAAAGACAAAATTACCCTCATTTTAAAAAACATAAAAAACCCTCCCCCTCCACCAATGTCGTTGCCAAACCCCCTCTCCGACGCCGGAGGGAGAGTGTGTGATACAGAGAGCGACACCAAGGATTTAGAGAGAGAGACGAGAGGGATAGAGACGGGAGAGAGAGAGAGAGCGGTGGGGAGGGGGTGGGTGCGGGAGAAGGAGAAGGGAGAGAGAGAGCGGCGGGGAGGGGGAGGGTGCCGGAGGGGAGAAGGGAGAGAGAGAGAGCAGCGAGGAGGGGTGGGTGTGGGAAGCGGAGAAGGGGGAGAGAGAGAGCAGCAGGGAGGGGAGGGTGCCGGAGGGGAGAAGGGAGAGAGATGAGAGAGAGAGAATGGCGGGGAGGGGTTGGGTGCGGGAGGCGGAGAAGGGAGAGAGTGAGCGGCGGGGAGGGGATGGGTGTAGGAAGCGAAGAAGGGAGAGAGAGTGCAACGAGGAGGGGGTGGGTGCGGGAGGCGGAGAAGGGAGAGAGAGAGAGAGAACGGCGGGGAGGTGTTGGGTGCGGGAGGCGGAGAAGGAAGAGAGAGAGCGGCGGGGAGGGGAGAGGAAGTCGCTCCGTGTGAGAGAGACTTCGGGAGTGAAGTCGCTGCCACACGGAGTGACTCACTCTCTCCTCCGACGCCCTCCTCTCTCTCTTTCCCCCTCCCTTGGTCGCCCACTCGCTCTCCTGTCGCCCCCTCACTCTTTTCCACACACTTTGACTCTTGCTCTCCCCTCCGACGCCCTCCTCTCTCCCTCCCCGCCATTCTCTCTCTCTCTCTCTCCCATCTCTGTCCCTCTCGTCTCTCTCTCTCTCCCTTCTCCCCTCTGGCACCCTCCACTTCCCACACCCACCCCCTCCCCGTTGCTCTCTCTCTCCCTTCTCCGCTTCCCACACCCACCCCCTCCTCGTCACTCTCTCTCTCTCTCTCCAATCTCTATCCCTCTCGTCTCTCTCTCCCTTCTTCCCTCCGGCACCCTCCCCCTCCCCGCCGCTCTCTCTCTCCCTTCTCCTTCTCCCGCACCCACCCCCCCACCGCTGTCTCTCTTTCTCTCTCTCTCCCGTCTCTATCCCTCTTGTCTCTCTCTCTCTCCTTAAATCCTTGGTGTCGGCACTGGAGAGGGAGACCCTCTTTGGCGCCCCCCTCCCCTGCTCTCTCTCTTTCTCTCTCTGTATCACACGCTCTCTCCTCCTATCTTATGTCTGCACCGGCGTCAGAGAGGGTTTCCCCCTCCGTTGTCCCCCCCTCTGCTCTCTCTCTCTAACTCATACACACAGTTAACCGAGGGTATATTGGTCAAGAATATTGGCATATTTTTTGAATATTCTCTCTTTTTTCGACGGAAGTTAACTAAGATGGCATTTTTGCACAATTAAGATTTATATAGTGATATACCTGCTAATGTATTTTCAGGAGTGATTTTTTTGCAAATTCGTATCTACCAATGTTTTGATGCAAAAAACTCTTTTTTTGTAATTTTTACTTTCTTTCCGATTGCTCTTGTATAGGAGGACAGAAGTGTAAATTACTCGAGTCTTAATATAAAAGTGGGTTGAACTGCCCATGAGGGTGGTTCGCGACCTCCTCCTCTTTCCTTCCATCGGACACTCTCTCACCCTACTCTTAACAGTTTCAATAAAAACAAGCAAAAATGTTGGTATATAAGTAAGAGGCGAGAGGCGACCAAGGGGTCGCCTTGGCTTCAAACGCCTAGGCGATGGCCTAGGCGTTTGAGGCAATATTTATTAAAATAATATATATAATTCAAAAATATAAATATATGTCTAAAATAACACAAAAAATGAATCCATAAAATCAATAAACTTCCTAAATTCATTCATCCTAAAATCAAACAAATTTAAATAAAATTAACAACAAATCTAAACAAATTTAAACAAAAAATAAATAAATTTAAACAAAATTTTCAATTTACTATTGAAGCTCCTTGTTGCCTGGAGTTGTCCAAAATGAATGCTTCAGTGTTCTGCAGCATACAATACGATTAGAGAGAGAGAGAGAGAGAGAGAGAGAGAGAGAGAGAGAGAGAGGGCTCGGCCCCTCTGTCTCTGTCTGTAAATGTATGTGAGAAAGAGAGAGAGAGAGGGGGGTGAGAGAGAGAGATGGAGTGAGAGGGGGGCTTGACCCCTCTATGTGTGTGTATGTGTGTGTGTGGGGGACGGGGAGAGAGAGAGAGAGGCGAGAGGGGGGAGGCAGGATCGATCAAGGAGAGAGAAAAAGGGGGGAGACATGAAAGACCTACCTGCTCGTTGCCGTCCATCGCATCACTCTCTGTCACTTGCCGCGCCACTCGTCGCCGTATGCCGCAAGAGTGGCTTGCTGCTGCCGTTCGCACTAGAGAGGGAGAAGATGTGAGAGAGGAGGCAACCTAGGGTTACAATTGAGAAGAGAGAAGAGAGAGGGAAGAAGGCTCTTATGTGGGCTTGGCCGTGGATCCCGTTATCGGGTTCATGGGCCTCGGCCGGGGTGTGTAGAGCAGGCCGAGCGCGTGGGGCAGGCGGAAGCGGGCCAGTTGTAGACTGGGACGGGCGAGGCATTTGGGGCAAAAGTGAGGCGACTTGTGGCCGCCTCGCCTCGCCTCCTCTCCTTGGCACTCGCCTCCACCGTTTTTTATAACTTAGACATGCGAATCATATAAAAATCAGATTATAGAAGTGTCAAAAAAATATTCTCATGCTACCCTTACAAATAGACATGGTACTAAAATGTGTAGTGCAGACATACATCTAATTGCAAAATGACAGGAAGTAAAATAAATAATAAATTGGCAAAAGAAGCAAGCATGACACTATGGTGGGCTAGGACTGAGTAGAAGAAAAACTCCCACTTTGCATGCCCTATACTTCTTTTTGCAAGGTCACATACTGAATTCTGGTGCCAGTGTTTTCTCTGAATACAAAATATTTTTGACAGTATCTCTTTAGATGGGGGTTTTTCTCAAATAAGGCCACATAATACCCAAAATGTACAAGAGAAAGGGAACAGAAATTTCACGTGCCTCATAACCCCAAAGCAATACTGTATACCCTGCCTCACTTGTCCCCTCATTGGGTTCTTCAAACCCTAGAGTTTGCCTTCGGGAAGGCGAGTTCATCCCTCCAATATTTCCTTGATGTGTCCAGGTTGCAGCAGCACGGTGGCCTGCTTTAGCTCTCCCAGGATTAAGGGCAAGGAATGGATCTTGCTTCTGCAAAAAGGAGTGATTCCCCTCAACTTTTCTCCTCTTCTCACTTCTTCTAGTTTTGCTCCTGGACAATGTGGACACTCACTGCTTCAACTGCGGACTCAGATGGTAGTTTGTGTTATTTTTAAGATTCATAGAGTTCCTTGATATGTCATGCGATTTTGGTGGTTTTTTCATATTCATCCATTTTATCAAACATTAATTTAGACTCATTGCTTGCTGGTTAAATTAGACGTTCTTGTGAACTCATCAACTGTCTTTTAATGCTGTCACAGGGATAGGAACACTGGGATTTGGGATGAGGCGTCATTTTGCGTCACAGGGGTATGTCATGTATTGGAACGCAGCATCTCTTGTTAAAATCATTTAAGCTCTATGCATATTTGAGCGGTAATATTAGTGAGCTTGACAATCAGAAATAATGAAAATTTTGATTATTTGTTTGCTTATTGCTTGTGGAGAGCTGACAAATGGCATCATGCACATACATGAAGTGATAAGGAGTATTGACATCTGCATCACACTCTTATATTTGGGGTTTCTCTAAAGCAGCCGAGGTTACAACACTAATCTTATTTATTGATTAGGGATGACACCTGGTGTCTAAATGTGTGGTCACTATAAAGTATAGTGAATTAAGAATTTGTCTTGAATATCAAAAGCATTTATAAAACCTTCATCACATGCATGTATTATTAAAAGTTGAGCATCAAAGCTTGTAATTGCATTGGTCATCATGCATGTAACAGGAAGTCTTAGCTGTTCCTAGAGAGAGAAGCCTTGGGCATGCTTCGGAGGGTGGGTGGGAGCCGTCTCCCCCAGGTGGCAGGGGCCCGCATCGGAGCTCCACTGTCGCTCTCTTCTCTCGGGGCAAGCCAGGGGTGACTGGAGGTGGTGGTAGGGGTGTCCCCATTGACACCTATAGATCTCGAGGGCTCCCAGGGACCAATGTGCTTCCATTGTGGGCGATGGGGGCACCTATCACTCTACTGTAAGGAATGGAGGTTAGGTGTAGGCCTCCAACGTTCCAAGGTGGGCAGAGGAGAGCTTCTTATACGGGGGTGGTAAGGTCCGGAGGAAGGTCTCTGCAGCCTCCGACAAGGGTCTCGAAGGTCTGGCGGACCAGACAGCGTGGCTTGGGAAGTGCCTCTAGATTTCTCCTCTTCAAGGGGTAATGGACGAGGTTGTAGTGACAAGGTTCCTGGAATAAAGATGGCCTTTGGCCGGACCATCAGAAGTCAGAAGGATGCACAAGGAAGGTCTCTTAGCCTCTGGTTCGTTCGCAGCAGGATTGTTATTAGTGGTTGAGGCCGGAGTCCTTCCGAACAGAGAGGCCGTCTTCCGTGTCCAAGCATGGGCCATGGAAGAGAGAACAACTCTTTAGATCAAGTTTGCAAGAGTTTTGGTCACATTGTGCTATGGAAAGGTGGAGGCCGGCTTCCTCTAGTTGGTGCCGGAAGGGAGAGTTAACATTGTTGAAGCCTTTTTTCATGTTGCCTCCCCCGTCGGTTCCCCCAGTCATCTTCTTTGCCATAGGGGAGACAGAATTTGTGGTTCGGGTTTCGTCACAGCCGGCGGTGACGACTTGGGGTCCATACGTGACGGTGGCCATCGTCCTCTCGTTGCTGCTGTTGGTGGTGGTGCGTAGCACGAGTGAAGTGACGTGCAAATGCACAGAGAACCCTCAAGTGAGCAAAGAAATGCCCTCCTTTTCTCATCCTGTAAGAGAAAGAGAGGCAATCAGAACTTTAAAGGAGGTTCAGGGATTTCTTTGACAGAAAGAAGAAAGGTGGGAAAGGTCCCACTAGGGGTGCCAGTATGTTGACATCACGGAATATTTTCTTTTGAAAGAAATGAATAATAATAAGGATTGCACATATAGGGGCTGCATGGATAGCCTGTGCAAGGTTTACTCTGTGGGTGCGCATCGTATCAGAGAATTTGGGTTCGAGTGTTGAACTTTTTTCCACTGCCCGCAATCAGTGTTGATTTACATCGACCTAACGTCTGAACACCTTTGTTTAACTGTCAAAGAAATCTTGGTCTTCTACAAGAGTCCTGATACGGAGGACATGCTTGCTTACAGGTCTCAAAGCTAGTTTCCACTCACCACCGAAGGATTAATGGAATTGCGGCTTCATCAAGGGCCGTTAGGTTAGGCGAGAAACCTTGCAATTTGAGGATATAACTGTAATTTTGCAGAAGCAATGGGCATTTTTGAAGGGTCGGTAGGTTTACTGGACTCTGGGGGGTATTTTGGTAATTTTGGGTTTCTAAGGGTATTTTGGTAATTTTACTAGGCCAGTGGCATTTCTGAAATTTCCGGGTTGGAGGGAGAGCATGGTGAAATCTCTGACCTCCCGAGACGCTGAGGCCATTTTCGGAGAGTTTTGAAGGCTCCTAAGTCGTTTCTAAGTCACATGGGTGTTTTGATAATTTTACCAGACTCCAAGCGGACCTACGTCTAAGGTGATACTTAGGTGCAAAACTGAGCTGGCAAGGTCCCTGAGCGGAAAGAGCAACAAGTGACTTCATAGAAGGTGCCCGTGCGTTGATTCGCAAAGGGAGGGATATGTACACAATTCTCCAAAAGTCGGGGCTCTCTTACAATTTTTCTTGACCGGCATATAAAAGAACAACTAAGTACATTTATGATCCAAGTGAGTACAGGGGTTGTCAGCGAGTTGTCGATTGTACATAAGAGGTCTCCGCATTGACGCGGGACATAGGGGCATAGCCCCAATTACAAAAGTTTGCAGGGTAAAACTGCAAACAACAGGATTTGAATTTTCTCGCAATCCCAAGAAGGGCATTTTTGTAATCTCCCATTATATGGGTGGAACTGCACAATTTAGCCATTCGGGGTGCGTAGAAAATTACAAACATGGCTCGCAGAGGGGGCATAATTACACAAATATAGCCCTCGGGGGCATAAATACAAAAGCCCAGGGTATCTTATACCCTTAGTGGGCCAAAACAACGAACAAGGCTTCTTGTGCTTGATGCTCCTTCGTATGTGTTCTTCTCTTCTTCTTCTTCCGTCTGTGTCCTTCTGGACCCCCTGTGGTCTATTTATAGAAGTTGGAGGGCCACCGGGGTCGATTTAACCGGTACAGGGTGGACGGGATTAAAATGACCCCGGAAGGGTCTTCTTTTTTTGCTCCGAGAGCGAGACCCGGGCAGGTCTATCCAGGGTCAATCGACCCCGGGAAGGTTCCCACCGGGGTCATTTGACCGTAGGGAGGCAGACGTGGGCCCCCCCAAACCCTGGATATTGTGACTCCCTCCCTGCTTGTTGAAAGGATGAGGGTTTATCCCGGGGTAATTTGCTTTTGTAGGCAAAAAATATTGCTTCCAACAGGTACTCAAATAGATATTTGTGAACCTTGCTCTAAATGGTGCCCTGATCTTGGGGCCTATTGGGACCTTTCAACTTTGATTCGAAGTCCCTTTATGAGGTTTGTCCCATCTTGCTTTGAACTGACACACATTCATCAACCTGATGAACTTCAAGGACACTTCTTATGGTTTTGTGGGCTACAATTATGTTTGTTTCACATTTTGACTCATTTATTGGATGAATCTTGAAAATTCAAAAACAAAAAAAATAGAAATTTTGAAGACCTTTCCATCAGCAAATGCGGTTCATCAATTGGTCATGGACACAAGAAGATATGAGTTCGGAAAGTTTACTGGTCATAGGTTCCTACACTGAAGTTGTTATCACAATTTTCTTATATATAAGCACTTTTCTTGATCTTCTTATATGCCATGCGGGTAACCCTAAGAAGGTGGTTACAAGGGATCTGTTGCTACCATGTCACCAACTAGCATGCCAACTGTATAAAGGCACAGCAGTTTAGGATAATACAATGTGACCTGCATAATTGTTTCCAGAAAGGATTGGGCAATACTATGCATTTCACATGTCGGAAAGTTGAAAAACCAAGTTGTCTTGGAAGTTGTGATACTTACCATGATTTGCTCTGAGCAAACAATTGTTTTGTTGCATTGAAAAGCTATGCTCTCTTTTCTTCATAAATGCTGGTCACCTTGATCAGCTGCATGAACAAAGTTGACACATGCAGAAGGGCTTTATGCAATATGAAGGATAGGTGCTATAAGGAGAGAGAGTTTGGTCCAATCTGACTCTTGGCCTATCCTTCTTCCTTAGTTTTATATGATTCCCAAATCTATAAAAGTACAAAATTACTCCTCCTCAAGAGGTGGCTATAATGAACGGAGAAGATTACAGTATAACCTTGAAAATTTGAAAATTAGAATTATGCCCCTATTTGTTTACTTCTCTACACTCCCCCTCAAGTCAAGCATAGATATCACACACACACACACACACACACACACACACACACACACACACACACACACACACACACATAGTTTGGCCCAATCTAACCCTTGGCCGATCCTTCTCCCTTAGTTTTATATGATTCCCAAATCTATAAAAGTACAAAATTACCCCTCCTCAAGAGGTGGCTATAATGAACAGAAAAGATTACAATATAACCTTGAAAACTTGAAAATTAGAAATATGCCCCTATTTTTTTACTTCTCTACACGCCCCCTCAAGTTGAGAGTTTGATCCAATCTAACCCTTGGCCGATCCTTCTCCCTTAGTTTTATATGATTCCCAAATCTATAAAAGTACAAAATTACCCCTCCTCAAGAGGTTGCTATAATGAATGGAAAAGATTGCAGTATAACCTTGAAAACTTGAAAATTAGAAATATGCCCCTATTTGTTTACTTCTCTACACTCCCCCTCAAGTTGAGCATAGATATCACACATGGTCAGCTTGCTTAACGCTGAAGTAAACTGGTGCTCGGTCAATGCTTTAGTGAAGAGATCTACAACTTGATCTTGATATTTCACATATGATAAGCCCGACTCTCCAGAGTCCAATCTCTCTCTGTTGAAATGTCGGTCAATCTCAATATGTTTGGTCTGATCGTGCTACACTGGATTGTTAGCAATGTTGATTGCAGCTTTATTATCACAATAGAGATTCATGGGTAGCTCAATCTGAATTCCTAGATCATCCAAAAGCAACTTTAGCCACAGTAGCTCAATGAGACCATGTGCCATTGCCCTATATTCTGCTTCGGCACTGGACTTGGCACACACAGTTTGCTTTTTGCTTCTCCGGGTAACTAGATGACCTCCAAGTAGGGTGCATTACCCAGTTGTTGACCTCCTATCATCTTTAGAACCAGCCAAGTTAGCATAAGGATATCCTTCAATTTTCAGGTTGTTGGTTTTCTTGAAGGAATACCTTTTCCTAGACAAGATTCTAGGTACCTTAGAATGTGTTCCACAGCCTTCATATGAGTTGTCATGGGAGCATGCATATACTACCTTACCGTACCTACAGCATATGAGAGGTCAGGCTGGGTCAAGGAAAGATACAAAAGCTTGCCAACCAACCATTGATACAAACCACTTTCCTCTGGAGAGAGATTATCACCATCTTGTTATGCTAGGTCATTATTAAGGTCAATTGGAGTAGCCGCTGGTTTCCAACCCAATTTTCTTGTTTCAGCCAGTAAATCAAAAACAAATTTTCTCTGATAAATATAGATTCCTTCCTGCGACCTGACCACTTCTATTCCTGGGAAATATTTCAAATCCCCTAGGTCTTTGGCCTCAAATTCAATAGCTAGCCCATCTTTCAAACTTTGAATCTCTGTTGTATCATCCCTTGTAATAATCATATCATCAACATACACAAGAAGTACTGTAATATGACCATTTTTCCATCTAACAAACAATGTGTGATCAGCATTAGATTATTTGAATCCGAATCAGATCATAGTTGCCGAAGTCAATCAAACCACGCTCTTGGGGACTGTTTCAGTCCATAGAAAGCCTTTATGAGTCTACAGGTTTTTCCTTTCGTATCAGCACCAGGAGGAGACAACATATAGACTTCTTCCTGCAGATCATCGTTCAAAAAGGATTCTTCATATCCATTTGACATAAAGCCCAAGAATATTGCACAATAAGTGCCAGAATCACTCTCATGGATTTAAGTTTCGCTATAAGTGCAAAGGTCTCTTGATAATCATTCCCATGGCTCTGAGTGAATCCTTTAACAACCAGTCTAGCCGTGTACCTCTGTATCACTCCCTCTGCATGGTATTTAACTGTGTAGGCCCACTTGGACCCAAGTGGTGTCTTGTCTCTAGAGAGATCAACTAGATCTTACGTCCTTTTTTTGCTAAGTGCACTTTGCTCCTCGTCCATTGCCTATTACTAGTTAGGATCTTTAATAGTCTCAAAAAATGAGTTACGAATTGAGATAGAAGACAAGGAAAATAAATAGGTCTGATAATGAGAGTAAATACGAGAGTGTGGACCACGGAATTTTTCATAGAAAAATGAATATTTAAATGTTCTTTTTGAAAAGAGACATTTCCTCTGTGTGTAGAGGTTTATTCCGTGGGTGCGCATTGTATCAGACGATTTGGGTTCCGAGTGCTGGACCTCTCCCCACTGACCGCAGTCAGTGTTGATGTACATCGGTCTAACGTCCGAACATCTTTGTTTAACTGTCAAGGAAATCCCAAAGTCTTCTATAGGGGTTCTAATGTTGAGGGCTGTTGCACCCGAAATTATCTCAAGTTACTTTGAGAAATTGTTGCTATGCAACGTTCGATGACAAGGATGGCGTATCGTCAACACCGTCGAACTACGGAGTATCTCCGTGATTTAGGGTCTATTGATCCGACAATATTATCATGGTCGACGTCGCGACAAGAAGGTTAACAAGGAAGAAACATGTGCATACCGGTCCGAGTAGCCGAGCAAGTGTATCACACGGCACAGAGGGGCGCAAAGCTTCCTCCCTACGCGGCGACGAGCGACCAGACAAACAAACAATGCTCCCTCTGCGGACGCGATGCTGCCACGCGGCGAAGGAGCGATCTCCCCGGGATTTATAGCTTCACCACGGTTCTTCTCCAGTCCGGCACGACGAAAACGGCGCGAAGCGACGCGAGGAGGAGCCAAGGAGCACGCCCGGGGGTCAAACGACCCCTCCCGGGTCAAAAGAGGAGGCCGCGGCCCCGCTGGGACCCAGCGGGGTCACGCGACCCCGCTGGTCCACCCGCGGGGGCGCGCGACCCCGCCGGTCCGCCCCGGGGTCGCGCGACCCCGCCGGTCCGCCCGGGGAGCCGCGCGACCCCGCCGGGTGGCTCCACCCGCGGGGTCACGCGACCCCTCCAGGTGGCCCCGCGGGGTCACGCGACCCCGCCGGGTTCACCCGCGGGACCGCGCGACCCCGCCGGGTGCGCCCGCTCTAGGGTCGCCGCGACCCCGCCGGGTCGCTCCCGTCCCGGGGTCGCGCGACCCCGCCCGGGTCCGCCCCCCTCCGGGGTCCGGGCCTTCAAAAAAAAAAAGCAAAAAAAAAGGGTTTTCAACCCCCTCAGAGGGGTCATTTGGCCCTTTTTGGTGGCCAGATGGGTCAAAATGGCTTTTTGCCACCCCACCTTGATAGAATCGGGGCAATTTTGTTCGTTTGACCCCTCTGGGCCCTCCCGCCTTCTATAAATAGACCCTAAGGGTCCAAGTGGAGAACAGATACAAAGGATCAACAGAACGGAGAGAGAAAGGAAGTTACGTTAAAAGTATTTCTCGCACTCGGAGCATCCAGCTTTTGGAGTTTGTTCGTTTGTTTCGGCCCGTGTGGGGTAAGTCCCCGGGTCTTGTATTTATGCCCCTACAGGGTATATTTACATTTATGCCCCTCAACGGGCCATGTTTGTAATTATGCCCCTCAGCGGGCCATGTTTTGTAAGTCTTTACGTCTCGGGACGACTAAGTCAGGTGGTTCTGTCCTTACAATGGCGGAATTGCAAAAACGTCCTCTCCGGAATCGTAAAAGATCAAAGTCCTGTCATTTGTAGTTATACCCTGCAATCTTTTGTAATTGGGACTACGTCCCTATCTCCCGTTCTAATGCGGACTTTTGTACAGTCGACAACTCGCCGACAACTCATGTACTCATTGGAATTATAAAAGCACTCAGCATGCTCCATGTGTACCCTCGAGGGAAAATTGTATGAAAACCCTTGGCTTTCCAAAATTGTGTATATACCCCTCCTTCGGTCAAATTGATAGATGTGTGCCTTCCATGAAGCCCATTGTCATTCCTTCGGTCCGGAAGTGTTGTCAGCTCAGTCCAGCACTCGGGTATCATCTCAAACCTAGGTCTAGGGTCTGGTAAAATTACCAAAATACCTCTGTGACCTAAAAATGGCCTCAGAGCCCTTGAAACCCTCCAGAAATGGCCTCAATGCCTTGGGAAGTCAGGAATCCAGTCCTACTTCCATTCCAGCCCAGGAATTTTAGCAATACCCCTGGCATGGGAAAATTACCAAAATACCCCTAGGTTGGTAAAATTACCGAAATATCCTCGGGGTCCAGAAAACTCCCTTTTATTTCAAAAATGCCTATGCCTCCCGCATATTTGCGTTTCTATTCCTAAATCTTAGGGTTTTGCTCAGACTTAGCCCTAATTCTATTAACTTGTTGGTGGTAAATGAGTGGTCATGGAGAGTCTCTCGAGTGAGTCTGCCCTCCACATCAGAACCCTTGTAGAAGACTTTTGAGATTTCTTTGATAGTTAAACAAAGGTGTTCGGACGTTAGGCCGATGTAAATCAACACTGACTCCGGTCAGTGGGGAAAGGTCCAGCACTTGAACCCAAATCGTCTGATACGACGCGCACCCACGGAATCACCTTCTACTCAGATGGGAGGGGATGTGTCTTTTCAAAAAGAACGAAAATCTACCTTTTATCCACGATAAAAGTCGATTTTAGATTTTTTCCGTGTCTCACAAGAGCAAACTCATTTGGAGGGCTCGCAATGTCCACTCACTTATCACTGACCAACAGAATGACTGCGCTAGGGTTTCAGACTAAGGCCTCTCATGTCTGGGCAAAATCCTAGAATTTAGGAGTACAAATGCAAATATGTGAAAGTCTTAGGCATTTTTGAAGTGGAGAGATATTTTCTAGACACTTAGGGTATTTCGGTAATTTTACCTTTCCGGGGGTATTTTGACAATTTTCCCAGACCAGGGGTATTTCTAAAATTTCTGAGTTGGAATGAAAGTAGGGTAATGTTCCTGACTTTTCAGGGCACTGAGGCCATTTATGAAGGGTTTTATGCGCGACTAGACCATTTCTAGGTCACAGAGATATTTTGGTAATTTTACCAGACCCTATATGGACCTGAGTTTGAGGCGGCACCCAAGTGTCAGACTGGGCTGACAATGTCCTCAGACCCAACAGGATGACGAGGGGCTTCGTAGAAGGTTCACACATGTCAACTTGGCCGAAGGAGGGATATATACGCAATTTTTGAAAGTCGAGGGGTTTTCTTGCAATTTTTCCCGATTGGCGTACATGAGAGATTTGTGAAATACACAACTTCATTTATGGCCCAATTGGGTACAAGGATTGTCGGCGAGTTGTCGACTGTACAAGGATCCGCACTAACGCGAGAAGTAGGGGCGTAACCCCAATTACAAGAAGTTGCAGGGTATAACTGTAAATAACATGACTTTTTGTTTCTCGGACCCCGGGGAGGACGTTCTTGTAATTCCCCCATTATACGGGCGGAACTACATATCTTAGTCATCCCAGGACGTAGAAACTTACAAACATGGCCCACTGAGGGTCATAATTATACAAATATCCCTTAGGGGCATATACACAAGACTCGGGGACTTACCCCTCACAGGTCAAAACAACGAACAAACTCCGAAATGCTGGATGCTCCAAGTGTGCTCCGTAGGTTGCAGCCCTTTTTCGAGTGTAGATGAGTGTATCCTTCTAGACCCTTGGCGGTCTATTTATAGAAGTGGGAGGCTCCCCGGGGTCGTTTGGACCTGTACGGGTTAAACGAGATGAAAATGACCCCGGGGAGGTCATCTTCCCCCCTTTTTCTTTTTCTTTTGGTTCGCGCGCGAGAGAGAGGGGACGGCCCGAGGTGGATGGCCCCGGGCCCACCTGGGGTCAAATGACCCAGGGCAGGTCCGCCCCGGGGTCAGCCGACCCCGGGCAGGTCCCCCCCGGGGTGGATTGACCCCGGGCGGGTCCCGCCGGGGTCGCGCAGCCCTAGGCGGGCCCAGGCTCGGGGCCTGCCCGCCTGCGCATCGACCCGCCTGGGGTCGGGCGACCCCTTACGGGTCCCCCCGGCCCCGATCGGGTCCTCCGCCTTGACTTTTTCAATAAAAGGGGACTCCCCGGGCTTTTTGAGGGCTTGCTTGCTGCTGCGCCGCGTGGAGGGAGAGGAGACCGTGCTCCTCTTTGTTGTTGTTGTCTTCCTTGTGCCGTGGGCCGTGAAGGGAAGGTTTGTTGTTGTCCGTGCTGCGTGGTACATGTGCGAAAGACTTCGTTCTTGGTGCGTACACTTTTCTTTGTATCTCCATTCTTCTTGTAGGAGCTTCCTTTGCTCGTAGTTGCACGTCCAAAGGAGGGAGGTTTTATCCCGTAGGGATTTTTCGGAACCACGCGATTC
The DNA here is from genome assembly GCA_022559845.1 of Amorphophallus konjac. Taxonomy (NCBI): domain Eukaryota; kingdom Viridiplantae; phylum Streptophyta; class Magnoliopsida; order Alismatales; family Araceae; genus Amorphophallus; species Amorphophallus konjac. The sequence continues at coordinate 108,336 of JAHNEJ010000988.1, read as the reverse complement.
TAACAATCGTGGTGGGTTTAAACCGGTTCTCGACCGCCCCGTTTGCTGTGAGGGGTCTATGATTGTAGCAATATGTGTGGGCTATAGAGCCCTAAATGTGTGGAAATACTCCATGGGGTGGCGATGCGCCACATATTGTATCCGTGCGTGAAAGTATTCCATGAAGCGGCGATACGCCGAATATAGTTGTCGACCAATGCGAAGGTAACATGATAACATCCCAATTTTCGTTGAGATAAATAATGGGTGGAACAGAGAGTAATTCACAAAATTGGAAATGAGATACTTTGCACAGCCACGAACTCCCTTACAAACAACAATGGGAAGATCTAAGTTAGTCTCAGGATTTAACTGATCAATATCTATGGGCACGACAACCTCTGGAGTTGGCCGATCAATAATTGGCCTACCTTTGAGGTTCTTCCTCTTGTATGTGAGCAGGGGCTTTTCCGAATCATGTGCAACAGTGTCTGTAGGAACAAGAGATGGAACATCCAGTGTAACAGAAGTAGAGGGTGTGGAAAACGGTAAAGGTGGAAGAAGAGGAGTGACAGTAGTGTCAAAAGTGTCTGCGTCCTTCATCACTGGAGTCTCTCCCTGAGTATGAGACTGGAGAGAATAGTAGGACTTAGACTCAAAGAAGGTGATGTCCTTGCGAACAACAGAGCGTTCAATAGAAGGATCGTAACAACGGTAACCCTTTTGAGTAGTAAAATAATCAAGAAAAACACCCTGAATAGCACGCGGGTCAAGTTTGAACCACTAGGTTCAAGTTAATGAATAAAACGAAGACAACCAAAGACCCATGGCAAAAGATAGAACATGGGTTTTTCTGGATAAAGGATAGTAAAGGGAGAACGATTCTGTAAGACTCTGAATAGCATTCGATTGATGAGGAAATTTGCAGCCAAGACAGCATCAGCCCAAAAAAATTTAGGGAGGTGGCACTGAAACAAGAGTGCCCTGGCTGTTTCAAGTAGATGACAATTTTTACACTATGCAACACCATTTTTTTGAGGAGAATATGCACGGGAGAACTCATGGATAATACCTTCATTTTCAAGCAATATATTGATGTTGCGAGCAAAGTACTCGTGAGCATTGTCAGATTGGAGAACTTTGACAGATTTACCAAACTGAGTCCTGACCATGTTACAACACACTTGAACAATACGAGGAACTCCATCTCAAGATTTCAGAAGATAGAGCCAAGTACAATGTGGATAATCGTCAATAAAAGTAATGAAGTATTGATAGCCATCCAATGATGAGACAGGGGAGGGACCCCACACATCAAAATCTACAAGTTCAAGCGACGCGGTGCTTTTATTGATAGAATAAAATTGAGTCCTACAATATTTTACCAACTGGCAGACTTGATATTGTAACAACTTGACATCAACTAACTCAAATAAAGGGGGAAACAAGACTTCCAACGACTGAAAGGAAAGATGCACTAAATGAGAGTGCCATAGTTGAATCTCCTATAGTCTCCTATCCAAGTTGGGAGGTATAGATGACTGAAGTGCACTCCTCTCACGCGACTGGAAGGCATATAAACTATTCACTTCACGGCCAATCTCAATCATTTGCCTTGCCCGCAAATCCCAAAAAACACAATGATCAAAAAGAAGGTTATTGAACACTAACTATTTGGTAAGACTACTAACAGAAAGCAAATTAATAGAAAGGGAGTGAACATGAAGGGTAGAGGACAAGGTTAGGTGATCAGATAGGCGAATGGACCCTTTGCTAGTGACTGCAGCACAGGCGCCATCAGCAATAGTAACCTTATCCTTGCCAGAGAGCAAGGAGTAAGAAATGAAAGAGGTAGGTATATCAATCATGTGATCCGTGCACCTGAATCGGTGACCCAGGCATGATCTGAGAGTCTGGGAGAGGTGTTCAGGGCTTCACCATGTATATCTGAAGGTGAAGGAGGGGTGGTGGAAGTATGAAGTTGTGAGAGAATCCGCCGTAGAGCAGCAACATCAGAAGAGGTAAGCACAGTAGAACTAGGAATAGTAGGAGTAGATGATCCACCCTCTGGAGGTAGATTAGATGGGGCAATAGCCACATGACCGTTGGCTTGCTTCTCCTCCTGAGTTTCACGCTTCTTATCAGGGAACTTCTCCCAACAGAAATTGTCATGGTTTATGTAGTCACAATGCTTACATTTCTTCCCACCTCGCTGTTTGAAACTTTCAAGCCTAGGTTTGTTGACACTGGTAGCAAGTGTGGAAGATTGACCAACATTAGAAGCAGGAAGATGGGACCCTTTGCTGCCCATGACTTGATGCCACTATTCCTCGCTTATGACTTTGAAGTAAGTTTCATCGAGAGAGAACACTGGGTCCATGTTGAGAATCTGGCCCCTGAGAGCATCATAGTCTGAATTTAACCCATTCAAGAATTTCACAATCCGATCATCTTCCTAGAGCAAAGAATAGGTCTGCTGATCAGCGGGAGAAGTCCACTTTGCCTGATGATAAACATCCAGCTCATTTTAGGGCGTAGTATGAGCACAGAAATACTGCGTGACGGACATGAAATCTTGCTTCAAATCATGGATGTTGTGACTCAACTGATAAAGGCGAACTTTATTCTCCTTGCCACCGTAGAGGCCCACTAAGATCTTCCACATATCCGCTGTCGTCGACTTATGGAGAATGGTGGGTCGAAATGCAGGACTGACAGAGTTGAGTAACCATGACATGATCATACTATTGTCACGCCTCCAAGCCAGATAAAGTGGGTCCAAAGGAGTGGGCATCTTTTGATCACCAGTCAAGAATCCTGGCTTATCACATCCAACAATATGGAGGTCCACTGCAACGGCCCAAGATGGATAGTTATTTTTTGGCAATTTTTCTGAAGTGATTTGCAGAGTGATTTGACCTATGGCGGCTTGAGGCATTGGTTGCACTTGGGGAGAAGAGGTTTTTGACGCTGTGGAGGTTTTATCCACCATGTGAAATACCCCAAAGGACGGTTAACTAGAGGCGTGGAAGAAGTAACCGCTGATAACTGCTGCCAGAGGAGATGAGTTCTTGCTGTCCAAGAACCAAAAAAAAGGAAATTTTCCTTTGTGCGGTGGCAACAGAGAGCTTCCGCTGCTGGATCAGAGCCAAAATCTGGCTGGTCCAGACCTAGAAAGAGGCTGCTCATGGCCCACTGTTCAGAGCCGACGGTTGGTGATGTTAGATGCACCCAGAGAAGGAAGATGGTGATCTGCCGGCCTTGTTTCTCATCAGGCTGACTGCTCCTAACAGCCGCAGCAGTCTAGGGTGTGTAAAGAAGGGTTCCCCGCCCTCAACACAAGGACAGACATCCAGCTGTTCCAGCAGACCAAGCGGCCAGACCACCATGGCACCCTGCCCTCAACCCAAGGGCAGGCAGCCTGCTGTTCCAGCAGATCCAGCGGCCAGACCTCCAGGGCTCTAACACCTCTCTGATACTTGATAGAGAGAGAGTTCAGTCCAGGGAGAGTTCGGTCCTGTCTAACCCCTGGCCGATCCCTCTCCCTTAGTTTTATATGATTCCCAAATCTGTAAAAGTACAAAAATACTCTTCAAGAGGTGGCTATAAAGAAAGGAAAAGATTACAGTATAACCCTGAAAACTTGAACATTAGAAATATGCCTTAAAACTGTTTTTTTTTATGATGGGGAACCTAGACATGAGGCAAGGTCCTTTACCATTCGACCCACTCGGGGTAATTGTTTAGTTATCTACAAACTTGCATTGGTTAGTCACAAGACATTTGAGCTCATGTAGCTTGGAAATTTACTAATTATTCCATCACAGCCTTCCTTTTTCTCTATATGTGGATGTGTGAGATGTAATGCCCATGCTGCTTTACTTGCTGATTTTTCCTCCCTTTCTGATGAATGCAGCCAGTGAAGATAATTGATCCTCACTTAGTTTCATCCTTCTTTGACAATTTCAAAAGGGTGTATCTTCATTGTACTACTGAGTTGGAAAACAGGAGTTCATGGCTTGCAGAGTGTTCATTGACTGTCCAAGTTACAGCAGAACTTGAGGACAGCATTTGCTTGATTGAGCACCTCCAGAGTCAAGAGTTGAAGATCCCGCCGAAGACACGTGTTCAATATACATTTCCTCAGGTAAGTATTATATCTTCTGGTTTATATATAAGCTTTGTTAGCATTTCATAACAACTATTGAATTTATTGATAAGGCAGTACTATGATATGCTTATTCTCCTAAAAGTTGCTTTCATGATTTTACAATAATGACTGAACTTCAAACTGGAGAAAGCTATGGTGTCGCAAAGATGTTTTCTGCTGCATGCCAAAGTCTTCAAACCATTATTTGCCGATCTCTGTATGATCACCTTATGTACTAGAAAAGACAAAAAAATGAAATAAAATTATGTCCATCATCTGTTTCTACTGATCCGAGCAAAAATGTTTCAGTGGCTTCATATTGTGCTGTTTGGTACTAGGTTGAGATGATGCATTGCATTTCTGGAAGCTGTGCATGTAGCCCTTGGTATGGGATGAAGTAAATCCAAATCCCTCTTGCTTTTCACATGCAGGAACCTTTTTTTTCTATTCAATATCAGATTTGCATTTGATATCTGCACTTGGTTTGTGTATGCAATGTTCATGAATTTCAATAATGCACCAGTCCTCTGTCATCATTGTAGTGCACAATAAAGTCACATCTAAACAGTTACGTCTCAAGGAGAAGGTAAAGCCATGGTCATCTTATACATCTAATTCTATATCTTGCCAAATATATAAATTACTTCTGCTGGCATTACTACTCCAATATTATACATCACATTATTATTCCAACATTAATTTCTGGTGACCACCATTTTCAGCTTTTCTTTTATAAACCCAAATTATGGTGGCCAAATGGAATGGGTGAACAATATTTATACAATGTTGAGATAACTATTGATGTAAAAGGTCATGGAGAGTCAGATTCATGGGTTCACAAATTTGGATTCCGCGAGATTGAGAGCACAATAGATACTGCTACTGGTGGAAGGTAGGCACTACGTTTGTTTAAGAAACAATTTCTGCATTTTCTAAAAAGGAATTCTAACAAAGCACCTTTGTGTTGTTCAGATTGTTCAAGATAAATGGACAGCCAGTCTTTATTCGTGGAGGAAATTGGATATTGTCAGATGGTCTATTACGGCTTTCAGCGAAACGATACAAGACTGACATAAAGTTTCATGCTGATATGAACTTCAACATGATCCGCTGTTGGGGTGGTGGATTGGCCGAGAGACCAGAATTCTATCATTACTGTGATCTTTATGGTTTGTTGGTAGGAATTTTGAACTTTTTTAATCAATAATTGCACAGACAAAAATAATGAATAGCTTTCCAGCAAAATTTCCCCTTGAATATGTTCTTTTCCACTGAAAGTTTTTTTTGTTATTGTTGTTGAATGAGAAATTAATATTAATAACAAGGAGAAAAATGGAATAAAGACATGGATAAAGTGCAAAATTCCAGACAGCAACATCCACTACTTTCCTTCATTGATTTCACCAAATTAAAGTTGGCATAGTTACAACACAGCTTCTAGACTTTGCTTTGACATCTTTAAGCTCTGACCATGTCTCTTACCATTGGTGGTGGTCATTGGTATCATACACTCTGGTGAATACTCAACAAGCACCTTCATTCATACGCTTGAGACTTGCAGATAGTTCCTCCACATTCCAGCAGAGAGATCACCAGGATGATAATCCTTCATGCTACTACTGCAGCTGCTAAGGCATCTCATCCCTCTTGGTGGCTCATGTTTTCCTGATGATTCCTACCTCGATAAACATGGTACCCTACAATCCGTGGATTTGTGTATGGTCTAGCTCAAGCACTTCAAAATCTTCTCCATTGAGTCCACCCACATTGTATTCTTAGACAATTTCTTGAGGTCAGACAACATGTCAAGTCTACCTAGGGCTTATCTCTATTACCAAAAGTAACATCTGGCATAATGTTGCTTTCTAAATATTTCAGCTCTCTGCTCCCTCTGAACTCAATTTATTGGTTACCTTATCACATTTATTCAAACTCTCCATCCAGCATAGTTTATGGAAATGGAAGGTCTTCAACAGGCTGTACAAAAGGAGGTTATTACCAATGATACTTTTGACAGTTTCATACTGACCTGTGAATGTATATAAGATGATAATCTAAATGGAGCACCATGAACATAAATAGGCTAAGAATATAAATGGAGCATTGGATAATCGTCCTCTGCTTAATTCTCCTCATTTCCATCCTCAAAGACTCTGATTGCTTCTTCCCCAGCCAATCCAACTGATGGCTAAAGAAGCAAAATAGAGGGAAGGTTGGGGAAGAGCGGATGGGGAGATCTATTATTTTTATTGTCCATGTGATGATCTAGAATCATAGTGTTATTGAGAAACAATTCTCAAGCAGTTTGTGTGTGCACGGAAGTATCAGCAATAACTCAAAGCTTTAAGGATACTTAAGAGTGTGTGAAGAGACATGGAATAATGGAGCAACACAAATAATGTGTTTAGGATGTCGTTTCTATTTTCATCTACATTCTACATAGAGCTCCACTTATTAGATGAGGCCTGAGATTTGGTCAATTTACCCTATATGAATCAGTTATCCATGCAGCTGATAACTCTTCTAATATTCGGACTTGGGCATGCTAATCCTTCGCAATAAACAGCGGTGGCTACATGGCAGGAATGCTATTGTCAGAAACCAGTTAACCATAGTTTTGGCCCAAGAATTTAGCCACTATATGGCGTCACAAAATTACAGTCTAAAGCTTCATTATATTTATTTTTGAAACCCTCAGTGAGCCTAATTTATACCTTCCAATTGGATTGAGGCCTTCATCAAATTCTAATGCCGTGAGCAATCCCAAAAGTTACTTGAATGAATTTTTTAGGTTACTCTTAAGTTGCTTATTGTGGATACTTTTGGCTAAAATGGCTTTCCTATCAATGTGTTGGAGACTAAGTCCGCTGATTCATTGCTGAAGTTGCATTGTTAGGAGAAATGGGTGGGTCCAGTCCTCCAGTGTCTGAAACCCAAAACAACACTTTATGTGTGAATGATGAGATCTTAACATAAAGGGAATGCATGGGTTCTGCACACATCAAAGATTTAAGCTGACCTGTCAAAACTGTTTTTTTCCCGCATAATCGGAAAGACAGTTGATGCTAGTTCACCACATTGAAAGAGGGTACATCGGGGCTCTTTGGACATGTGCGACCTGGTCCAGATTTGGCCCCAGTTAGAAGAATTATTATTCACTGAAGGGTGGTAGTAGTGGAGGACCCAAGAAATTTTGTCTTGAGTTATTAGAACAGATCCGAAAAAAGAGTCTGTTGAAAAGAGTACCCCATGATAAAGCCTAGAGATAAAAATTTGTGTACCTTCAGTTTTCTTGTTATCTCAATTTCCCCTTTCATGTTTGTTTGAATAGTCATCTAGATTCCTATATCAAAGTTTTGCTGATAGTTGCCCACGAGAAAAGGCTGAAGAGCACGCCCCTAAATTAAACTTTCCTTTCCCCTTTTTGTTTAAAGTCTGGAGAAACCTTTGTGACTTGCTCCTTGGCATGAGATTTAATTGTCATCGAAAAAAGTATTTTTCTGCTTGCCAATTGCACTCATGAGACTTTTGATAGACTCTCTTGTCAAAACTATGTTTTCTAGGTACTTGGCATTGTCTTGTAAAGGTTGAAAATTTAGATAGGAGCTGGTCAGAAAGTATGCAAAATCATGGGATCCTTCACTAGATCTGGTTGACCTAGATTGATGGGATAAGACCATTGTTGTCAAGGTGACTAGGCAAGCCAAGGCATTCATCTCAGGGAGCCTAAGCACTCACAGTGCCTCCTTAAAAACTAAAAGATATATGTATCACAATTATACAAGCTAAGAATGAAATATAAAAAATTGTGGATTTTCAATATGAATTGAAAGAAAGCAAATGAAATATATCAAATTGCAAAATTTTCAAGATAAGATTCAATGAAAGTGAATTCAATTGCAGAATTTTCAATGTAAAATTGAAAGAAAGTGAATTACAATGAGATAATAAGCCGAGTATAGATGGAAGAAAAAAAATCAAGGAGCTTCAACACCTTCGCTGAATTTCAAGATGTAACATTAACATTTTCTGTACATTTATGTGAATATCTGCCCATGCGTTGCAGGTATGGCAAGAATTTTGGATAACTGGAGATTGCGATGGACGAGGAGTTCCAATATCAAATCCTGATGGACCTATAGATCATGATCTATTCTTGCTGTGTGCAAGGGACACTGTCAAACTTCTGAGAAACCATGCAAGCCTTGCTCTTTGGGTCGGTGGCAATGAACAAACTCCCCCTGAAGATATCAACACAGCTCTTAAGCAAGACCTGAGTCTCCATCCTCTCTTCCAATGTTGCAATGAGTTTGGCACGTTTGCAGAAGATTTACAACAAGAATCAAAAGACCCAAGTCAATATCTTGATGGAACTCGTGTTTACATACAAGGATCCATGTGGGACGGCTTTGCAAATGGAAAGGGTGATTTCACTGATGGCCCTTATGAAATCCAAAATCCTGAGGATTTCTTCAGTGATAATTTCTACAACTACGGTTTCAACCCTGAGGTTGGCTCTGTCGGGATGCCTGTTGCTGCTACAATTAGAGCAACAATGCCACCTGAAGGATGGAAACTTCCATTGTTTAAGGAACTCTCTGGTGGTTACATAGAGGAAGTTCCCAACCCCATATGGGAGTATCACAAGTACATTCCCTACTCAAAGCCGGGAAAGGTCCATGATCAGATAGTACAATATGGTCAACCCAAGGACCTTGATGATTTTTGTGAGAAGGTAAAATGCACTGTGAATGTTCTTTCTTCCTTTTCACTATCCCTTCAGATAATTTATACTATTTCCCTCGTGTGCATTCATTGTTTCAGGCGCAGCTTGTTAATTATGTCCAATACAGAGCTCTTCTAGAGGGTTGGACTTCTCGAATGTGGACCAAGTATACTGGTGTTCTGATCTGGAAGACACAGAATCCATGGACAGGCCTTAGAGGTCAGTTTTATGACCATCTACATGATCAAACTGCAGGATTTTATGGGTGCCGTCACGCCGCTGAACCAATTCATGTTCAGCTCAACTTATCAACTTACTTTATAGAGGTAACATAATCCATTCCATTGAAGTCATCAGTTCCCCCGTCCTTTTTACATCCTCAGGTTTATAAACATACCCCTCATCCAAAACAGGTAGTGAATACCACATCCGATGAACTCCATGACACTGCAATCGAGATTTCAGTGTGGGATCTGGATGGAACTTGTCCATACTACAAGGTTACTGAAAAGATATCGGTTCCACCCAAGAAAGTGCTCCCAACTATCGAAATAAAGTATCCAAAGTTAAAGAACGCGAAACCTGTATATTTTCTTCTCCTCAAACTTTTCCATGTCTCAGACTCCAGCATCATATCTAGGAACTTCTATTGGCTGCACCCTCCAGGTGGGAATTTCAATCTGTTGGAACCCTACCGGAAAAAGAGGATTCCCCTCAAGATAGTTTCCGAAGTTAACATCAAGGGCTCCAGTTATGAAGTAGAGATGCACATAAAAAATGCCTCCGGCAACCAGAAGTCACAAAGTATAAACCACAGTACAGATGCCAATAAAAGTCGTGGAGAGGACTACGATCCAGATTTGAGGCAGATGGTGATCTCAGACAAACCGGCACGAAGCATACCGAGGAGGATTTTTAGAGGCTCCTTTGTGAAAGACAGAGGCTCGAAGGTGGCTCAAATGAATGGCACAGATGCAGGAGTTGCATTTTTCCTTCATTTCTCAGTACACAAAGCAGCGCATAAAGATCAGGAGACGGGGGATACAAGAATCCTTCCCGTCCATTACTCGGACAACTATTTTTCTCTTGTTCCCGGGGAGTCAGCTGTCGTCTATATTTCTTTTGAGGCGCCTTCAGGTGTCACACCACGCATTACTCTTCACGGTTGGAGTTGCGGCGAGGGACTACCCGTCTTGTGAACGAACACTCCAGGTATGTGCAGTTTTCTTTCATGGTCATGGTTATTATTTAATGCGAACGTGGAAGAACAAGGGAAAATCCCAGGTGGGAGCAGTTTTCCGGACCTAATAATTTGAAACTTACATGATGGTGTTAAGCTGCTGCAGATTCTTCTCATTAGAAATAGACCGGTTTCTGGCATATGACCATCCGGCGCTTCTTCTTTTCTAAGTTCTAAGTTCTAACCATTTCCTCCTCCTCCCCCCACCCTTTGGATCTCGCAACTTATTAGAGAAAAGTTAACACTGCATCGCAGCATTACCATGCGCCAGGCCCACGCCATGACATGGGTCAGCCTAAGTGAGGGCCCCATTTTTTTATTGTCTGTTGGGAGTGAAAAAGGGAAAGTTTCCCCCACCCCCCAAATTTTTTTTTTTTTGAATGTCGGCCCCTTTTTTGTTTTGAGTTTCAAGAGGAACAGAGAATGTGAGTTGTGAGTCTCACATTCCAAGATAAAGAGTGGGGCCCATATTTAAGTGGACAAATGGCATGGGCATGGTGTGGGCGCATGGTAAACCGGCGATATGTCATAGCTTTTCTCCTCAACTTATATTCTGCAAGTCCCATTCTTCTCCTAGGGGGAAGCGGTGGTCCTTGCAAGCTGTATTACGCGCACCCTGATCATTACTCCGATAATTAGATATACATTCACAATGACTTATCAGCTACCATGCCGCATTAGCTGTTGAATGCTAACTTCTTGGATCGAACATCACATACCAATAACATGGACTGATAAAACAAACAATTGATACAAAAGAGTGGTGAATGGAACTAGCATCACTTATGGTGTCCTGTGACGTCATTGAAGTTTTCATGTTTTTTTTTGCTTTTTTTTAAATAAAGTTTAAAAAACTGTAACTATGGAATTTTTGTATTCTCCCCCCCCCTTCTTTTTGCATTTTTGACTGTTATCTTTTGGGTAGACAAGAACCTTTAAGAACTGATGCGTCGGTACCCACGAAGAAACGGGCTGTCTTCATTGGCGACCTTAACAACGACAATAGGCAACCTATAAGAGTTAAACTTACCTTGGTTACCGGCCATAATCCCCTGGTCGACCTGTGGGTAGAGTGATGGTGCTCTGTTAGCCTATGGAGTTAAAACACTTCACCTAGCTTGCCCGGCGAAAGGTTCCTCGTAGGTCGCCCGGCCACCTCCTCCCCTTGGCTGGTGAGCTGACCACTTCCATTTTTTAGATCTAGGGGGGTTGAAGCACTGCACAAGCCTGTTGTTGGCACGTCGTCAACTGGATAAGATTCTTTTCTCACTTTTTTTTGAGGTATTTAAAAGTTTCAAGTAATCTTGAGTATTTTCCTCCAAGTAGGATTTTTTAAAATTTGACAATTTTGTCTTATGTGGACGATGATTCTAAGTTCTCAACTCTCAATGTTGACGGTAATAATCTCGCTACAGATCCGTTAACCTGTAGGGAATCTTTGTGTATAGATCTTTATGAATGTGGATCAAATCTATCTTTTCATAACATCGCGAGAGGTTAAGATTCCAACGTATGCCTTTTTTTTTTATGAAAGGAAAGCCTATGGTTGAAACCATGACCTCTACAACAACTGTAGTTCGAGATTTCAGTCTCAAATGAGATGATGAATTAGTTGTTGACGAGCAACTCTTTCAAAAACTAACTTCCACGCTGACGCATTCCCCGTCAATTCACTAGCCCCACCTAGAGTCAAAAGTCAGGACACCTCGAGTTTATCTCGACCGATTTACCGTAGGCCCCATCCCCGGCCAATAGAAAAGCATATCTTTATGATAACCTTCTTTCTTTCCTTTTTTCACTTGGAACAAATCAAATATAAATGTTGAAAGGACAAAAATGTTCCCCCGTTGTAACAACAGAGGTTAACCCAAAGATACAAGAACTTCCGTTGTTATTCTGAGTACTATGGGGCCGCATTTTCTTGTCACGATTTCAAATGGCTGAAAATGTCCAACCTTGAAGTAAAATCCAGTGCTCCCAGATTTGGAGGCAGTCTTTTTCCATTGGCCAATTTAAAAATCGAACGATAAAAGCAGTGTGACAACTAAATTGACAACAAAAAATAGCATAACAACGTACCCCCTTATTTCTTGTCATGTTTTTTTTGCATGTGACATCTCTCTTCGTCCAAAGTCGAGAATACTCCAAGGGCTGCGCTCGTTTTATGCGAGAGTGTTAAGCAAGAGTACCGTGAGACACCATGCTACCTATACCTGCTGTAGCTACCAGAATGGATTGTTGACTTCAGATAAATCCGGTCGTGTTATTTATTTGTTTTTTTTAGGAAAAGACCAACACCATTGGAAGGTGAATCCTCGGCCATGCTAGGCTTCACCGAAGCACCTGGTCTCGAAACCTTATCAAATATCTAGATCCTTCATCGGATCTTAGTAGACATTATATGATGGGATACAAATGACGATGACGACGACGACGACGACGGCAATGACAGATGACTATTATATAGTGAACTTTTTTTAAAGTCCTTGTTATTTACTTTTTCTTTTTATGTACTCAAATCAGCCCCTTTCAACGGACGCAGATATCCACTCAAGTTCATATACTCTAGTCTACCTCTTGCAATGGCTGGTGTAAGTCTGTTTTTTTATGTTTACCTTTCCCATTGGGCATAGATAGCCGCCTTTTTCTCTCTCTCCGATTTTTTTTTGCCTTCTTTTTGCCGAATCTTTTCGCACAAGCTTGTGTCTGAAATCTGATTAATGAATGTCGTGGAGAACGCAACTGCCTCCAATGCAGCCATCAAAGGACGAACAAACTGCACACTTTATATAATTATATATCGATGAAGATTAATAAATAAGCGTTTTGGATTGGTCTTTCAGTATATGCAACGCCTGCAAAGGAACCGACTTGGGAACGGAAGGAAGAGATAATTGCTAGCTACAAAAGAAAAAAAAATGAAAAGCAAAGACTTCAACAGAATCTGTTTGTCATTCTGGGGCTACTTTGATTTGACGTAAAAACATCGCAAAATACTAGAGAATACTGCTAGTTCATGTGTCACATAAATGTGACGTTTTCCAGCGTTTCACGGCATTTTACGTCACATTAACCAGCCCTTTGAATTGTCATAGGATTACATTACCCTCAGTCGTATAGAGCAAGAGTGAAGAACGAAGGGGGGTGCCTCAGTTTTGAGGCGAAAGAACCAAATTACGGACATCACCCAAAAAAAGTGCCAAATCACTTGATCGAGCATCTATGTCTGTAGGTGAAAGGGGCGCACGCTATATGCTATTATTGCCATATTCACATGCTCCTCCTTTTTGCGGTATTTTGTTTTTACTCATAAGCCAGACAGGTTCGATGAATCAACTACAAATTGTTGGATTTAATAAAACTCAGCGAATCAACGTAGCAGTCATCTACCATGCATCCAACTTACTTACAAACTCGTAAAAGTGACATCCATGTACATGGTTGATGAAATGTTGTAACATAAGCAAACATAAAAGAGAGACTTCAGTACTACCTCCCGAAACGTGACACTGACGTTACAGCTAGTTTCAGATCAAGAGAAATGTAATAGCAACACTTGCACCATTCTTCAAATCTACTAGAGACAGATCCAGGTGCATTTTGTTTTTTTCAAGTGAATCCTTGCCACCACCACCCCTCATCGCCTCCCCCCATATATATATATATATATATATATATATAAGCACGCAGGGGGCAGATTATTAAAAAGACAGATCTAGGCGCATGATCAAGTGCAGAACGTGAGAAAGAAAATGGAATGTTGATATCCATACACAAGGTAATGTAGATGTAATAAAAAGCATTCAGGTACCGTCCAAAAATACATAACATGCAGAGGCACCTCTATAACAATTATATATATATATATATGTTTAGACGCATATGCATATATGCATAGAGATTAAAAAGGCTAAGATTTGTTGGACAGTGAACCCAAAATATATCACAGATGATCAAGGCACGATATAACAGAAAACCTGTCGCCAGTGAGGTAACATTCGTCAGGCTTCATCGCTGGAGGTAACTTGAAATTGCTGCAAGTGCAGAAAAAGGGTAAAAACAATCCAAAACCACGGGAAATGGCACACTCGCTAATGCTGCATCTTTAAGCATGACATGAGCCATATGTTTCACATAAAGAGGTCAATGTCACTTGACTCTTTCTGGCTCCGTAAACTCTTTTTTTTTTTAATTTACGGCCGCCAGTGATGATCCGTAGGACACAATTGATAAACTGCTTATCCCGGCAAATAAACCATGCAATTTTGTAGCCAGAAGCTATTTAACTGGAATTCACTGAGGTAACTTGGGGTGAAGGCATTATTTGGAACAGCACTGAGAACAAGATTAGAGAAAGACGATGCAGGTTTGCCGCATTAAGAAGGGGAATTTCTATTATCTGGTACATGGTTACAATCTAATCTTTAAAAAAAGAGGCATTACTATGATAGCATAGTAGTACTTGGTTCACTATGCTGATATTGCTCCTAGCGAATGGTTGTGATAACACGTAGGCATATTATTCATTTGACAGGGAAATAATCTTTTACAAATTAGGGTGTATTTTGCATGCTATGATTCCTCACAAATGCGGCCTGCATTCCGTAATGCCAATACACTAATGACGCTCACAGACCTTGTGCAAACAGATGTAAACAAACAGATGCTTCTATTAAAAGAGCTCCATTAGCTGCTGGACGACATCTGCATAAACAAATCAAAATCAGAGGATATTCACCTTCAAAGGTACAGAAGAAAGGGGGTGAGTCCAAAATAAAAAAAAATTATAACTGCGATACCTCGAAGAATGACCGGCGTGGTCTGAAACTCCTGCCACATACTCTGATAAGAAGCAAGGTCCAAATTCAGGAATTTGGCTGCAAGAAATGCAGCTCCAGCAGCAATATGATGGGCCTTGAACTGGAGCCAAAGTGAACTTCTCAGTCTGAAAAGCAAAAGACAGATGTGAAGTGATAATCAACGAGTAATATTCTCAATGAAATGGTCAAAAAGAAGGCATGCTTCTTAAGTAGCCCAAGAAAAGCTACCGCAGATGATGGAGATCTTACACAATAGGAAAAACGTGCTGATTGGAATCAAGTTAAAGAAATAAAGAACAACATCCGAATAGCAAAGAAACAAGCCATCTTATCGTTCTTTCCTTACCAACTATCAGTGAAGCTGCCCAGGTGAATTATGAATCTTTCTGCTTGAAATGCTGACATGCTGCTAAGAATAACAGTATGTTCTGCCTTTGAGATTAAACAGTCAACTCCTGAACCGGACTACGCTCCAGGATTATATATGCCAATCCAGCGATCCAAATTGGAAACCAGCGAGGAAAATTGACAAGAACATGATGGTAAGGGGAAAGGGTAGGACCTCCCAATTCCCAATTACTGTCGCTCAGTTCAATTTCTTAACATTTGCATGTAAACTTCATGCAAGGGCATGAAACACTTGTGTGGGCGCATGGGTACACCTTGCTTCTCTCCCATTTTATGTGGCAATCCGTGATAATGAATATAAACTTTTTTTTTTGAAAAGTGGATAATAAATATAAACTTATAGCATTAACAGTGCATTATTGGTCAACAAACCTACATGAATCTGTCAATACTAATTGTGCATGGGGAGAATGGAACATCTCCATTTGCATTATGAGCATATATGGCTGGCCCAGGATTGGAAGATATATACATGATCAAGATGGCCAAGTACTCCAAGTAGCTTCATCATTCACAAGGTGGTAAGCATATAAGAAACATTTGTAAGAGGATACGTGTAAGAAACATCCAACAAGATTAATAAAGATCATATGGAAAATCCTCTTTTTCTCGTCTTCCCAGAAACACTTTCTACATTCTTTCCATCTTTTCATGCTAATTGCATATTCTAACTGTAGGTAAATGACCTGCGGGGAACCATAAGCAGAGGAAATGAAAACATGGAGGCAGTAATTGTTTGACGTGTGTGTGGCATGTGATTTAAAATCATCATCATCATCACACTCTTCAGAAAATGTTATCAACTTTGATTGGGAATGTCCCCACACTTTATGCAGAACAAAAAGATGCTCTTTGTGACTTGCATAGAACTAAATATTAGCTTATGAAGACAGTATGAAAAAGAACAGATGAAAAGTACGTTAGGCACACTGTTCCACAAAAGGCATATACTGGGCACTAAATAATGAAGAAATTAATTTCCTTCTTTTTGAAAACATATGAAGCGTTAGAGTTAAAACAAATTCAAAACCAGAACACTTTCTAGGAGAATCCATGTCACGTGCACATTAAACGTAGTCAAATGGAAGTGAATGACCTGTCCCTTTGAAACATTAGCACCTCTGAGATGATGGCAGTGACATCCAGATGGAAATGCAAAGGTCTCGATAAAAGTTATAGGTAGGGGGACAATACAAATTGGGAAATTTAGGTGGAAAAAAGTCTTGAAGTGTTTCAACCCAAACCAAGGATGAAACAACAGAGAAGTTAAATATATTTATAAGGGTTTTTGCAAATAAACCACGTTTAAAGCAGTATCTACAGATATATCATTCCCAACAGGGCAATCCTTGCTTTTAACAAAAACTCACAAAATACCATTACCATAACTCCCCACTACCAGCTGTGATGTTAACCATGATTAACTTTGACTAGACCTGTGAAAAGATGATAACACCCTGATTAAAACAAAGGGGCCATCTCCTTGACACATATTTATTGCAAAAAAAACCCTAAATAGAATCTTAAAGTAGATATTAACACCTCTAATAGGGGTATATAAACAAATAACAGAGACTTTAGGGTTGAAACGCAAGGAGAGTCATCTTCTTCCCGACTCTCCTTCCTCTCCTCGATGGGGTCTCCCAAACCCTAAACGAGATGGTGGCGGCGGCTGGTCAACAGGATCATGAGCGGGCTGGCCGGCCAACATCCGGTCGGCCGGAAACAATGCAACCAGCACCGTCTGGTAAGGCATGACAGCCGGTTGCACTTAACCTTTCCTCTTTTTTCTCTGTGTATCAGCCCCGAAACACCCCCCACACAGTGCAGGGGATTGGCCGCTCCAGTGTGCTGTTCCTGCCAGGCCGGGGGGGAGGGTTCCGGCCGGGAGGATGATTTGGGGGGGGGGGGGGGGGGGGACTCCGGCTGGGAAATGGGAGGTTGCAGGGTGTTTTTGTGTGTGTGGGGGGTGGGGGGGGGGCTCTGGCTGGAGGTGTGGAGGTTCTGGCTGGGAGGGGGGTTGCAAGGGGGACTTTGGCGGGGAGAGGGGTTTCCGACGGGGAGGGGGGACTCCCGGGGAGAGGGGTTTCCAATAGGGAGGGGGGGCCCGGCACTCGGCAGGGAGGGGGGGACTCCGACAGGCTCTCTCTCTCTCTCTCTCTCTCTCTCTCTCTCTCTCTCTCTCTCAGTGGTGAGGAGAGGAGGGATATTTTGGTCATTTCATGACCATTTAATGGAAATCTTCAAATCTTTGTGGAATATTCATGTCCCCATCGACGGCAGTTAACCACGAAGGCATTTTTTAAAGTTTTTGTCAAAAGCAAGGATATCCCTGTTAATACATTTCCAGAAATGATATATCTATAAATACTGTTCTAAGCATGGTTTGTTTGCAAAAAATGCTATTTATAAATTAGAAAAAAGGAAAAAATAGAAGATAAGGAAAAGAAGAAAAAAAAAGTCTGCCTGAATGCGGAGTTCCGAGGGATATGTAAAAATAAGTTCGTGATGTCAGTTTCGAGAAATTCATTTAGACATCTAAAACACACTACCGCAACTTCAGAGTAAAATAAAGCTTTCCATGAACAGCATATCAAATCCTCCAGCTAAGAATACCACACAGGTGAGCACAACATTCTCGTCAAGACCCTGCAATTTATGCCAACCAAAAAAATCAATATGCCATGCAAAGAAAACAATGAAGTCTCTGCATAAGAAATAACTCAAAATTTCACAGAGATGAAGCCAAGGAAATCATATTACCTCCATTCCTCAACAAATGACAGAGGAATCCAAAACTGAGTCTATGAACACTGGAAAATTAAAAGATTCTGACTGTACAGACAGAAGCTATGTCTTGTATCTTCATAATAGTTTCTACAAGGTATGACCGATGCATACAACTCATTTATTCCTCATTCAGCCACTTAAGAAACCATTTAGATCACCAAAAGAAAGAAAGAAAAAGGAAAATGGTTGGCATGAGATGCAGCTCTCAGAAATAACAAAACAATAGCATACTGTTGCGCAAATAGCAGCACGCTCAAACTCACACTCTAGGCCATATTTTTCATGGATAAAGGAACCTACATTTTAAAACAGTATGATAGAAAATGGCATCCACTATGATTCTTAAATTCTTGTGCAAAATTAAGGCCTATTAACCGAACCATGTTGCATAATGAAAACAAAGAATAAGAAGTAATAAGTTAGATTTGAGTGCTCTTAAAGTACGTTAATGTATTTTTGGTAAAATATCAGTTGAAAACTCACATACACAAATAACTCAGACACAAAAGTGAATAGGGGAATCCCCAGTCTGTATAAGTCTAATGGATGTCAGTGTAACCAAAAGCTTACCCTTCATTTATCAAGTCCCAAGCCAAGCTGACTAGGACCGTTTGAGAAAGTCCCAGTTTGTCAAGGACGGAAGTAAGAGGTGTATAGGGATGTTGCACATTAAGTTCAAAATTTAAGGTTGTCAGTATCATTTGCTCAGCCTCAATGGCACGCTCTCGATATTGCTCGAACCAGTCCTGTTAAAAGCACAGAAAATACCTAGATGATTCAGAAAATATACATGTTTCTGCTGATTATTATTAAAACTTTACAAAGTCTGGAACAAAATGATGCAAAGAAGAATATATGATGTCTCAAAAACAAATCTAGCTTATCTGCTTCTCTAATTTTGCTAGAACAACATTTCCTATCTGGAAAGTCATCAAAAAGCACAGCCCATCCATAATATGAAGAAAGAGAGTACACTGTGAACCTGAGATACAACGAAACTACAGGTTAGTTATATCACTGAGTAACTTCACTGAACTGTCAACACTTATTATAGGTATAACATTGTCTTAATAGAACTTCCAAGAGTTTGATGTCCAAAAGAACTTCCCTGCAAGATTCAGCATTTTTCATGAACCTAACCAATCTCATAAGGATTTGATGGAACATAACAGACAATTAGAAACCAGTCCAGCTTCTTTCCTGAAGCTTCTGTTGTTTGTTTCCATCCAATCAAATTGCTCATAAAAATACTGCGAGTGATACTGAGCATATACCACTTTCTTCCTTGTAGGAGCATTGCTGTTACCATCCCACAACTAGAAATGAGCAGTCCAGGGGATCCCATGACCCCACCAACAAATGAGAGAGATCTCCACAGAATCTTCAATTCCTAGCATCAATGTGATAGTGAATGTACAGTTGTCCACGTTTTCTGGGTACATTCGAGAAAACAACCTGCATCTCTGATGTAGGTCCAAACTTTACCTTATAGCATGTACATATCTATGAAGGGCAGACTTCCAAAGACAATATTGATTTCAGAAGGTAAAAGTATGGACCAAACAATTTTCCACCAGCCTACTTTACAGTCTTCAAATCCAGAATCTCAAGTTCTCATCAGCTCCAAGTAGCCTTCAACATTCCGTCATTCCCAGGTCTCTATATCCGTAAGTTTCCTTCCAAAGATAATCTGCAAGGAGCATCTTACGTTGGATGCATTCCAGTGCCAAGAGGAGGGTAATCGTTTCCTGCAAGAGGTTGCCTGTAGGCTGCAAAAATGGCTGCAGAATGCCAAAATCTGTCCAATAACTTTATCTCTTTTCCCATACACCTTGTAGAAGATAGAAGCAAGAAGTCAACTATCCCAGAAAATTCTCTCCATATTGTGGACATGGCTGAGACTACTACCTTGTAACTAACTTGGATTATTTCCATGATAATTTGGTTTTGCAGATCTGTAGTGCATCTTTCCCAAAGCGTTTTCATTAGCATTTCTTTGTCTAAAGTAAGATGGTGGGTAGCCCCATCCTTCTCCCCCACTGTCTGCACAACTGGTTTCAGACAACTAAGTGATTATTCAGACAACTAAGATGGTGAGTAGCCCCATCCTTCTTCCCCACTTTGCAATGCTTCAAGTTTCCTCTCTGGTTTTAGGTCTTATGAAGATAGACAAGAATTATAGGAGGATATCTTTACGATTCCCAAATTTTCTCTCATGCATTTCAACACAGATACATATGAACATAAATATTTCTTTTGGACTCACAAAATGCTTAATCTCAAGAAGAGAAGAGAAAATGTGGATAATGTTTTCTGAAAGTGGATGGCACTGCTATATAAAAGGACAAGGAGACCTCAAAAGGGAACACCAAATGCAAAAACATGAATATAGTCACGAAGATTGGAGGATATGCATCCAAATAAGAGTACTTGTTGGCAATCCACATTAGACAAGGTGAACTTTTCTTAAGAGAAAGCACTTGACATCTTCCAAAGATTGGAGAATATGCATCTAAATAAAAGAGTACTCGTTGGCAATCCACACTAGACAAGGTGAAGTTTTCTTAAGAGAAATCACAGGACATCTTATCCAGGAAGATATATTTGGTTGCACCTTCAGGCTGCAGAAAATTTTATGTTGCTGTGCTGCTTTCACGCCAGATTCCGCATGGATATACTCACGAAGATTGGATGCCAGATTCTGAGGGAGAGGGAATACTCACAAAAATTGGAGGATATGCATCCTAATAAGAGTACTTGTTGGCAATCCACATTAGACAAGGTGAAGTTTTATTAAGAGAAAGCACTTGACATCTTGCGAACATTGAAGAATATGCATCTAAATAAAAGAGTACTCGTTGGCAATCCACACTAGACAAGGTGAAGTTTTCTTTAAAAAAATCACGTGACATCTTATCCAGGAAGATATATTTGGTTGCACCTTCAGGCTACAAAAAAATTTTATGTTGCTGTGCTGCTTTCATGCCAGATTCCACATGGATAGACTCACGAAAATTGGATGCCAAAAATTCTGGGAGAGAAAGAATACTCACAAAGATCGGAGGATATGCATCCAAATAAGAGTACTTGTTGGCAATCCACATTAGACAAGGTGAAGTTTTCTTAAGAGAGCACTTGACATCTTGAGAAGATTGGAGAATATGCATCTAAATAAAAGAGTACTCGTTGGGAATCCACACTAGACAAGGTGAAGTTTTCTTAAGAAAAATCACATGACAGCTTATCCAGAAAGATATATTTGGTTGCACGTTCAGGCTACAGAAAAATTTTACGTTGCTGTGCTGCTTTCATGCCAGATTCCGCATGTCTGTCAAAACATAACAGCCACATACAAGAAAAAACACAAATCTAGTTTACCTCAATGCGCAACTATATGTGCCTTCCCGAGTTGTAAACCTTTTCAACGAAAATGTTGGACAACCCCAGTAAGGACAAGCATTAAGCAAATACCTCCAAAAGCATGGTCAAACCAAATGAATGAATGATTACAGTCTTCGTAGCAACTATGAAGGACCACATCTGGGTTATCATTGTCAGTATCCTATTTCCTTTGTTAGAACGTATCTGATACTAAAATTGCAACCAGTTTAATAGCTTTAACTTTCAGCGAGACATTATGGTTATGTACCTTTCTGAGACTGGTCATCAGAAAGCTGCAACCCCACTCCAATTGATCTCTATCCAGCAGGTTCAAAAGCTCAGCACCATGTTCAGTTTCCAGTGTCCAACAGGCAGGATTAGATGTCATCGATATGACATGATTGTCCACTTTGAATGAACTTGACACCAAAGATAACAGCGCTTAAAGCAAATGCTAGGAAGGATGGGACACCCATAACCCATCCCAGAGCAAAATTAAGAATGCCATATGGTAACTTTGGTGAGGATATCGGTCCGACTCAGAAATCCGACCAAATGCAGATGAGGCGACATTGTCCGAACTCCGACCCGACTGCAAAAGATCTCCATTCTTTAATATTTATAGTATTTTATTAGTCTTTTTATGTTCCCTATGTTAGTGCATGTGTCATTAGAGTAGCTTATATTTTCCATGGTAGAATCTTTTGTATTTTCTAGGAAAATAGATCTCTTGTTGTATTCCCTAAGTATAGTGGATCTCTTGTGTTTCCAAGAAATATTTTATTAGAGTCCCTAGGTGCTCCTTTAGCCTTGACTCAATCTTCCTCTATATAAAGCCATGTAAACTTCACATTGGAGGATAGTGAAATGTTGAATGAAGAACACCTACTTCCTTGTGAGCTGTGAGAGCTTGCTATTTGTCTCCGAGAGGGAGATCGAGATGAGAGGCCCCAAGGGAGAGGACGAGAGGTCCGGATGTGAGGCCTCACCGCTCCCAATATCAAACCTGCCGTACCTCCTTCTTCCTCCCAGCTGAGCCTTCTTCTCCCCCCTCACTCCCAATCCCCCACCACTACATTTCACCCCGACCGCCACCCCCACAACTGATACCCACCGTCGGCCACTCCAGTCCCACTAGCCACAGCAGCCTTGATCCACCTCCCGCCTAAGATCGCCGTTGCAACCGCTTTTCTTCCCATCTCTCCCACTGCAGCCGCAAGGAGACGCTGCCACTGACTCCCCACCTCTCCTTCCCCTGATCTCCCTCATCCTCCTTCCTCCGTCACCCTCCCCCTTCACCCTCCATCTGGGCTGCTGCAACCACTCCCTCCTTCATGTCCCTCCCACCCACAACAGAAAGAAGGCCCTTCGCCATCGCCCTCCTTTTGTACCACCCCGCCATCGTGAAGCCCGCGACACACACACCCCGACCGTAGGCGCCACAGCAAGGCCCCCGTGCAGCCCGTCTACCCCACTCCCTGTCGTGCTCCTGGCCCTCCCTGCACCAGCCGCAAATCACCATCTCCCTTCCACCTTCATCCCTGTTGTCGTTTTCCCCGTTCACCCCCTACTCACAACCACCATTGGCCCCCACTCCGCCTGCGTTACCTTTCCCCTCTCTCCATGTCATCTGCCAGAACCACCATCGTCGACCTCCTTCGGCTTCCTCGACCACTCCGACCACATCCATCCCGTCAGTCGTGTAGTCTACCACCCGCCGCCGTAGCATCTCTTTCCATCGCCGCCCTCGCCTGCAAGAGCCATCAGTCGCGACGCTAGCCTTGTCGACCCCGGCCAACCACCTTCAACAACCCTTGCTCCTTCTTCACCCCCTCACCTCCAAGCTATTTCCCTCCCCACCGCAACCTCGTGTTGACACCTACAGTCACAGCGCCAGTCATTGGTGGAAGATCTCCTGCGCTCCTCTGTGTAGAAATTGCCAGCAACTCAACACTAACGACCTGACTAGTCTGGCCTCTGCTCCACCGCCTCACTGCACCGGCCACCAACTTCCACCGCACACACTCCCACCACCGCCGGCCTACTCAACTTTCTCCCCGCCGGTCACGTCGTTCACACTCGTCGACTTCCCATCTTCCTCTTGTTCATCGCCCCCCTTCTCTCTCTCTCTCTCTCTCTCTCTTAAACTGAAGCCCCTCCATCCTATTTGCTCTCTCTATATCTCTCTCATTCGTCTCTCTCTAGTCTACTATTCCGACCAAATCAAAAATAAAAGAAAAAATATTTTCTTAAAAAAATAGAGAGCAACAAAAAAACAGAAAAGAACGAGGAAAAAGTAGAAAAACATTGCTTGAAAAAAAAAGATAAATAGAAAGAAACTTAAATATAGATAAAAAATAAAAAAATCACATACTCCATTGTCCCGCGTAAAATTTGATATCAGAGCTAGGTTATCGGTTTGTTCTATCAAATCGAGGTCCTAGGTAAAATCCTACCTACGATGTTCTTCAATCATAAAATACTTCTGCCAAATAGCGAGCCTACTACGATGTTTTTAGATGAAAGACAATCATAAAATTATATCTCTCAAGCTATCATGGATTCTCTATCTAAGAAGGAAGAAATTATTATTTGTGGAGAGTGGGCCTTCGTGAAGTTTTCCAGACCGATTATAAACCACATCACATCCAACGTCGTCACATGGTATAATGGAGCATAGTGTAAAATTTGACCTCTTGGTTCACATATCAGTCTAGAGAAAGAATGGATGGAAGAGTGATAAGTGGCAATGGATCCAACAGGAAAAGACTGCCTTTTGCAATCACTGGGAGACGAGAAGAAATTTTTCTTTCCAAATTTCTATTATCATACACACTGCAAATTTGAGCAGGCCGTGCAAGTTCGTCTAACTAAGAAGAAGTTACCACGTGCTGATTCATGGGATCACGAGTTATTTGTGTCTTCTGAGTTGGATTTGATTGGCGTCACAGTGCTCGTCGATGATCGTGTAGTCGAGCCATCCGACGAGGTATTATCTCTAAAGTCGTCCAATGTTGATGCCGTGTGGCAAGCCTTCTGCAAACCACATGAGACGCAGCAACTTAACATTCTTTGTATGATCGATCGTCCTGAATTCTCGGCATATCCTCTAATGATTTGTCCCTTTAATGCTTCAACACTACAAAATTCGAGGACGAATCTTTTCCAACTAAGGGAGATTTGGTGAAGATATCGGACCGACTCGCCGACCAGATGCAGATGAGGCGACGTTGTCTGGACTCCGACTCGACTCCAGAAGATCTCCATTCTTTAATATTTATACAATTTTATTAATCTTTTTATGTTCCCTATGTTAGTGCATGTGTCATTAGGGTAACTTATATTTTCCATGATAGAATCTTTTGTATTTTCTAAGAAGATAGATTTCTTGTATTCCCCAGGTATAGTGGATCTCTTGTGTTTCCCTAGATGCTCTTTAAGGCTTAAATCAATCTTCCCCTATATAAAGCCATGTAAACTTCACATTAGAGGATAATGAAATGTTGAATGAAGAAAACATGCTTCCTTGTGAGCTGCGAGAGCTTGCTATTTGTCTTTATGAGGGAGATTGGGGTGAGAGGCCCCAATGGAGCAGACGAGAGATCCGGGCGTGAACCCTCACCGCTCCCAATATCCAACCTGTCGTACCTCCTCCATCCTCCCTGCTGAGCCTTCTTCTCCCCACTCACTCCCATCTCTCCCATCGTTGTTGTTCACCTCGACCACCACCAAATGAGCAATACCCGTCGTCGACCACCCCGACCCCGCTAGCCACAGCAACCTCGATCCACCTCCTGCCAAAGATCGCCGATGCAGCCACTTTTCTTCCCATCTCTCCCACCGCAGCCGCAAAGAAGAGCTGCCACTGACTCCCCACCTCTCCTTCCCCTGTTCTCCCTTGTCTTCCTTCCTCCGTCACCCTCCCCTTTCACCCTCCGTTTGGGCCGCTGCAACCCTTCCCTCCTTCATGTCCCTCCCACCCACAGGAGAAATGTCCTTCGCCATCGCCCTCCTTCTGTACCACCCCGCCACCGTGAAGCCCACAACACGCTCACCCCGGCCCTAGGCGCCACAGTAAACCCCCTACGTAGCCCACCTCCCCACACCCCGTCGTGCTCTTGGCCCTCCCTGCACCAACTGCAGATCATTGTCTCCCTTCCACCTCCTTCATCCCCGTTGCCGTTTTCCACGTTCACCCCTGCTCAGAACCACCACCTTCCCCCACTCCGTCTACGTTCCCCTTCCCCTCTCTCCCTATCATCTGCCAAAACCACCATTGTCGACCTCCTTCGGCTTCCTCGACCACTCCGACCACATCCATCCTGTCGGTTGTGCAATCTACCACCAGCCGCCGTAGCATCTCTTTCCATCGCCGCCCTCACCTGGATGAGCCACCGGCCGCGACGGTATCCCTATCCGCGCCCCGGTCAGCCACCTTCAACAACCCCTGCTCCTTCCTTCTTCACCACCTCACCTCTAAGCTATTCCCCTCCCCGCCGCAACCTCGCGCCGACACCTATAATCACAGCTCCGACCACTGGTAGAAGATCTCTTGCGCTGCGCCCCTCTGTGCGAAAACTGCCAACAACCCAACACCGACGACCTGACCAGTCTGGCCTCTGCTCTATCACCTCGCAACATCGGCCGCCAACTTCCACCGTGCGAACTCCCACCACCGCCGGCCTGCTCGACTTTCTCCCTACCGATCACGCCATTCACACTCGTCGGCTTCCCATCTTCCTCTCGTGCATCGCCCTCTCTCTCTCTCTCTCTCACACACACACACACGTGTGAACCGAAGCCACTCCATCCTATTTTCTCTCTCATTCGTCTCTCTAGTCTACAATTCTGACCGAATCAAAAAAATAGAAAAATTATTTTCTTAAAAAACAAAAAAGTAACAAAAAATAGAAGAGGAAAAGAGGAAAAAATAGAAAATATTTCTTCAAAAAATATAGATAAAAAAGAAAAAAATCACAAACTCGGTTGTCCCACGTCAAACTTTATCTAGTGGATGCCTTTCTTTAAAGGCACATTCAAAAATACACCATCACAAGTCACAACTCCTTGAATGTTTACTTCCAATAAAGCTAATCCACACAGAACTTCAAAATCTTACATCCCACAAACCCATCTTTGAGGTTCCAAAATTGAACAGATGATTCATGCTTTCCAACTACATATAAAAAACATGTGCCCTTGATGTTATACCTGCATCTTCTGACCATGTCATGGGTTTATAACTTCATCAAAACAAACTTTGACAGTAAACCACAAAACCCTAGCCTTGAATGGGATTAGTGTATATGTCATTCCTTTCACCAATTCACCTGTGACAACAAAACGAGAACCTAAATGCCCAAAGCATTTTCTGGCCTTTCTCCAGTCTTCTGCTACCCTTGTCACCATTTGAGTACATGGAATACCAGCTCAAGCAAATAAGAAAGCCCCGTTGTTCCATCATCTCTGAAGTCTATGTGGAATAAGATGTCCCAGCCTTCACTTCCCGTCATCCAAAATGGATCTGTCTTCACTAGTTGCAAATGCACATATAAATTATTGAAGGTAGTTGAAAAAGAGCTTGAGAGCCACACCAGAAATATTCTTTGTAACAGTGACCTGAACATTCTTTTCAGGTCTGTAAGTTTAAATGACTCTCCACATAATGGACATGTACAACTGAATTCTCAGCTGTAATTGACGAAGCCCATTGGTTGTGGAGCTTAAGAAGTTATCTTCTCTCCACACTTAAAGAAATGCCTGCTTTCTTGCATCTTTCATTAGAAATTCTTCCGCAAGTTCGAGGCAGATCTGATGAACCTTAAGGAGAATAAATTGTGGCTGTTGTCACACTCCTATGCCCCCCTCCTTCCACTGCAAAAGAAGATCCACCATATGGATGAGGAACAGAGAGGAGAAGGCCTGAAGAACAAGGAATCCCTTGAATGCATATCCATGCCTATTCTCACCCAGCCACTGAGTTGAAGTTGAGTTACTCCAGCTTCTACTGAAAGTGGTAATCAGAGCATCACCTGGTTGCTCGATCAACCATAAGAGATTGCCTCAGGGTTACTGATGTCCTCCATTTTGAAACAACAGAACCAATGGTTGAAAATGTCAGATTGAGGCACGAGTCCAGATATAAAGCCACATTTGTTACAGGACCAATAGGATCCCCACATCTGGTTGTTCATTCACAATGGCAACAAAAATATGCCAAGGCTATTTCATATGCAAAATTTCCCCTGTAAAATCAATTTCTTATTGGGAAGATTGCCAAGTGGAGGGTCTCGGGACACCCTATAAGTGATAACATTAGTAGATAATCACCGCCGCGTATCAGGAATTAATACTATTTTCTGATCTAGTGGAGAATTCAGCAGAGCACCTGATACTTGGATATGGACTGATTAGAAACACTTAAGAGGGAGAAATCCATTTGTTTAGCTCAAATAACCTGGTTCTTTCGAACATAAGTAACTTGATGACTGACAGGACACAAAACAGAGGATGCTACAGCATGCAATGTAAAAGTTTTCAGGCACATGCACAAGGAGCCAATAGTGGACAAGATTAAGTCATGGGCAGTCATAATAGATGGGAGCTGTAGCCGAAGGATATCATAGGAGCTACAATGTAAACACTTGGGTCTATTATTTGGAGGTGTGGAGGAGAGACTACAAGAATCATATTGAAATGCAGAAAGTTTGGAGGCGCTTTTTGGTTTGCTCTTGAAATGAGTGAAATGGAAGAACATGTAGTAATCATCTCCATCTTTAGAAACAAATTCGCAAACCATCTTCCATGAATAAGCTTGAGTAGAACACTCAACATATATAACGTGAAATTGTATCTGAATTTCCCACCTCTTTCAAAACAAGATTACACAACTGATTTAGCTCTTCTATTAGCATTTTCTTTTTAAAGTAGCATTTACACTGGATGTTACAATCAACTTTCTTCCTTCCCTGGAATGCTGTTTATGCATCCAAGACCTCTTAGGCATCTTAGTAAATCAACTTCAATAACCAAATAGGCCTGCTTATTCCTTTTACTCAGTCCCCATCCACAAGATAGTCCCATTTTTTTTGAAAGTGGGTAGTACCACTGTGTATTTTTTTTTGAAAGTGCGTACCACTGTGTGTATTAAATAAAAAGGACGGTGTACAAGTGTAAACAAAAAACTCTCAAAAAGAGATCATGTACAAAAGCCACACCAACGCGGTGTGGGGCTGATCACCCCCCTCCCCAAACAAAGCAAAAAAACTGTCCCAGTGTCCCTATTGATCAGACTAGGGTTGTGGACATAGAAAAGTCTTCAAATCTTTAATAGTATTTATTATTTCACCTTCATAAATATCAAACTCCTGCTAGTCATGTATTTGTCAGTGGCTTTTACTCCAACTCTTTGAGTCCCTCATGATGATTGCTGATATAAATAGCACAGGTGTTGTAGGCCAAGGAGGAAAGACAAGGAAATGACCCTTCCAAGGTGAAGACGTGAATCACCTGTCATTAAATTACATTGAAGATTCTGATGGACATGTCATTCAGTAAGATATGCCTTGTGAAAAACCTGTTAGAGCAGACTTGTTTTTTTTTAGATGTGAAAAACAAAAAATCTCAAGTAAAATAGTAATATGTTTGCTACTCAATAACTATGCAGCAGTTGAGTCTGCATGCAAAAGCAAAACTCAATATTTCATTCACTTTATGTTGAATAGTCCCACTACCAATGTGTTTATCTAGCTCAATTTGGTGAAAGGAGAACAGGAAGTCGACATGCACAGTCACATATAAATAATACTTCTAAGATGACAAAGATTTATATATTTGCATGTCCAAATGACCTGTATCAATCATTCTCGTCCTTTATAAATGAAATTACTTTGTAAATCATGAGTTGCACAAGTATTATCTTCTGTGATGTGCAGAAAGGTTGGAGAATAGAAAATTGCATAAAGAAAAACAGAACTCACAACAGGAAGCAAATATGAAAAGAAAGCAGGATCTTCTTTATGACAGATTTCACAGGATGCTCTAAGCACAGTGTTCAAAGGACATGGAGTCTCCTCTGACTTTGCTGCAAGGAACAGAGCTGCCGTTGCAATCAACTGCATAAAGATGCATATAAATCAGAAATCAAATACACTAGTGCACCAAAAGCATGCAAGAACTACTAAAATTACAAAGGAGAAAAAGATCTAAAATTTACAAAAGAATTAAAATGACAAGTGCTATATTAAGCAAGACAACCCAAGATAAAGAAATTACAAGTAACATAAACTAGATATCACAGTCTTGATACCAGGCCTACAAAGGATATATTCTCATTCCTAAGCAACTGCCTTTTAGGAAACCTGGTAAACTCACTTAATGATCTTATAACCAATATGTTAAAAGGATTGTGTCACATTATATATTTAGTATTACCACGATAGAGCTATGTAGTCAGAGGCGCGCCTAGGCGCTCGCCTAGGCGTTTGAGGCGGTGAGGCGGTCCCAAACCACCTCGCTTTCACCTCAAACGCCTCACTCTCAGTCTTCTTCTTTTGGTCCAATCTTGGTTTAAACCTCCGTTATTCAAATCTTATCTTATTTGTATGTATGTATTTTTGCCTCAAATATTAATCATTGTTACTTTTATTGAAAATCTTGATTGTATGTATGTATTTTCTTTGATATTTAGACATATATTTATATTTTTTGAATTGCATATTTTTTTTAATAAAATGCCTCAAATGCCTAGGCCATCGCCTAGGCGTTTGAGGCATGAGGCGACCCCTTGGTCGCCTCAGTCGCCTCACGCCTCGGACTACATAGCGATAGAGTACCTCACAATTATATGTTTGGATTGAGGAAGCCTGTGTGTTGATTCTGTTCTGGAGATGACAGGGATTGCCCTGGCACCAGCAGAGATCTGGTTACATTCCAGTGGCAAGTCAGTAGGTTCGGGGAGCAGATAACAAAGCAGCATCATACGATCATTGGATAAGTTGACAGTGACAAAGTGCAGACCGAGAAGGTCCATGCAGCTATTTGTTGACGAAGGCAGATGGGAACCGGAGGAAGTCAATTTTAGAGGGAAGATGGAGTGATGAAAGGAATTGGGAGCTGGGATCTGCTAACCTAAAGTAGAGACATTTGCTATGGTTGAAGTTGGGGCCTTGGCAAGTTCCAATAATCATCCTCCTCGCGCCTTTGAATCTGCACATGACAACATTCCTGCACTCAAGGCAGACAATAGACTCCACTGCTCCATTATAAGCTTAGAGCTCAATGGGACATGCTGTTCGGGTTTTCCACTGGGGACCAGGTAGATAATAGAGTGCCAGAGATGTGAGATGCTGCTGGAGTTGGTTGTGATAGCCAGAATGACCAGCCTCCAGGCTATGTCCACAGCCTTGAGGATCATAGTTGAGGAGATGTGAAGGTGGGGGAATGAGTTATCTGAAATGAAGAAAGGCAAGCAAGTTAGGGTTTCCATCTAACAGGAGAGGTAAGAGAAGTGGGAAACGAGAAGCAACTTTTTAATTATGTACACCTGGGTCCAGCATAACGAAAGGGCACTATGTCGAGAGACAGTGATACAGTGGTCAGGGGGTTCAAATTCCGAACTGCCCATGTCCTTACCAAGAAGAGGCCCCAAACAGCCTATTATTGTTAAGTCTATGCCATGGTCAAGCCAAGTGGAGTTGGGATGGATCAGGACTGGACTGCAGCCCTGCTGATCAAGGCTCGGCAAGCCTCAGAAGTACCTGGTGGGGACTTAAACATTTAAGAGATGGCCTAGCAGGTGAGGCACAGGCAGAGTTGGCAGCAAATCAGGAGGAGAGATTGGGTAAGGGCATAAGGCCTAGGGTTTATTGGGACATGGCAACTTATCTAGAAAAAAACCATACCTTGAGAAAAAGGTTACATGCACATTATGTTATCAAAGACGATCGCTCATCTAGGCAACAGAGTAGGGCGAGGTGAGACAAAAACACTTCGTCTCGCCTCGCCTCATGTTCGCCTCGCTCACCTGGGTGCTTGCCTATGTTATCTATGCCCAATGTTTAGATTTTTTTAATTAAGTGATATGGGTTAATTCCTCTTTGGATAATGTCTAATGCCCTTTTTCTCTCACATGCTGCCACATCTTTCTTATTCTTAATGATTCCTAAGACCATCCACTGCCATTCATTAGTGTTTTGTACAAATTGGTCTTTATATCTGAATATTTTTTGATTGTATATCATATATATATGTATATATACATATATATACATATATATATATATATGTTGGCTCAAATGCCTAGGCCATCGCCTACGCATTTGAGATTTAAGCAGCCCTTGGCCGCCTCATACCTTTGACTGCACAGCATGCGCATCCATCAAACCCCAAGGGAAACAAAGTCACAGTCTCAAACTAGTGGGCCCTCATTATAGATTACAGAATGCCTCCTGAATACATACCACTTTTTTCACCAGCTTCAAATCTTCTTTGCCACAGTCATTGCACCTCTATAACTTCTATAAAATATTCTATGCCCCCTTTCCAACAAAATGTCCCATGGATCTACCACACCTCTTTGCAAGCAAGCAGTAACCGCTGCCATTAGATTAAGAGTCCTGATTCTAAACAGACAATTAGAATGTCTATTCTTCTTCTTCACATCACACCAAAGCCTGTCCCTTGATTAATCGAAAATACATACTTTCACCATCATTCACCAAGGCTCTACCCAGGTGATATAGTACCGGATATATCAGTTTGTTCTTTATGTTATCTTAGATTGCTCAAAATGAATCTTCATCGGAGATTAGTCCCAAAAAACATAAAATTTCAGTTATTGAAACCATTCAGTGAAGAAAATCCCACTCTTTTGTTTATTTCTTTCGGACTCCTTAGAGCATCAAAATGATTAGCAAAGGAACCAGAAGATTCAAGTAATTATTTTCAGTAACTATCATTATTATCATCAGCAAGTCTGAAAGTGGAGCTGTATCTTATTACACAAGCCTAGACGACAGCTTAAAAATGAAGTTGCCTTTCTGTCAAGCTCAAATGTGAACTTCTTCTGTTTCCTTTCTGTTTGTTTGCAGTTTCTTTTTTAACTTGAAAAACTGAATGCAATTCAAAATTCAAACCAAGAGACCGCATGGAGAATAAACAGGAATGAAGTAGAAGTGGTGAAAAAAATGCAAGTTGCAAATTATGATGATTGTAACAATAGACACCGCAAAATAAATATATAAATAATGATCCAACAATAACTAAGCAGTATCCCTCATTAATCATTATCTACTATGACAGAATCATCAGCATATGGATATTCTGAAACATCGATGAAACAGTATGGAAACTATATCAATGAACTCCAGTTAAGGCTGAGAAAAGAATTGGGTTATTAGACGATTTGAAGCATGAAGGGCAAAAAACAGAACTCACAAATCTATCATGGCAAGCATGAGATCTGCGAACAAAGAAACGGTGGCAGAGAACCGTTGCGGTTCCGATCGTTGTTTGTGGCCTGCAACAAACACAAAACAGTAAATTATAAGCATCAAACACAAATCTTCTAGGGTACATTAGATCAGAAGACGTGGAAAAGATAACAAAGAGAGAAGCTCACAAGTCAAGCCTCATCCCAAGGTTCTGGAGGAATGCGCAGTACGAGTAGCGGAGGTGCGTCTCCCGGACCAGATCTATACCATCCTTCCTCGAGGGGGAGCAACGCTCAATCTCATCCCTCGACATTAACACCGCTTCCTCCTCCTCCAACAACGCCTGGCCTCTGGTAGACGGCACGCCACAATCCGAAAGAACAGACCGGAAACCAACGTTGTGCCTCGCAGCCGCCATCACCTGATGCAGGAACGAGCTATCGCTGGTGGAGGGGGCATCGCCGCAGGGGACTACGCCGGCGCCGGACCGCCAGCACCCGCTGCCGCGGCCGTCGGCGTCGTCCCACGCGGACTTCCTCCTCTTCAGAGGGGGCGCCGTGACAAAATCGTCCGGGGCAGCATGGCGGCGCTCCCCTTGCCCGAAGCCACCACGGCCGTAGCCACCGGCAAAACCGAGGCCGCCGCCATTAACTCCGTACTTCCCGCCATTGACGTCGTTATTGGCCCGATTCGGGAAGGAGGCGGATCTGAAGTGGTAGGAGCCGTCCCCACCGGCGCCGGCCCCGCCTCCGGGGTGGCGGTGCTGCTGCGAGCCGAGAGGGCGCGTTCTTGAGAAGGACATGACCGATCTTCCCGATCAGATCCTCGCAATTCAAAGATCGACAGCGGATGTGCCCGCCGCGATGATGTCGACAGATCGGAGGAGAGAGAGATGGATCAGATCTCGCGCGCAAGCGATGTATCTCTCAAGGGAGGACGGCGGTGAAGATGGGGAGGAAGCCTCTGGAGAGGAGATAAGATCGCCAAATCTCGAGAGCCGCCGCCACCGCCACCGCCGCGGTTTCGATTTTAAAAGAGCAGCGCGAAGCTGTGGTGCCAGGGCTCGTTGACGGGTGGGGGATGGGGAAGAGTGGGGAGCGTGCAAACAGTCGCGGGAGGCAATTTGTTTGGTGATGTGGGGAGGGTGGGAGGGGGGTGGGAAGATTAAAGGCCGGTCGGCGTGGTGGAGTACGTATATGGTTGTAATTTGTGAGCGTACGCTTTGTTGGATCTAGCCGTTGATCTTGTGATGGATGGTTAACGTTGTGCCGCCGGTACAATCCTTTGCAGCCCAAATTTATCTGGGGCTTGTTACGTCAACAAATAGAAGCAACAGCTGTGTTGGAGGATTCTTTCGCACGACGCATCAGACGACGTTTGGTCAAATTTGGAGATAAACTTATCGACGCAACATTTAAATAAAATTGTAAATGTCGTTTTTTAAAAAAACTTCATTTGATTGGACGGATGAGATGGTTTTCATTACGTGAGGGAAATCAGTAATGTTAGTCTAAAAATTATCCAAAGATGATTATAAGGTTGTGTTTGAAAATAATTTTGAGTTGATACGAAAGTTTTAAATTTTATATATATATATTTTGGTAACGAAGAATCTAGCGGAGTGGTACGGAGAGTTGAGTGATTATTGAGTCACTCGAGTTCGAGTCTTACCCTTGCATCTTGTCACCCAATTTTTTACCATCGTCGTAAAACTCCGGACTCACATCTCTCGAGGATTAAATCTCCCTCGAGGATTGAATAACGAGAAATGTTTAAATTTTATATATTATACTTAAGTGTAAATAAATTTTATATAAAGTTGTCTAAAAAAATCTTTACTCTTTACATTCAAATTTCAAATTTCATAGATATCATTATTCATTCATCCACTTTTGTAGACTTTCTCTCCATTCTAATAATTAAAATCTATTATAATCATTAAAAAACTCATAAATTTTTTTTGAATATTATCAATCATTCAACTTTCGAATTTATATCTCTCCTTCTCAACAAAATTTATTCTTCATGTACACCAATGTGCTTATAATTTGTTTGAATAAGATTGTCCCATGTTAGAAATTCTAATAATTAGAATCTATTTTATAATCTTTTCCAAACGAAACTTAAATTGACAAGGCGAAATGGCACGGTACCAATTTTTAGTCATTTGATTTAATCATAAATTTATTATTTAATTAAAAATAATAAAAAAATCTAAAATGAGATGACGTAATATTATTAAGAAGTACATTAATTTCTTAAACTTAAATATAAATACAGCATGATATATAAATCTTTGATGGAACAAGATTAAATTATATAAAAATATATTTAATATTTTCAAAATCTCAAATTAAAGTTTCAAATCAATCTCATCTCTATCACCTGCTTACAAGATCAGGCGTTCTAAATGAAACTGAGAAAGAGGGTGACATAAAATGTCTCTCCCATGAGAAAGGTTGGGGTTCAATTCTAACCTTCTAAATTGTGTAAGAGGATAGATTTACCTATCTCAATAAAATCTCTCAGCCCAGAATAATTGTCTGAAGAATAATTTGCATAAATCAAATATTTGGTTAGTAAGTCATGCGGGAACAATGTTGTAAAAATATAGACTTTAAAAATGACTTTTTTATTTTGGGAATGAGGGTTACGTAGTGTTTAAAAAAGTATTTGTGCAAATATTTTTTCAAACTGTATATAAATTAGGCATCTATGGGAGATTTGATAATCGAGCCCGATTGCGTTAACCGAGTCCGGTTAACATCCCTACCTGTGAGGAGAGAGATGAGACCCACCACTCTCTCTCTCTCGTCTGCTCTTCCACTTTAACCCGTTCTCAAACTGGCCCTTAAGTCTTGTTTTGGTTCGAGGGTAAGGTGGGGATATCCCCTAAACAACTATGTTTCGTATTTGGTTCAATCATTTAGGACGGGGATAAGAGAGGTTAAGCAAAATAGGGTTGTCCTCGTAAACTGTGTTAAAAATTGGAAATGAATTTTACCCACTCGGTCAACCATGTTTCTCTCTCTCTAAATATAAATAAAAATTAATTAATAGTATCTTTAGTAATCATGAGTGACACTAATATTGTTAATATTGTTAATCATGACTATTATGTTAATTATGATCATTAAAGATAAAACTAAGAAGATTTTAATTATGATAATTAAAGATAAAGTCAATAATATTAGTAAAATATTGTTAATTTTAACATTAATAATCATGATTGGTACTAATATTGTTAATATACTAATCATGATCGTTAAGGATAAATATTGATGTTAATCGTGGTTGTGATTAACACTAATATTTTTAATATTACTAATCACACTCATTAATGATAAACATTAATACTAATTGTAGAAGTTGAGTTTGGTCATCTCGAACCACGTGCTACACTCATGAGATTTGTTGGTGCGGGAGGAGGAAGAAGACCCTCGAGGGAAACCTATAGGCATAGGGAAGTGCAAAAGGTACATGAAAATGTTAAAGGGAGTCATGAATGTGATCCTATAAGAGAACCCTCCGATGCTTAAGTCATACAATCAAGAACAAAGATGGAGAGTGCTTAGACGCATGAGAGTAGAGGGAGCTTGAGGGCTTAGGTTGCATAGCTCCATGGTCGTCTGGCCAGGATCCTATTTATAGGGTTCTCTTTGAGCGCTCCCCGTTGACTCTTATCCTCTAACACGGTGCTGCTGAGGTCGTCCTGACTGTGGAGACGTGGGTCACCTGTTAGCCTTCCTGACAAGGGAGAGGCGGCATGAGCACTGACCCACCGGTCTTCGCTGGAGGCATGGGCACTGACCCACCATTCCTTTATCGGTCTACACTGTTCCACCATTAATGCGCGATGGTGGTCACCAGAAATGCGCTCCCTCCGCCGAAAGACGGAGGCACAAGCGGTTGTTGCTGGGCCCTGGTCTCTGGGCCTGTGGATGTGGGCCTTATTGGGTCAAGCGGTTTAATTCCCCCCTCCTCACTAAACATAATCATCAAGGACAAATTCATTAAATTTTGTTAATAATGTTGATTTTATTCATAATGATCACAATTAGTATTAATATTGTTCATATTGCTAATCATGATTATTAAGGATAAGCATTAGTGTTAATTATGATAATTAAGGATGCATTAATTATTTTTTACTAAAATTATTAATTTTATTTCAATGATCACGATTAGTATTGGTTAATATTATTAATCATACTAATTAAAGATAAGTATTAAGGCTAATCGTGATCATTAAGAATAAATATATTAAATAGAAATCTTATTAGTGCTAATTAACTGTGCTTACAAAGAGTGTTATTACTGAACAATACTATCATTACTACTTAATATTATTAAAATAAAAATGACTTAAACAATAGCGTCATTTGCCCTAATCATGATTTTTAGGACAAGTTGTTAAATAATAAACTCATTAATGATAATTATAATTATTATTAAATAATGAATCATAACCGACTTAATAATACTAATGAAGAATTTAAACGATAAAATTAACAATATTAGTATTAATTATGATCATAAAGGATAAACATATTAAATAGATTTAACAAAATTAGCACTAATCATGATCATTAAGAATAAATATTAGTATTGATCATTATCATTAAGAATGGAAAAATATTTTTTTTCATCACTTACTCTGATTCGTATCCATATTTTTTACCAAACGACGAGTAATAATTATATCACTATATTTATTCTCTCGTATATCAAACATATACGAGAATATTTATACGAATAAATTAATTCAAAATAAATTACAACTAGTCTCCTTAAAATTTATCTTATAACGAAACGGCCCCTTACATGCTCTGTCATCCACAGTGAGCATTCGAATACGGACTCTCATAAATCGTTCCTTCGGAACAAGACTGCTGGACAGACGATGGCGGCTGTGAGTAGACGTTATAGTTAGACGTTGTGAAGTGCAGGTAGGCGATGTATGCCGAGTTACGCGTTGTAACAGGGCATCCGGGAGTTAGGCATCCTGTGAGGATTTCTATTGTGATTTTCGTAGAGTTTGTTACGCCGGATGACCCTATAAATACTACGGAATGTAACAAAGCATTATGCCAGATGTTAATTACAGTTTTCTTGAAGCATGTTCTTGCTTCCAATCCTCCAGTACTTCAGTACCCCGTCCCAAACCCTTCAAATTACCTTTGTTCGATGGGTCGCAGTTCGAGGATTGGAGGTTTTAGGTTGGGTTGTATTTCGGATATTATCAGTTTAAGTCAAGAACAGATTTTTTTACATGTTCAATGTTCTTTTCTTGATCGGGTAATGGGGTGGTTTTGATGTGTATACAAAGAACATCAATTCAGATCTTGAGATCAATTACTTGCTGCGATGGAAGTCAAGTTTGGGCGAAGGTTGGAACAATACACATATGGATTTGAGACAATTGAAACTAGCGGGGTCTGTGGAAGAATATGAAC
The DNA here is from genome assembly GCA_022559845.1 of Amorphophallus konjac. Taxonomy (NCBI): domain Eukaryota; kingdom Viridiplantae; phylum Streptophyta; class Magnoliopsida; order Alismatales; family Araceae; genus Amorphophallus; species Amorphophallus konjac. The sequence continues at coordinate 69,954 of JAHNEJ010000988.1, read as the reverse complement.
TGAGTTTTAAAGAATCTGTGATGAAATTGATAGGTTCCCGAAGAACACTTCTCATTTCTTGGGGGACTTGCGAGAGGAACTAAGGTATGTGACACTATTTTAAAACCGGCCCGGCCCGGTCGATCTAATCGGTTGACCCGTGATCCGGTCTCACAAATAAGTTGAAAGTATACCTAGACTGGTCAAAATCTAAAATCTGATCAAACTGATTAACCCGGCTCAACCCGGATAAACCGGCCCAACCTAATAAAATCAATGTGACCTGGCCGGATTCGAGACATATTTCATATTTTCTAAATTTTTATGATTATGTTAGGTTTTAATTTAACATGTAAATATATATAGAATATGAGGAGTCATCTTTGAAATTATATCATTTATTTTCTTAATATTTAACGATATTAACACAAGTTTTGGAAGTTGAAAATGTATTGATTCTAAATCTCTTTTCCCCGCGTGCATAAATAAACAAAGAAAATTTAAGAGTCTAAGACTAAATTTAGTGAACTTACGTCGTGATGTCGTCCCACGGGACAACCTACGGGCCACAAAAGAGAGAAGAATCATAGAGTGCAGAAAATAAAATGTGCCTTTCATATTTCTAAGTTACTACTTAGGGTATATTAAAATTTTGTGGGTACGTAATATTGATGTGAGCAGTTCTAATCTTACGGGTCACGAGTCAAATCGAACGGTTAAACTATTGACCCGTAACTCACTGACCTATTCGAGTTAAAATTCGAGTCGAGTTTTAGAACACTGGTACGAGCTTATGCTATAGAAACCTCAGACCTTGAATGAAACTATGGCCACTACACGATAAGCAGCTACTAAAACCAAACTGGTGTCATCCAGTAGGGGGTTTGACCCACGACCCCTACTCACACCTATCACACATCCATCAAACAATGACACGGCCAGGACAACTGCTACTATAAACAGACCCAGGGTTCAACGATATCCACAAGAACAATTAGATGACTGAAAGACGGAAGGGTCTGTGCTATATGTGTGATGACAAGTGGGAGAAATGTCATAAATGTAACCCCCAACATACTTTTGCTGTGCAATTAGTTTGTATATCAGAATGTGATGATAGTGGCCAAGAGATCATGCAGGAGACAAATTCTTTCCCAGACAACAATACAATGCAAATTACACCATTAACCCCTACTACTAATCTCAGCTCCATTTCTGTTTCTCTGACTCCTGATCCACTGCTATGCACAGCAGCTTCTGGCAACTTGAACCAATCATGCAGCTAGTCGATAACATCTCTACGCTGTCTGTGTTAGCCCTGATAGATATAGTTTGTTGGATGCCAATGTTGCTAAGCAACTTCACCTTCAAATTCAAGTAGTAGATGGGTTATCAACTAAGGTGGATGGAGGGATACAGAGTACTATTGTGGGTTATTGTTCTCAGGTGCCTTTGAATTTTGGCAAATTGAATTTGTTACTAGATTTCTTCATTATGGATATCTCTCCATTTGATGTGATCCTCGAGTCAAATTGGATCAGTCTTGGGTGTCATTCAATAGGATTTTTTCAAACTCTCCATGAAATTTACTTTGAACAATCTCAATTACCATCTCCAAGGTATCACACTTATATATGGATGTGGAACTATCATCTGAATAAGACATTTCTACCATACTACCTTCAGCCAAGGCCATCTATTTGTGCCAAGTTAATATCACTAATACTGCTTCAATAGCCCAACCTCATGCGAATATGGATGCTTATGTCATTGACAGACCTGATTTGGCTGCATTGTTACTAGAGTTTCAGAAGGTATTTGTTATTCTTATGGGTCTACCTCCAATGAGAAATTATGATCATGCTATTCATCTAATTGATGAGACCAAGGCCATCTCTCTTTCTGCTTACCATTATTCTCCACACCACCAAACAGTGATTAAGCAAACTATGAACGAATCCTTGGGGAATGACTTCATCAGGCCCAGCAATAGCCCTTTTGACTCATCTATTTTATTAGTGCGAAAAAAGGATGGATCTCGGCGTATGCGTGTAGCTTATAGGGATTTAAACAAAAATACTGTCAAAGATAAGTATCCGATCCATGTAGAAGACTTATTGGATGAATTAGATAATGTCACGTATTTCACCAAACTAGATCTTGTTGAAATCCACAAAATCGCAATGTTGAGATACACAGGTCCAGGGTCATAAACACATGAACCATAACTCATTTAACCAATATGAGACTATTGTCCAGGGATTATGCCCAAATTCCAACACTCCCCCTCACGGTCAAGATGGGCCGTGAACATTAATTGGATGGAGGTGACAAGAGGAGTTGGGCCTAAGACCATGCTCTGATACCATGTTGAAATCCACAAAATTACGGTGTTGAGATACACAAGCGCAGGGTCATAAGGACATGAACCATAACTCATTTAACCAACATGTGACTATTGCCCAGGGACTATGTCCAAATCCCAACAGATCTAAGGTCAGGCAATCATGAAATCCGGATGAAACTTGAGCACACTGAGCGTAATGCATTCTCCACATACGTAGAACACTATGAATATTTGGTTTTACCTTTCGGTTTAACCAATGCACCTGCCACATTTTAGGGTTTAATGAATGATCTCTTTTGGAAATTATTGAGAAAGTTTGTTCTAATTTTCTTCGATGATATACGGATTTACAACTCCAATTGGGAAGATCATTTAAAGCATATCAAAAAAAATTTGACGGTCTTATTACATAATGAACTTTATGCTAAATGGAGTAAATGTTCTTTTGGCACAACTTCTGTTTCTTATCTAGGACATGTTATAATTGTTGGTAAGGTCTCTACTGTTAGAATTTGGGCATAGTCCCGTGGGCAATAGTCCCGTATTGATTAAATGAGTTGTGATTCATGTGCTTATGATCTTGGGCCTGTGTATCTCAACACCGCGGTTTTATAGATTCAACATAGTATCAGAGCGTGGTCTTGACTCAACTCCATATATTTCTTATCTTGTCACCTCCACCTAATTAATGTCCACGGCTCATCTTGACCGCGAATGGGAGTGTTGGAATTTGGGCATAGTCCCCTGGGTAATAGTCCCGTATTGATTAAATGAGTTGTAGTTCGTGTGCTGATAACCTTGGGCATATGTATATCAACACCGCGGTTTTGTAGATTCAATATCTATGGAGTCGAATAAAGTGCAGGCTGTCACAAATTGGCCAACTCTATGAGAGTTAAACAATTAAGAGGGCATCCGGAATTATGAATTAATTGTTGCAACTTTAACCGCTTCATTAAAGAAAGATCAGAAAGTTCGGTGGACTTCTGAAGTTGATATTACTTTTAATACTCTGAAACATACTTTAGGTACAACCAATGTATTGATTCTTTCATATTTTAATCAAACTTTTATTATTGAATGTGATGCTTCCCCTAATGGTATGGGAATAGTTATGCTAAAACTTTTGTCCCTTGCCAATGGCGGAGTGGACACCCTCCCCTTTTGCAAGGGGGAGGTCCTGGGTTCAATACCCGGTTTCCCCCTCCCCATTTAAAATAAAATAAAAACACCCTATTACCTACTTTAGTGAAGTCTTCTCTGCATGTCAAAAGGCATTTTCTGACACCCTATTACCTACGTTAGTGAAGTCTTCTCTGCATGTCAAAAGGCATTTTCTACATATGATAGGGAGCTTGCAGCCGTCATCTTTACTGTTCAAAAGTGAAAGCATTATTTGTTGGGCAGTAAATTTGTTATCTGGACTGATCATCAAAGTTTAAGGCACCTTCTTACTCAGAAAATCACTACTCCTCAGTAACACAGATGGCTGATAAAATTAATGGGCTTTGATTTTTATTTAGAAAAAAAGCATGGACATGCAAATATAGTTGATGCCTTATCTAGACAAACTGATATAGTCACTATATGTGATGTTTCGGTGGTCATTCCTAATTGGTTGGATGAGTTAAAATCAACATAAGTTTCTGATGACATTTTGAAACATAAATTACAAGAATGGGAACTTGGGCATTTGGATAAGCGATTATATACTTACAAAGGACTGCTATATTATCCTCTAACACGGTGCTGGTGAGGTCATCTTGGCCGTGGAGACGTGGGTCACCCATTGGCCTTTTTGACAAGGGAGAGGCGACATGAGCACTGACCCACCGCTCTTCACTGGAGGCATGGGCACAATATGAGCACTGACCCACCAATGGGTTCTTTTACACTCTGCCCATTCCTATATTCCGGGGAATATTAAAGACTTATCACCTTTCACCTATTGGGGTCATGCTAGGTTTCACAAGACTTTACATCACATTAAGCAGAGTTTTTACTGGCCCAATATGATAGCAGATATCAAGAAGTATATCAGAGAATGTAATATCTGTCAGTCTAGTAAATACTCTACACAGCCACTAGCAAGGTTATTGCAACCTTTACCCATTTCTACTGCAATATGGCACTCTATATCTATAGATTCCATTGATGGATTGCCTAAGTCTCATGGTATGGCTTCCATCCTATCAAAGCATTCCCATTTTTGGCCATTGAAACACCCTTTCTCTACACAGTTCGTTGCTCACTTATTTGCCAAAGGGATCCTTCGTTAGCATGGATTGCCATCTAATATCATTTCTAACCGTGATCCAATGTTTTGTACTCAATTTTGGCAAGAAATATTTACATAGTGGGGTGTTGCACTACATGTAAGTATTACTCATCATCCTTAATACGATGGGCAATTTGAAGTAGCCAACCAATGCTTGGAAACATATTTACGGTGCTTTTGTTCACAACAACCACACCTTTGGGCCGATTGATGTGTTGGACATAGTTTTATTATAACACCACTTATCATTCCACTATTCGAATGACACCCTTTGAGGTGATGCATGGCCGACCACAACCATCAATCCTCTCAGGTTGACGTCGGCTGTGTGTGAGGAGAAAAGGTGGGACCCACCTTTTTCTCTCTCATCAGTTGTGTATTCGTGCGTCAAAGGCGCCCTAAAGAACTTAAGCAAAACATGGAGAAAGCCCAACAAAGAATGCAAGGAATGCTAATAATTTAATAAACATCCTCTGGATGTTGAATATCAGGTTAGAGTCTGGGCTTACTTAAAACTACAGCCCTAGATAAGACTCTTTGATAAGGCGTTCTTGCCACAAACTGTTTGCTTTTGACTCGGAAACTGTAACGACCCGAGAATCCGATTACCGGGAAGGCCCGATAACCCGAGACTCGTACCGCCACCCACGAGCCCGAAGACTCGGAAGGGTTAAAAGGATGGTGTGGAAACTACACAAGTATCACAAATAATTGCAGAAATTAAACAGTTATAATATTAAGCAGGAAATGAATTTAACATTTTACATGGTCCACAATAAAATAACAACAACAGCAACAGTAGTCCACGACTAGTACAGTGACAAGAAAGAAAAGTACAGCTACACGGGGCATCCCCCGGCTCTGACCTCTGGCACTACCTCAGGACACCCGCACCACGCTTCCGCTGCGCTCCTGACACGCTCCCCGAAGGTGGCGTCTCACCTGAAACACGGTGAAATCACGCAGGGAATGAGTCTCGGAACAAGACTCAGTAGGGATCACTCGAACCCTACCTCGAAAAACGAGAAACCACTACTCTAGCGGTAGGAAAGTACCTCGGAAAGGAAAGCCCTGTACTCTACAGAACTAGACCCTACGGCACGCAAACCGACACACGTGTCACGGTACGAGAAGACCGAAACTCAACGGTCGAACCGTCAAAACCCGAAGGTCGGAAACACACGACTGACAGTCTGACACTCCGTACTCGACAGGAGTACCACCCACTAGAAGCACAGCCGGTAGCGTCCCCTGACGTCTTACACCGTACCGCAGGTGAACCGCCTGACATGGTAGGTCCTACCCGAGGCGCAAACACCGTACAAGTAACCACAAACAAGTGACTAGCTGGGGTCACGCCCGTCGACGTGGGTCCAACCGCCCCCAACCACGTGTGCACACACAGACCGCGCGTCCCTGGTCTGGCCCTCTGACCGGTTTTCCCCTCAGCCGGACTCTGGCTGCAAGACGTGGGGCCCAACGGTAACCGGTCCACAAACCGTCTCTAAAGGTCAGCCCGTACACCACTCCCTGGTGCGACTAGCACACGCGTACTAGTAGGCTACGACTAGTGGAGGGTCACTGAAGGAGTAGACTCTCAAGTTACGGAAAACAACGCCCAAGCCCGACAACGTGTGGGAATCACCCCACGCACTAGTCCCGTTGCACGGAGACCACGGTCGGAGAAAAGCGAGGTTGCCACCCTCATGGGGCAACACAGGAAGTGGCGGTCCGACCCTGGACCGTCACAGCCAAATGGCGGTCCACTCTAGGGCCGTCACTTACAAATGGCGGTCTAAGGCAGACCGTCACACGGCCAGAGGGGTAGGGGAAGTGACGCGCCTACCCTAGTGCGTCGCTTGGAAGCGGCGCACCTAGGCCAGGGCGTCACATGGCACCCCACACCCACGAAAACCACAGGGAAAGTAACGCGCTTACCCTGGCGCGTCGCTTGCAAGCAACGCGTCGGGCTCAGTGCGTTACTCGCATGTGACGCGCCTAGACCAGCGCGTCGCATGGCCCTCACGCTCGGGATGGAAAGGGAAGTGACGCGCCTGCCCCAGCGCATCGCTTGTAAGTAACGCGCTGGGCCCAGTGCGTCGCTTGGCCCATCCACATGGGGGACAACAGGAAGTAACGCTCCTGCCCCAGTGCGTTACACGCATGTAACGCGCCTATCTCGGTGCGTTACATGGCCTGACCCCCAACGGTCAAAACCCAACGGTCGAAAGCATGTGACGGCCCAGCCCAGGCGCGTCACTAGCAAACGGCGGCCAGTCGCAGGACCGCTACAGCCCTTGACCCTAAAGGCCAACACCCAGGGAAGTAACGCACCCCTCTAGGGGCGTTACAAGCATGTGACGGTCACTGGAGTGACCGTCGCTTGCCCCAGAGCACGCTACGGCGGGAAAACCCCAAAAACACCAACCACGCCCCCGTACCTCCACCGGAGAGGGGGAAAACAAGGGGGAAGACCCCTGGGGACCCCTAGCATGCATCTAAGCCACCAAAACATAGAATCATGGGCTAAAACCATAGATTGGGCGGCTCACCCCAAAACATGGAAAAACCCCAAAAACGCCCAAACATGCCTCTCTCGGCCTCCCCGCGGCCTACAAACCACGGAAAAGAACGGCGAAGAGCTAGGGAACGTCACCCTACCTCAATGGAGCGAATGCTCCGCCGGATCGTCCACGAATCGCGAAGAACGCTTGAAAACCCTCGTTCTTCCTTAAGCTTCCCACGCTTGCCGCACGCCCCCACGACCGCCTCGCCGCCGCCCACGTCGCCGCGCCGTCGCCCCGCCGCCGTCTGCAGCCGGAGGGGAGCTCGCCGTGGCCAACCGGGAGGAAGAGAGGGAGAGGGAAGGAGACACGGTGGAGGAGGAAAGAGGAAGAAGAAGAGAGGAAGAAGAAGATGGTGGGGGAGAGAGAAAAGAAAAAGGGTTTTATAGAAAAACCCGGAAAATCCGTAAAATTCCAAAAAATAGGAAATCACACCCCCGCGATCCTCGGAACGCACCGATCGCAACGGTACCACTCGTGTCCGTGTGAACAGCCCGGTTCACCCGCAACGAGCGTCCGAAGAGAAAAGCCGAAACACACACCGGGAATCGGAAAACACACGCGGAAAAAGCCGCGGAACGCCTCCGGGCCTCCGAAACGACTCCGGATCGCGCCGATCCGAACACGAAAGATGTCCGAAACGAAATTTCGGACACAACGGAGCCGGACACTCCGAAAACTAGATCCGGGACCCATGAAGAAGGATCCGAAAGGTCCGGGATATTACAGCCCTCCCCCCTTAAGGAATTTCGTCCTCGAAATTGAGAACAACCCAAGGGGAAAGAAGAGGAAGACTCACTCAAACAGGTACGGGAACTGCTGACGCATCTCGTCCTCACGTTCCCACGAAGCCTCACCACCAGAGTGTCGTTGCCACACGACTTTTACCAAGGGAATGACCTTGTTCCGCAGGCGCTGCTCTCGCCTATCCTCCACGCGGATCGGAAACTCTGGGAGAGAAAGATCTGGAGTCACCTCAGGCCAAACGGAAAACTCGAGCACATGAGAGTCATCGGGCATATACTTCCGCAACATAGAGACGTGGAACACGTCATGCACCGACGCCAACTCAGAGGGTAACTGCAACCGGTAAGCAACCTCACCGATGCGCTCCACAATCGCGAAAGGACCAATATAGCGGGGACTCAGCTTCCCACGCCGTCCAAACCGCATCACCCCCTTCATCGGAGAAACTCTCAAGAACACATGATCGCCCACGGCGAACTCGAGGGGCTGCCGCCTACGGTCAGCATAGCTCTTCTGCCGACTCTGGGCCGCCAACATGTTCTGACGAACCAGGTGCACAACATCCACACATTGCTGCACCAATTCCGGTCCCGTCAAAACACGCTCACCCACCTCAAACCAATCAAGTGGAGTCCGACAAGGACGCCCATACAATGCCTCATAAGGAGCCATGCCGATGCTCGAATGAAAGCTGTTGTTATAGGCAAACTCCACTAACGGTAGGTGACGAATCCAACTCCCCTGCCACTCCAGGCAGCAGGATCTCAGCATGTCCTCCAAAGTCTGAATGGTCCTCTCAGACTGGCCATCCGACTGTGGATGATACGCCGAGCTAAATGCCAACTCCGTGCCAAGAGCTCGCTGGAAACTCCTCCAGAATCCAGAAGTGAAGCGCGGATCCCGATCCGACACGATCGAAATGGGAACCCCATGCAACGGAACGATCCGCTCCACATAAAGACGAGCCAACTTAGGCACGCTCCAGCTGACCTTGACCGGTAGCAACCGCGTCACCTTCGTCAGCCGATCCACCAGCAACCAAATACTGTCCTGCCCAGTCGGGGTTCTGGGCAACCCCACCACAAAATCCGTGGTCACATGGTCCCACTTCCAAGCAGGAACATCCAAGGGCTGGAGAGTACCGCCTGGTCGCTGATGCTCCGCCTTCACTTGCTGACAGATCAGGCACCTGGCCACAAACTCGGCCACATCTCTCTTCATGCCAGGCCACCAGAACTGCCTCCGCAAGTTCCGATACATCTTCGTCGCACCCGGGTGCACAGTGTACCTGCTGCCATGAGCCTCGCGTAACACCGCACGACGAACCTGCTCCTCCCCTGGGACGTACAGCCTGCCACGAAACCTCGCAGCACCGTCCTCGCCAAGCTCCACATCAGCTATCGCCAAAATCCGGGGCAACTCAGGGTCCGCATGCTGAGCCTCTGTCACCTGACGACGGATAGCAGGAGTGACAGTCAGACTCGCAAGCACTGCCAACCCTGGCTTCTGGGGAATCTTGAGCCTGAAAGATACTTCGGGCACCTGTTCCCAGAGCCTCCACTTCCTCAGCATCAAGGTACTGACCGCAACCTTCCTACTCAAGGCATCGGCGACGACATTCATCCTGCCCGGCTGATAAGACAGGGTGAAGTCATAGTCCTTCATGAACTCCATCCAACGCCTTTGTCTGAGGTTCAGATCTCTCTGCGAGAACACATACCTCAGACTCTGATGGTCAGTGAACACCTCGAACTTCTCACCGTACAGATAATGCCTCCAGATCTTCAGCGCGAAGATCACTGCCGCCAACTCAAGGTCATGGGTAGGGTAGTTCTCCTCATGGGGCTTTAGCTGCCGAGATGCATAAGCCACCACTCTACCATGCTGCATCAGAACAGCACCCAATCCAACGCCGGAAGCATCTGTACACACCACAAAACCTCCCGATCCAGAAGGCAAAACCAACACCGGAGCCGAGGTGAGCAACCTCTTCAGTTCCCTAAAGCTCTGCTCACACTCCTCGGACCAGACGAAAGGCACATCCTTCCGCGTGAGCCTCGTCATCGGGGTCGCAATGCGGGAAAAATCCTGAATAAACCGGCGATAATAACCCGCAAGCCCCAAGAAACTCCGGATCTCCGTCACCGACCTCGGCCTCGGCCACTGCATCACGGCCTCGACCTTGGCGGGATCCACGGAAATGCCATCACCAGAAATCACGTGCCCCAGAAAGTGCACCTCGCTGAGCCAAAACTCGCACTTGCTGAGCTTCGCATACAACTGATGATCTCGCAACGTCTGCAGCACCACACCCAAATGGTACGCATGCTCCTCGGCAGACTGCGAATAAACAAGGATGTCATCCACGAAGATGACCACGAACTGGTCCAAATACGGGTGGAACACCCTCTGCATCAAGTCCATGAAGGCTGCTGGGGCATTGGTGAGCCCAAACGGCATCACCAGAAACTCATAATGCCCGTACCTCGTACTGAACGCAGTCTTCTCCACATCGGACTCGCGAATTCTCAGCTGATAGTAACCGGACCGCAAATCAACCCGCGAGAACACTCGCGCAGACTGCAGCTGGTCGAACAAATCATCAATCCGCGGCAACGGATACTTGTTCTTAACGGTCACTTCATTCAGCTGCCGATAGTCAATGCACAGCCGCAGACTACCGTCCTTCTTCTTCACAAACAGCACGGGCGCACCCCAAGGGGAAAAGCTCGGACGAATATACCCCTTGGCCAACAGCTCCTGCAACTGCGCCCTCAACTCCCTCAACTCAGCGGGGGCCATACGGTAGGGAGCCTTCGCCAAAGGTCCCGTACCAGGCACAACCTCGATCACGAAATCGATCTCCCGCTGGGGAGGTAATCCAGGCAACTCCTCAGGAAAAACATCGGGAAACTCGCACACCACCGCAATGTCCTCGACATTCGGCTCCATCCGGTCAGACACAACCACTGACGCGAGAAAACCCTGGCAACCTGAATCAAGCAATCGACGGGCTCGAATAGCAGAGATAAGAAATCGAGAAGAGGTGGAACGGATACCTTGGAAATAGAAGGTCCTCTTGCTCGGATGCTGGAAGTAGACCCTCTTCATTCCACAATCCACCACCGCTCTATGAGTCTCGAGCCAATCCATGCCTAGAATCACATCATAATCCCGAAGCTGCAACGCATACAACCTGCCTGGCATACTCCGTCCATCGATCCACACCGGAACCTGGTCGAAGCAATACGGAGTGACCATAAAGTCACCCGAAGGCAACTCCACAGCCAAATCACAGGACAACTGGGTCACCGGCTCCTCGACGCTCGACGCGAAATCCTCCGAAATAAACGAATGAGACGCGCCAGAATCAAATAAAACCCGAGCCGCACAACCCAAAATCTGAACGGTACCTTCCACGAGCTGCGACGCTACTGCCTCTGCCCTGGTCAAGTGCGTGATCTGGCCACGAGCTCTCTGCCTGCCTCCCACACTAGCTGACCTGGGTAGCGGCGGATACTGTCCCTGCTGCTGCTGCTGCTGGGAAACCTGCTGCTGCGGCGGCCTCTGAGGACAGTCACGCGCCATGTGCCCTGGCTGGTCACACCGAAAACAGATGATCGGCGCCGTGCACTGCCTGCCTGGGTGGGTCTCACTACACCGTGGACAAGGTCCTCGCGATCCACCCACCGATCCCTGTCGCTGCAAAGGAAACGGCTGCTGCACACTGCCCGATGAAGCCTGCCCCTGATCTCTGGACTTCTTCTTGCCGAACCCCTTCTTGAAGAACTTCTTGACCTTCGAGCCGAAGGACGCAGATCCTGTCACCGAAGCTGCCGATGCCGGTACTCCTGAACCACCCGACGCAGACTGAAAGAAACCCTGCTGCTGAGTAGCCGACTGTTGGTTGCGACCTGACACAGACTGCCCCTGGCTGATCGGTCCTCGAGTCCTCTGCATATCCATCTCCAAGGAAATCGCAACACGAGACGCCGTCTCGAGATCAGTGGCCCCATTCGCGATCAGATGGTGCCTCAGCTCCAGCCTCAAGCCCTGCACAAACTGCGTCGTCCTCACCCTCTCATGCTCCATGATATGAGGTGCGTACCGACCCAGCTCGACAAATCGGGCCCTGTACTGCAACACGGACATGTCACCCTGCACCAGCTCCAGAAACTCCCGCATCCGCTGCGTAGCAACAACATCTGGACAGTACGTACGCTCGAAAGCACTGACAAAGTCATCCCACTCGACCTGCTCAAGTGGACGAAGCTGAAAGGACGTCTTCCACTCGGAAGACCACCACCTCCGAGCCGTACCCTGCAACTGGTTGTAGGCCAACACCACTCTGTCCTCGACAGCACTCTTCGCAGAACTGAACACCCGCTCCATCTCATCAAGCCAATCACGAGCCGCATCAGGGTCTGCCTGGCCGCTAAAGTAAGGTGGATGGAACTGCATGAAGTCCCTCACTGCTCGGCCTGGCCCACCCCTGACTGACGAGCCCTCACCGGCCTCTCCGCCGAACTGCTGAGCCATGAGATGGTACATGCCACGGAGAAAACCCTCGGCCCCCGGAGCCCTCGCAGCATCCGCGGCCTCGGTAGCTCCCGGAACTCTGCTATGCTCCTCCTGGTCCCTCTGGACCCCCTGCTGGATCTCCTGACCTCCAGCCGACTGCCCCTGCTGAGAGCGAGAACTTCTCCTCGGCGCCATACTCGCTCCTGAAGCACAAGACAGAAAAACACGGAAACGGCAATGTCAAAATAAACACACGGTGCCCAATGCCAGCGTCATCTGTACATCATCGTTGTGGACTAGTGGACCACTACAATTACCTATGATTCTCATGTAATTCCACAACCGCGCTCTGATACCAGCTGTAACGACCCGAGAATCCGATTACCGGGAAGGCCCGATAACCCGAGACTCGTACCGCCACCCACGAGCCCGAAGACTCGGAAGGGTTAAAAGGATGGTGTGGAAACTACACAAGTATCACAAATAATTGCAGAAATTAAACAGTTATAATATTAAGCAGGAAATGAATTTAACATTTTACATGGTCCACAATAAAATAACAACAACAGCAACAGTAGTCCACGACTAGTACAGTGACAAGAAAGAAAAGTACAGCTACACGGGGCATCCCCCGGCTCTGACCTCTGGCACTACCTCAGGACACCCGCACCACGCTTCCGCTGCGCTCCTGACACGCTCCCCGAAGGTGGCGTCTCACCTGAAACACGGTGAAATCACGCAGGGAATGAGTCTCGGAACAAGACTCAGTAGGGATCACTCGAACCCTACCTCGAAAAACGAGAAACCACTACTCTAGCGGTAGGAAAGTACCTCGGAAAGGAAAGCCCTGTACTCTACAGAACTAGACCCTACGGCACGCAAACCGACACACGTGCCACGGTACGAGAAGACCGAAACTCAACGGTCGAACCGTCAAAACCCGAAGGTCGGAAACACACGACTGACAGTCTGACACTCCGTACTCGACAGGAGTACCACCCACTAGAAGCACAGCCGGTAGCGTCCCCTGACGTCTTACACCGTACCGCAGGTGAACCGCCTGACATGGTAGGTCCTACCCGAGGCGCAAACACCGTACAAGTAACCACAAACAAGTGACTAGCTGGGGTCACGCCCGTCGACGTGGGTCCAACCGCCCCCAACCACGTGTGCACACACAGACCGCGCGTCCCTGGTCTGGCCCTCTGACCGGTTTTCCCCTCAGCCGGACTCTGGCTGCAAGACGTGGGGCCCAACGGTAACCGGTCCACAAACCGTCTCTAAAGGTCAGCCCATACACCACTCCCTGGTGCGACTAGCACACGCGTACTAGTAGGCTACGACTAGTGGAGGGTCACTGAAGGAGTAGACTCTCAAGTTACGGAAAACAACGCCCAAGCCCGACAACGTGTGGGAATCACCCCACGCACTAGTCCCGTTGCACGGAGACCACGGTCGGAGAAAAGCGAGGTTGCCACCCTCATGGGGCAACACAGGAAGTGGCGGTCCGACCCTGGACCGTCACAGCCAAATGGCGGTCCACTCTAGGGCCGTCACTTACAAATGGCGGTCTAAGGCAGACCGTCACACGGCCAGAGGGGTAGGGGAAGTGACGCGCCTACCCTAGTGCGTCGCTTGGAAGCGGCGCACCTAGGCCAGGGCGTCACATGGCACCCCACACCCACGAAAACCACAGGGAAAGTAACGCGCTTACCCTGGCGCGTCGCTTGCAAGCAACGCGTCGGGCTCAGTGCGTTACTCGCATGTGACGCGCCTAGACCAGCGCGTCGCATGGCCCTCACGCTCGGGATGGAAAGGGAAGTGACGCGCCTGCCCCAGCGCGTCGCTTGTAAGTAACGCGCTGGGCCCAGTGCGTCGCTTGGCCCATCCACATGGGGGACAACAGGAAGTAACGCTTCTGCCCCAGTGCGTTACACGCATGTAACGCGCCTATCTCGGTGCGTTACATGGCCTGACCCCCAACGGTCAAAACCCAACGGTCGAAAGCATGTGACGGCCCAGCCCAGGCGCGTCACTAGCAAACGGCGGCCAGTCGCAGGACCGCTACAGCCCTTGACCCTAAAGGCCAACACCCAGGGAAGTAACGCACCCCTCTAGGGGCGTTACAAGCATGTGACGGTCACTGGAGTGACCGTCGCTTGCCCCAGAGCACGCTACGGCGGGAAAACCCCAAAAACACCAACCACGCCCCCGTACCTCCACCGGAGAGGGGGAAAACAAGGGGGAAGACCCCTGGGGACCCCTAGCATGCATCTAAGCCACCAAAACATAGAATCATGGGCTAAAACCATAGATCGGGCGGCTCACCCCAAAACATGGAAAAACCCCAAAAACGCCCAAACATGCCTCTCTCGGCCTCCCCGCGGCCTACAAACCACGGAAAAGAACGGCGAAGAGCTAGGGAACGTCACCCTACCTCAATGGAGCGAATGCTCCGCCGGATCGTCCACGAATCGCGAAGAACGCTTGAAAACCCTCGTTCTTCCTTAAGCTTCCCACGCTTGCCGCACGCCCCCACGACCGCCTCGCCGCCGCCCACGTCGCCGCGCCGTCGCCCCGCCGCCGTCTGCAGCCGGAGGGGAGCTCGCCGTGGCCAACCGGGAGGAAGAGAGGGAGAGGGAAGGAGACACGGTGGAGGAGGAAAGAGGAAGAAGAAGAGAGGAAGAAGAAGATGGTGGGGGAGAGAGAAAAGAAAAAGGGTTTTATAGAAAAACCCGGAAAATCCGTAAAATTCCAAAAAATAGGAAATCACACCCCCGCGATCCTCGGAACGCACCGATCGCAACGGTACCACTCGTGTCCGTGTGAACAGCCCGGTTCACCCGCAACGAGCGTCCGAAGAGAAAAGCCGAAACACACACCGGGAATCGGAAAACACACGCGGAAAAAGCCGCGGAACGCCTCCGGGCCTCCGAAACGACTCCGGATCGCGCCGATCCGAACACGAAAGATGTCCGAAACGAAATTTCGGACACAACGGAGCCGGACACTCCGAAAACTAGATCCGGGACCCATGAAGAAGGATCCGAAAGGTCCGGGATATTACAGAAACCACTTGGATGGATTATTCGATGTTTCAATGGCTTTATCGTGCATCTAACCTTGAGGACGAGGTTATTTCTCATGGGGGGGAGTTGATATGTGCGGGAAGACTTGTACAGTAGGCGTTGTCAAATTAGACGATAGTTGTGAAGTTAGACGATAGCTTGTTAGACGGTAGTAGCTAGCCTTAGACGATAATTGCTGCTTGTTAGACGATAGCGGATGTGAGTAGATGTTATAGTTAGACATTGT
The DNA here is from genome assembly GCA_022559845.1 of Amorphophallus konjac. Lineage (NCBI taxonomy): Eukaryota > Viridiplantae > Streptophyta > Magnoliopsida > Alismatales > Araceae > Amorphophallus > Amorphophallus konjac. The sequence continues at coordinate 54,203 of JAHNEJ010000988.1, read as the reverse complement.
AAAGTGTAAGTAGGTGATGTAGGCCAAGTTATGCGTTGTAATAGGGCATCCAGAAGTTAGACATTCTGTGAGGATTTCTGTTGTAATTTTCGTAGAGTTTGTTGCAGTCCTATTACGCCGGATGACCCTATAAATATATACAAAGGAATGTGACGAAACATTATGCCAGATGTTAATTGCAATTTTCTTGAATCCAGTTCTTGCTTCCATTGTCTATCTCGTCTCCAGTTTCTTCTTCTCTCCCCTCCCCTACTCCTATCCCTTCTCTCTCCACTGCTTCTCCTGCCATTTTTCTGGTGTTCTTGGTCCTCCTCTGGCTGTTCCTGACAGGAAGAAGGCCACTCGTTCTGTTATTTCTTCGGATCTCTTCGCCATCCTCAAAGAGAATCCAAGGCTTGAATCGAAAGGGCGTAATACACACTCAAATTCTGCAACAAGAGAAATGGTGCAACAAGTATTATTTTTCATGGAATGGATGTCAGCATCGACATCATCCGTTAGTGATGGTCTTCTGTTGATCTCAAACAGTCAATCTAAACATCATCCTAACTAAACTAATCTCCCTTTAGTGACTTTGAGATTATGTCTTAGAGGAGTGTTCTAACTCTCTATTATAAGCTGACTTTGATAACAGAATAGGCCTTGTTGGGTTGGCATATTCGCCTATACACTTTCGGTTCCCCCCCTTATTCGCCGGTTGAAGCCTTAATCGGCTTTGGTAGTGCCATTCCTAACTGGGTTTCACAGGACAAAAAAGACCGTATTGGTCAAATAAGCCATTTGACCCGGAGGGGTCGAATGACTTATTCGTCGGGTGGATTATTCACCCTTATTTTACCCCATTATTAAACCAAGTCTAAGAACTGAAATACTGTCACGATTGTAGCTTACCTTTATACTGAGCATACTTACCGGAGCAATAAATAAACTAATCACAATAAAATGGAATAACAAGAATGACTCTTGTGCGGCTAATGTTCCACCCAACATCAAAAGATCAATTAATTTGGCATGTTCGAAGAGGAAGCAAGTGTGAGGATGGCCGCAACTTGCGAGTGATTGCAACCATAGTGCACCATAACAAAGCATATATGTTTCTCGTTAACGGCGGAGTGGACACCCTCCTATTTTGTAAGAGGGAGATCTCGAGTTTAATTGTAACACCCAGGGATTTTCTAGGAATTTTTCGAGGTAAAAAATATAACTATTAAGCATTTAAAGGGCTACTTAAAAAGGAATTATAGGTAATTAAATCTAATTATTATGGCCCTACACTAATCCAAGAGGTTTAGGCCCATCTAATAAATCCAAATTGGCCCAAAAAGTTGTTTTAGACCTTAGCCCATATTCTAGACCCTTAAAGAAAGTTTATTATCAGAATTTAGTGGACAATTACTCTTTAGGAGGTAAATAGATGGATAATAATGGGGATAATATCAAAAGAGTTTGAACTAATTTCAAATTCGGCGCCCAAATAGGGAAAACGGTCGATCGCGAGACCGCCAGGGACAATAAGCGGTCCAGTCCTAAACCGTTAAGCTCTGTCAGTTCCGTGAGTATGAGAAAACGTGAAAAGATTAGATTTTTAGCATCCAAATCACGTAGGATTGATTCTATCTACTAATTAGATAAGTCTAGAAGACTGGAAGATCGAATTGAAAGCCTAATTTAGACTCTAGGTTCGTTCTAATCCTTAAAACCATAGCTAACCCTATAAATAGATCCCATATTTGACGTTTGCGACCCTTACTTTTGGCTCGCGTGGGACTAAGATAAGGAGGCAGAATTAGAGGTAAGTTTCTTCTAAGAATTTGTTCATTATAGTTAGAACTAACTTTTCTCAAATTTTTGTTCTAGGAGATCAACCCTACAAGGAGATAGAAGGCTGGAAAGATGCTGGTTCGGTGAAAGAAGCTCAAGAAATAGTGCGACTGACCCAAGAAGATCAGGGAATTAGAAGCCCTAAACAAGGTAATTAGATAGAGGTTATTTAGAATAATTTGTTTCTGTTAGTACCATCTTCTTACCCTCAAAATTTCACGTCTTTAGGTCAAGAGAATCAAAAGATACAAGGGCCTGAAGTTGCTGATTTAGTTCAGGACGAGCAGAGAACTAGGGTTGACTTACAGCCTTAAATTCAAAGTTTAAAGCCCAAAACCAAGGTAGGTTATCTCGTGAATGACTGAAACTCGAAGTCAGGAATAAAAGCCCTCTGATTTCATTTGATTTCATGCATTGTATCTTGAGAATTTGATGTTTCATTAGGACTATGCATCTAGTATATCCTCATGTATAAACTAGCCTTAACGAAGAAAAAGGAGAATCTTCTTGTTAATTACATGAACTTATGCATATTGTTGGCCTATCCTTGTTCTATCATGATTATGGAAGTTTATATATGTTGATTTTCAGGCATGATATGCCTTAGTTTGGCATTTTATTTTATTATTATTTGCACTCGGATTATACGGGAGGAAACGGTCTTCCTATAGATCGCCTGAAACTCTAGCAGTCACCCGATAGACTGCTAGCCACAGTGAAACAGTCCTATACTAGACCATTTTATTTTCTGATTTTCTGTAATATTGTAAATCCGACACATATTGCAGAATAACCTTAATTAATATATGGTAAGTCTAGTTAACTAAGTTTTATTCCTAGTTTGAGTACTAGATTCATATACTTAGTTAATTCTATTATTCATCATAGTAGATTTCATGTTCTTTATGCACTTAGACTTATTTTTGAACTTATGTTAATTTGTGACCAAAATGATTTATTTTGTAATAAATACATGTTTTAAAAGATAGAGGATTCATGTTTTAGCTTGATCACTGTTTTATATGATTCTCTCTCTCTTCTAAGAGTCATTTCTTAAGTACATGACGCATATTCCAGTATGTTGTCATTAGTTACACTTTATGCACATTAAGTACACAATCTTAGACTTGATGACCTCTCTTTTTGATATTCCTTCCAACAGACTAGGAAATCTTATTTCAAGGCCTCCGTAAGTCTCCGTGAACTTGTGATTCCCACTAGGACGCCGAGCTAGTTGTACCACTAAAGCCCATTGTCTAGAAAAGCACTTATCGGTGTTTTATGTATTCTGGAACTTAGCGGCCATCTGGTTGACCGCCAGAGTCTGCTAGCGGCCATGCACTAGACCGCTAACGGATACCTAACGGCCATTTACTAGACCGCAAGGCTCCAAAGGTTCTGTTTTAAAATGTGTCGACTCTGTCTCATGAAACGGTCCAAGACTAGACTGCTTGAATTCATAAACGGTCCAGAATATGACCGCTTTCCATACTATACAGTCCAGTAATAGACCATTTGGTTCCTGAAATTGTCTAACCCATGGTTTGACCTTTGGGGTTGGTTTTCTTGAGTTCATAGATTTTCTAGACTCTAAACCTATGATAATAAGTCAATGTAAAGATATGGAAATAAAGAATGTACCGTTATGCTGTCTTTTTTTCTTCATCGCATAACCTAGTCATTAATGCATTTTCTTGAATTCTCATAATCAATTATTGGTACGTTCTATATTTTGGTTACCTTATCATGGAACTTTTGATGAACTTGTACATTATTGGCCACATTATTGTTATAAACGTGGAAGTAGCTTGATTTATATTTGAAGATGCAGTTCGAGCACTGATTGTGTTCAAGGGCTCTATGCTAATCCCCTCGGTTGATTGTCGGAAACCTACTGTAAACCATGGGGTATGATGCTACTGGCGTCGCATTGCGCTGGGAGTACTTTCTCTATAAATAAGTGAAATATCCACGGGATCCACATAAATTCACGAAGTACTTGCTACTAAGTGAAGAGTATTTTCTTGCTTGTTACATAACTTTCTAGTGCATAGCCTTTATGGTTATGAAAAGTACATTCTAGTTACATTCTTGTTCATGAAAAGGCCAAATTTACTTTCTTGATTGATGAATCATATTCTCATATCTCGTACTTGATCATATCTTGTTACTTGGATTTATACGTGTTTCATCGTATCTGCATGATTTATCTTATTCTCTAGAGTTAAAATATTAATTACTTAAACTTGCCTTCATGTTGATACGAAGATATCTACTGGGCAAGTGTGCTCATTCCCTACTTTCTTAAAATGTTTCAGGAAGTATCAGTGAGTCGGATTCAGATGATACAAGTAACGGGTCCGAGAGTCATTGAAGGATATATGGATCGAGAGAAGCCATAGTTATCAAAAGTCTAGTCGAGTCATGATGTACTTTTTATTTTTTTCTTGAGTCTAGTAAAGAAAGGATCTTATGTACTTTGGGAGTTATTTTATGAAGAAATAAAGTTAAAGGTTTTTCATGAATCACTTGTGCAATTACGTTTGTGTGATTGTCTTGCGCTCTGATTATATTACTTGCTCGAGGCGTACTAGTTGGCTGTTCACGTTCCCGATTGTTTCCGCTGTATAATCTCGGGGCGTGACAATTAGAGTGGTATCAGAGCACTAGGACTAGAAGTCCTAAGGAATAAGTCATGTCATGGGCTAAATCCAAGGTTTTAGGATCCACTCCTATGAAACTAGGAAAGAAACTCCCAACCTAGGAGAGGAATTGGGTAGAACTTGGGATGAGATAGTAATTAGCATTCTTTCTAAGATTAACCTCACTCATTCCATTAGAATTAACAAATTCATTACTCTTCTCAGGTACCTTACTCTCATAATGGCTCATCACTTAGATTGGGGTGGTATGCAATAGACCGTTGCTGGTCTCACCCAGGCATTACAAAACATGGCCCAAGTTGGCGCAGGGGCAAGAGCTGGAGACTTACATCGTAATTTTCGGAGCTTAAATCCTCCACGATTTTCGGGTTCTTCTAATCCAGATGAAGCCGAGAAATGGATAGATGAGATGAACAACATCTTTGAAGTTTTGCAATGTACTGATCAAGAGAAGGTTCGTCTTGCTACGTTCCAATTAAACAAAGATGCCCGTACCTGGTGGAAGTCAGTTCCAGCACCGCCAGCTGATGTACCACATACTTGGGAGGGTTTTCTTACGCTCTTCCGAGCCAAATATTTCTCTGAACATGTCAAGGAGCGGAAGGCTATGGAATTCGTTTCATTACGCCAAGGCATGATGTCAGTGGCGGAGTACGAACTCCAGTTTTCTCGACTGGCACCTTATGCACCTCACTTGGTTAGCACCGACTTGTTAAAAGCTAACCGATTCATGGACGGTTTGAGGCCCGGATATATTCAAGAACTTGAGACTCAGAATATCCGTACATATACGGAGATGATCCAACGGGCGCATCTATGTGAAAGGACCTTGGAGAAGGTCGAAAAATTAAAAGGCAAGGGAGAGGAGCTGAGCTGAAGGTCTGATTGGCATGGGAAAAGGGAGAAGTTTAGTTTCACTGAATCTTATAAATCCCGTAATAGCAAGAAGAGATCCCGAAACGAGAATGGTAGTGGCTACCACAAGAATAAGAAGGTCAAGGAAGAAGACAAGCAAGTCGCCACGGCTTGCACATTTTGCGAGAAGTTTGGTCATTCGGCCGAAAAATGTTGGAAGCGCCTCGGCGCTTGTTTAAGGTGTGGCAGCAAGGAGCACCGCATGCCGGATTGCCCCCTTATGAAGGAACAATCTTCCGGTGGTGGACGTATGCGACAAGCTCGTCTCAATGCTATTATGGAAGAAGAGGAAGCGCCTTAGAATGATGGGCTAATGGAAGGTACTATCCCAATCTATTCCCATCCTGCATTCGTACTATTTGATACTAGTGCTTCTCATTCATTTATATCTATTGCTTTCGCAAAAACCTTGCCAGTTTCATCAGCTCCTCTACCTTCGGACCTAGTAATCACTACACCATTAGGTTCCGGAACAAAACTTACCAACTACTACCCTGATAGTGAGGTAATGGTAGAATGTCACAATCTTCCTGCAAATCTCGTATGTCTTGACATGGAGGGCTATGATGCTATTCTTGGTGTAGATTGACTTGTAAATCACGACGCCTATATAAATTGTCGCAACCGGATTATCTATTTTAGGAAACTAGGTCTTCCAATGTTTTCCTTCATAGGTATCAAATATAAGAAGCATCCTACTATCATTTCATCTCTTCACCCTTACAAACTTATTTCGCAAGGATGTGAAGCTTTTATTGCTTCCGTAGTCATTACCAAATCCAAAGAGATCGTCTTAGAAGACATTCCCATCGTAAATGAGTTTCCCGATGTTTTTCCATCTGATTTGCCCGGTTTACCACCCGATAGGGAAGTAAACTTCTTCATTGAACTCATTTCCAGAGCAGCACCTGTTTCAATAGCTCCCTACAAGATGTCCCCCACAGAACTCAAGAAATTGAAGAAACAACTTCAAGAATTGTTAGACAAGAGCTTTATTCGACCTAACACATCTCCTTGGGGTGCGCCAGTTCTATTCGTCAAGAAGAAGGATGGATCTCTCAGGTTATGTATTGACTACCAGCGACTGAATTAACTTACAATTAAGAATAACTATCCGTAGCCACGTATCGATGAACTCTTTGATCAAATTTTTGGAGCAGAATATTTCTTCAAGATAGATCTTAGGTCAGGTTATCATCAACTCAAGATCAAACATGAAGACATACACAAAACTACTTTTCGGAGTAGATATGGTCACTATGAATTCGTGGTAATGCCGTTCGAGTTAACTAATGTCCCGGCCGCATTTATGCAACTAATGAATAATGTCTTCAGGCATTATCTCGACCGATTTATGGTCGTTTTCATTGATGATATTCTTATATACTCCAAAACAAAGGAAGAACATGAAGAGCACTTAAAGATAGTCTTGCAAACACTAAGAGAGCACAAACTTTATGCAAAGCTTAGCAAGTGCGAGTTCTGGCTAAAAGAGATCTCTTTCCTTGACCATATTATTTCAAAAGAAGGAATTGATGTCGATCCTTCTAAAATAGAAGCAGTTAAGAACTGGAGCCGGCCGACGACCGTATCTGAAGTCAGACGTTTTCTAGGTCTGGCTGGTTATTACAGGAGATTTATTAAAGATTTCTCAAATATCGCTGTTCCTTTGACTAGACTCACAAGAAAGGAGAACCCTTATATATGGTCGAAGGATTGCAAGGAGAGTTTTCTAACTCTTAAAGATCACCTTACTACAACACCTATATTAACATTATCCACTGAAGGTGGTGACTTTGAAGTCTATACGGATACGTCTGGCATTGGTCTAGGATGCGTTCTTATGTAAAATGGGAAGGTGATTTGCTATTCATCAAGACAGTTGAAGCGTTATGAAGAAAATTACCCTGTACATGATTTGGAATTAGCAGCGGTTATATTTGCCTTGAAGATTTGGCGACATTACCTTTATGGGGAGAAATTCACTATATTCTCAGATCATAAAAATCTGAAATACCTTTTCACCCAGAAGGAATTAAACATGCGACAACCTAGATGGTTGGAGTATCTCAAGGACTTCAACTTTTCTATTCAGTATCATCTAGGCAAAGCAAATGTTATAGCTCATGCTCTTAGCAGAAGACCAATATTAGCAAGCCTCAGGAAATGTATGATTAGTCTTATTGAGGATTTTTTTCATTTAAATCTGGATATTGACAGGGAAGGAGAAGGAGGTATGGTTGCCCATATAAGGTCTCAACCTACATTGATCGAGGACATAGTCCAATTGTAAGAAAATGACCCCACATTGATGGAGATTAAGGGTAATATTGATCAGAGACCGGAATTTTCTATCTCAATTGATGGAAGACTATTATTTAAGAACCGAATTTGTGTGCCAAATCATGATGATACTAAGAAATTGATCATGGAAGAAGCTCACAAATCAAGATATACCATTCACCCTGGTGCTACCAAGATGTATTAAGATTTAAAAAGAAACTTTTGGTGGATCAATATGAAAAGAGAAGTGACAGATTTTGTGTCTCGATGTCTCACTTGTCAACAAGTAAAAGTAGAACATTTAAAGCCCGCTGGTAAATTACACCCCTTGAATATTCCCGAGTGGAAATGGAAAAGTATAGGGATGGATTTCATCATGAGTTTACCTAAGACAAGAGGAGGTGTGGATGCACTTTTTATTATTTTGTTTATTTAGTGCGTGGGCGTGCCAGTCACAAAGTGACGGTTTATTCGAGCTTCGTGGAAACCAGGGTGTGCTCGATCTGACTAGTCAGACGATTGTGTGTATCGTGTCAGGATAAAAACCCGCCGCGCCATAAAGGTCACGACGTTAATTACATCCCTTCGGAGAAAGGAAAACCCTTGATTAGTCGCCAGGAAAAGGGACCCTACGGCCATGAAATTACATTAATGAAACAGAGCATTGAAATTTGCGAGTTGCCCGAAAATGCCCCTTGATGGGGTGAAAAGGCTTAAATCATGTCGATCGCTTACCGACCATTTCGTGTTCGGACATAAGTCCACATTGGAAACATGGTGAAGGCGGATATAAAACCCGTGAAAATGTATGCTAGGTATACGGTAAATTTGTTGTTCAAGAACCGAGGGAACGCGGTTGAGATTCGATCGGAACAAATCAAATTCAGTGGGTTATCAGCCCGTGACAAAGTCGTGCTTTGGCTACAGTAGGGGGAAATCCCGAGATCCAGGTACGACTTGTGAGAGCGTCATTAATATCCCATACCCGGGGTCTAGGGAAGGTGAGGGCTCCGGAGTAAGCACATGCATGCTCATTATTCTTTATTTATTCTTATTATTTTAGATGCATGAATATTTTTGTTCTCATTTTTATTTATGTTCTCCCCTTTTTCATTACTCATTTATTATTTATTTAACATTTATTTATTTATTTTATATTTTCTTATATTAGATACATGCACTTTTTAATTTCTTTTATTGTTATTATCATTTTGTCATTTTTTATTCAGCCATCATTTGTTTATTATATATTCTTTTCTTAAATTCTCTCTTCTTTTTTTATTTATTTACATCTTTCTCTTTTTATTGCTTATTTATTATTTATTATTTATTCATCTATTTTTGTTTGTTTTATTTCATTTTAGTCATTTCTATTTCTCCATTTTAGATGAGAGTGTTATGTTTATTTTATTATTTTATTATTTTATTATTTTTATTTTTATTTTTATTTTTATTATTAATATGCACGTGGATATATGGGATGGGAGAGGTTGTACGCATGTGTTGTATTTTGTCTTTTAGTTAATAAATGAACATAATATAAGGTGGGTATATGAGTATTACGTATGTGGTTTAAGTGCTTTGTTAGATGAAGACACATGGTGTATGCATGGGTTAATAGTATTTAATTTAAATGGGTGTGTATGCATATGAATGGATACGTGGTTGTTTTGTTAGTTTAAGAAATGCACGGTTTAATGGGTGTGTAGCGTGTTTGTGCATGCGTTTGTTTTAGTTATTTTAGTGGGGAAAAAGCAGTGGCGCCGATGGATGCACATCTCGGCGTGGCTTCTTCTACAACAGTTAATGGCGCCGAGAGCTCGTGTTATTGTTTGCATGGCTTGGTTGTTCAGTGTCTCGGCGTGGCTTTCAACTCGGCGTGACTATCTCTCGGCGTGGTTTTGGTGCCGAGAGATAATGGCGCCGAGGGGAGCCCCCCGACCGATTCTCGGTTTATATTTTGTTTAATATTTTTATGTACTTGTTGTGATTATTTATATTTATTTATTTATTTATTTTATTTATTTATTTATTTTATTTATTTGCTTTCATTTTTTCATTTTTTCATTTTATTATTATTTATTCTATTTGTTTATTATTATTATTATTATTTTTATTAACAGTTCAACAGTTAGTCTGCATGTCTGACAAAAATCCGGCAGCATCTCCCCTGTACTCGGAGGGTTGCTGGGGTATATAGGAAACCGTCCACGGAGAGCCGAGACAGAATCCGTAATAGAGATGGGCGTAACCCGGGATCCAAAAGGATCATAATCCGACGGGACGGTGTCCACTCATCGTGGTATTTATTAATATCCCCTTTGAAGAGGCCACGGGAGAACATGCAGTGGCAGAACTCCATGGACCAATGGGGTGACAGAATGTAGGGGGGTCAACCCCGTTAATTTAGCTCCCATGGGCTTGAGTGAAAGGGTATTACCCCTCCCCGGTATAATATGGGTTTCAATCTAAGGATAGCGAGGTTCGGAACGCCGAGATAGATGGCCGGATGCCTTAATAGCTATGAAAGGGCTTCAAGATTTCAGGTGTATAAGGCCTCAGCGCACCTGATACTCGACGCGAGGGTAAGAGGATGGGCATTCAGCGCAGAAGGGAGATGACGGGCCTCGGCACGACTAGGGGAGGGGCGGTCGGCACGGATGCATCCCGGCGGGCCTGCCACTCGGCGCAAGACTCGCGCCGCGAGAGTGCCGCGCCGATAGGGAAGGCTGGTTTTGAGTATTTGAGGGTTTTAAAGCTATGGATTTGGAGGGGTTTGAGACTTTGGATTTTAGGGGGTTTTCTTGAAGCTTGGGATTTATGAGAGTTTGTGAGGCTTTATCCAAGGGGTTTAGGAAGGCCGGAAGGTGCTGAAGGCTGGTTTGAAGTATATCATCCCGGGGAAGTAGGGGATTTCACACAGAGGTATTATTGGGAGCCATCTATGATTGAGTGAACTGGAAGCCACGAGATAAACTGTCTCGGGATCCTATCACATATCATCAATGGATTCGGCAACTCATTAAATTCTGCTAATCGTAGTGAAACTCGGTAAGTTCAAACTCCTTTGCTATTGCATCTCTCCCGTGGACGTCACAGACAAGCAGAATAACAATCTCTACTGTCTCTGTGAGGAGATGGCGACCATGCAGCTAACATTGAGGGTCGGACGAGGAGAGGAAAAATATAAGTAGATTTCAGATAGAACAAAAGAGCACACAGACATCTCAAACTGAATATAACCCGCACAAATGTAAATGCACAAGAACCCATGGGAAGACATCATCAAAGAGAAGAAGATGATTCAACGCGCATTTTTCATTCATTGTTGAACAATACATCTCTAAAAAAAGTAAAGTAACTCACGGTTACATCTTCCGTGGACATGAAAGCAGGATAGAAACAATGAATCAGGAATACAAAATGGGGGAGGGGAAGAATGTAGCCCCACCGGGGTAATGATCGACGGCAGCACACACCCACCTTCAACGGGCAGCGGAGATGATCCCTCGATGCCTCTTCTCTCAACAACTCCGACCCCTGGCTTGGCAGGCTCTCTTCTCCCTTTTGGCCCCTCTTTCTACCCTCTTTTTCTTTCTCTTTGATTGGCTTCTCCCTCTCTTTTTTTCTTTTCCTTCTATTGGCTTCTCGATTCCTCTCCCCTCTTCTCTTCCTCGGTGGTATGGAGTGGCGGCCAGCCGTCTGAGCAAAAGAGAGAGAGAGCCGAACCATTTCTCTTCGCCGTAGGAGACTTCTTATAGGGGGCTCGGAGTCTTCTCGTTAGAGGGGAGACTCCTCCGAGTCTTGCCTCTGATTCGCGGACGCCGCTGGCGCTCTTCCCATGGCATGTTGCAGCGGTTGCTTCACTGGAGGAGGCTCGTCGGGAGCGGGGTTTCCCCTTGTGGGATGTCCGCACGCCTACCTTCGTCGTCGGGGAATCGAGGCTTGCCGGAATGGTGCTGCGCGACGCTACTCTTGAGAACGGAGCTCCGCGAGCATTGAATGCATAGGACAGGGAGCAGGGGCCTTCGTTCGGACTGGGACGAAGATCCATCCGGCGTCGGCAGGGGGCTGGTGGTCGTTGCTGCAGACCGCTGGTCGCCGTGGCCGGCCAACGCGGTTGCTCCGCGTGTGAGAGAGAACCTGGAGAGGGAAGACACGCGAGGAGTGAGACAGACACTGGGTGAACAGTGTCCGCCAAATTTCCTCCTATTTCGTATTTTTTTTTTGAAATCTCCTCTCCATTTCTCCTGGCCCCCCTTCTTCCTCTGATTTTGTGTATATGGCCTCTTCCGATTATTCTCTTATCTTATTTGGGTTTCTCTCATATTTGGGCCTTCCCACAATCTTGGCCCATCTGGCAAATGGGCTGCCCCTGTCTCCTTCATATTTTTGGTGTCCACAGGAGTATATGATGGTATATGGGTGATCATAGACCGGTTGATTAAATTTGTACATTTTCTACCAATCAAAAGTCGATGGTCTGTGGATGCATTAGCAACATTATATATGAGAAATATTGTCAAATTACATGGTGTCCCTATCACCATTATATCCTACCGAGATCCTCGGTTCACGTCACAATTCTGGAAGGGTCTTCAACATTCATTCGGGACCCGACTCAACTTTAGCACTGCATTTCATGCACAAACTGATGGTCAAACTGAAAGAACAAATCAAGTGGTGGAAGATATACTTAGGACATGCGCTATTGACTTTGGAGGAAGTTGGCATGATCACTTGCCTCTAGTGGAATTTTCATACAATAATAGTTATCAAGCTAGCATTCAAATGGAACCATTCGAGGCTCTGTATGGAAGAAGCTGTCGTTTGCTTATTTGCTGGAATGAAGTAGGAGAAAGATAATTTCTCGGTCCCGATATCATTAGGGATACTACCGAGAAGATAAAGCTTATTCGGGAGAGACTCCAGATAGCTCAAGACAGACAGAAATCATATGTCGATAATCGAAGGCGCGACCTGGAATTTCAAGTAGGAGACCATGTGTTCCTTAAAGTTTCTCCAGGTCGAGGTATTCGAAGATTCGGTATCAAAGACAAGCTTACTCCAAGATTCATTGGCCCCTTCAAAATTCTCGATAGGGTTGGTGAGGTGACATATCGAATAGCTTTACCCCCTCAATTATCAGGAGTTCATGATGTATTTCACGTCTCAATACTCAAGAAGTATGTACCTGATTCTTTTCATGTCATTACTTACGACAACCTGGAGATTAAAAAGGACTTGACATACGAGCAAAAGCCAATTAAGATCGTTGAACGAGAAGTACGTCAACATCGGAATAAAACCATTCCTATGATCAAGATCCAATGGACCAAGACATGTCCACATGAAGCAACATGGGAAACTGAAGAAGCCATGCGTAAAAGATTCCCAGAGATATTTGAATGTAAGTACACTCTCCATAAATCCATGTATTGAATTTGGGGACCAAATTCGTTTCAAGTGGGGGAGGGTGTAACGCCCAGGGATTTTCTAAGAATTTTTCGGGGTTAAAAGTATAACTATTAAGCATTTAAAAGGCTACTTAAAAAGGAATTATGGGTAATTAAATCTAATTATTATTGCCCTACACTAATCCAAGAGGTTTAGGCCCATCTAATAAATCTAAATTGGCCCAAAAAGTTATTTTAGACCTTAGCCCATATTCTAGAACCTTAAAGAAAGTTTATTCTCAGAATTTAGGGGATAATTACTCTTTAGGAGGTAAATAGATGGATAATAATGGGGATAATATCAAAAGAGTTTGAACTAATTTCAAATTCGGCGTCCAAATAGGGAAAACGGTCTATCGCGAGACCGCCAGGGACAATAAGCGGTCCAATCCTAGACCGCTAAGCTCTGTCAGTTCCGTGAGTATGAGAAAACGTGAAAAGATTAGATTTTTAGCATCCAAATCACCTAGGATCGATTCTATCTACTAATTAGATAAGTCTAGAAGGCTGGACGATCGAATTGAAAGCCTAATTTGGACTCTAAGTTCGTTCTAATCCTCAAAACCCTAGCTAACCCTATAAATAAATCCCAGATTTGACGTGTGCGACCCTTACTTTTGGCTCGCGTGAGACTAAGGTAAGGAGGCAGAATTAGAGGTAAGTTTCTTCTAGGAATTTGTTCATTATAGTTAGACCTAACTTTTCTCAAAATTTCGTTCTAGGGGATCAACCCTACAATGAGATAGAAGGCTGGAAAGACGCTGGTTCGGTGAAAGAAACTCAGGAAATAGTGCGGCTGACCCAAGAAGATCAGGGAATTAGAAGCCCTAAACAAGGTAATTAGATAGAGGTTATTTAGAATAATTTATTTCTGTTAGTACCCTCTTCTTACCCTCAAAATTTCACGTCTTTAGGTCAAGGGAATCAAAAGATACAAGGGCATGAAGTTGCTGATTTAGTTCAGGACGAGCAGAGAACTAGGGTTGACTTACAGCCTTAAATTCGAAGTTTAAAGCACAAAACCAAGGTAGGTTATCTCGTGAATGACTGAAACTCGAAGTCAGGAATAAAAGCCCTCTGAATTCATTTGATTTCATGCATTGTATCTTGAGAATTTGATGTTTCATTAGGATTATGCATCTAGTATATCCTCATGTATAAACTAGCCTTAACGAAGAAAAAGGAGAATTTTCTTGTTAATTACATGAACTTATGCATATTGTTGGCCTATCCTTGTTCTATCATGATTATGGAAGTTTATATATGTTAATTTTCAGGCATGATATACCGTAGTTTGGCATTTTTTTTATTATCATTTGCACTCGGATTATACGGGAGGAAACGGTCTTCCTGTAGATCGCCTGAAACTCTAGCGGTCGCCCGATAGACCGCTAGCCATAGTGAAACGGTCCTATACTAGGCCGTTTTATTTTTTGATTTTCTGTAATATTGTAAATCCGACACATATTGAAGAATAACCTTAATTAATATATGGTAAGTCTAGTTAACTAAATTTTATTCCTAGTTTCAGTACTGGATTCATATACTTAGTTAATTTTATTATTCATCATAGTAGATTTCATGTTCTTTATGCACTTAGACTTATTTTTGAACTTATGTTAATTTGTGATCAAAATGATTTATTTTGTAATAAATACATGTTTTAAAAGATAGGGGATTCATGTTTTAGCTTGATCACTGTTTTATATGATTCTCTCTCTCTTCTAAGGGTCATTTCTTAAGTACATGACGCATATTGTGTTCAAGTGCTCTATACTAGTCCCCTCGGCTGATTGTCGGAAACCTACTATAAATCATGGGATATGATGCTACTGGCGTCGCATTGCGCTAGGAGTACTTTCTCTATAAATAAGTGAAATATCCACGGGATCCACATAAATTCACAAAGTACTTGCTACTAAGTGAAGAGTACTTTCTTGCTTGTTACATGACTTTCTAGTACATAGCCTTTATGGTTATGAAAATTACATTTTAGTTACATTCTTGTTCATGAAAAGGCCAAATTTATTTTCTTGATTGATGAATCATATTCTCGTATCTCGTACTTGATCATATCTTGGTACTTATATTTATACGTGTTTCATCGTATCTGCATGATTTATCTTATTCTCTAGAGCTAAAATATTAATTACTTAAACTTACCTTCATGTTGATACAAAGATACCTACTGGATAAGTGTGCTCATTCCCTACTTTCTTAAAATGTTTCAGGAAGTATCAGTGAGTCAGATTCAGATGATACAAGTAACGGATCCAAGAGCGATTGAAGGATATATGGATCGAGAGAAGCCATGGTTCTCAAAAGTCTAGTTGAGTCATGATGCACTTTTTATTTTTTCTTGAGTCTAGTAAAGAAAGGATCTTACGTACTTTGGGAGTTATTTTATGAAGAAATAAAGTTAAAGATTTTTCATGAATCACTTGTGCAATTACGTTTGTGTGATTGTCTTGCGCTCTGATTATATTACTTGTTCGAGACGTACTAGCCGACTGTTCACATTCCAGATTATTTCTGCTATATAATCTCGAGACGTGACATTAATACTTCCCATTTTTAAAGAAACTTACCTACCAATATATATATATATATATATATATATATATATATATATATATATATATATATATATATATATATATATATATAGCTTCAGAGTTCAAACCGACTCAACCGCGTCTGCGCCCCACCACGCCAGTCATTGCTACATCATGCCATCTGTTTGGTGTATTTTGCAACTCTTTCACGTCACTAAGCAGTTAGTTTTGAAACTCCAGAATCCAGATTAACTTTCGGCTAATCTGGAAGAACAAAGCAATCACCTTCCAGTGTAAGACTTTCAAGTTTATAGTTTCCTATCCTTCAAAAAAAAAGAGAAAATCTTACTGATGTGCACCATCGTTGTAATGAAACCATAAATACATAGTTAAATACGTTTGTTCGGTCAAGGAGAAGAGTACTTATTAGGGTGCATCTGAGAGGGATTATGAGTTACGTAGTCTTTTCATAATTCTTTAGAGAGAGAGAGAGGGACTCCTTTTGGACAGCTCATGATTTTGAAAGTTAATATTTTTTTCTCCCTATCCATTTCTACTCACCAAAATCCTATTTCTTCAAAAATTGATGGGACATTGGCCACCATTTGGGAGGGATTATGAGAGGTGGTTGGAACCCTCACCCCCAACCACATTTTCATATGTGCCTTTAATTATTTTTGTCGAATAAATTAGGGTTTTTTTAATAAAAACTATTGTTAAATAAAAATTTGTAAAAAAATTATTCGTGTAAATGTATTAGTAGATATATCATTGTGTAAATCTGAATTGTGTAAAAATGTCATATTTATTTGTAGACATATCACTTCTTTTTATTAAAAATTTGTAAAAGAATCACACTTAAACGACATCGTATACATTATTTGAATTAATCCAGTGATATATTTGTTAATACATTTTTGAAGAATGATTTATATGTAAATTCACCTTTAACAACAATTTTTATTCAAAAATCACAATAAATTATTGTAATTAGTTTCTTTTTCCTACAAAACTGCCGTAATTTCATCTTGCTCGGATGAGTAATGCAATTCCAAAAAATCCAAATGTACGAAGCAATGTTCTCGCAGACTCGCACATGCATCTGGCCGTATCGAGGAAGTACATGGACGGTATATGTACACACTAGTGTTATAAATCCCTCCTCTTACACACGTCAGAAAAGAAAAAAAAAGGGGAGCTCAAGAAACCATGTTAGCATATGCAAACCTACGTAGGGCATCACCGGGAATATTACTTGATAATAGAAAATCATATCCAGATAGTTATTGTTAAAGAAAAATGGCATTCCTTTGCTCATAAACATCTTAAATGACCTACTTTGGAAGTCTAAGGTGGATAATGATAAGATATTTTTGAATGAAAATTATTGTTAGATGTTAATTTTTTAAAAAATATTCTTATAAATATATTAATAGATATATCACTGAGTTAATTTAAATAATATATAAATATTATTTAAGCATAATTTTTTTATTAATTTTTGACAAAAAATGACATGTACACAAATAAATATGATATTTTTATATAATTCAGATTTACACGATGATATGCATGTTAATATAGTTAATATTTTTTTTACAAATTCATATTGAACAATAATTTTCATGGAAAGAAACTGTAAAAATAATCTGAAAATTTTTAGATAAAATATAGACAAAATTTTAAATATTTGGTTATTTATTTTTTAAATAATATTAGAACTTCGTTTTAATCTTTACACATTGTCTTTTTATATGGTGTCTTAGACCCCAATTAGATGATGTGATATGTGCATAGACGATCTTGTACTCTGACTCGTGATTCCCCTACAATCTAAACTTAAGACCTACTATAGGAAATCTTACGCATTCTCTCTGCACAGTTTCTCAAACGTCACATTATATAAAAATGTTTTTCACGCGTAAACCACTTACACATACGATATTATATATATATATATAATATCTTTAAATATATTAACAGTTGTATCATTATTTTTAACAAAAACTCTCAAAAATGGCATCGTAGTTAACTTGTCCATTGATTGATGCACGGATATTTCATAAAGATTTTAATATTCTTATTAGTTGGTCGTTGAACGAGAAAATTACCCCTCTAACATCCATAAATTCCCCACTCTTACACGAGAGAGAGAATAGATACCTCCTGAGGTGATTGCACTGCGGGTGGGGGGGGGGGGGGTGGGAGTTTCCAAAAGGAGGGGGCTAGGGGGGGGGGGGGTATTGGCAGGAGGGGGGTTATAGGGGGTTGTGCATGAGTTATAGGGGGGTGGGGGCTTCCGACTCGAGTGGGGAATGTAAGGATTCGAGAAGGGATAGTAAGAAACGCAGTGGAAATTTTTTTTTTATCTCCGTCCATTGTTGTTGGTTTTGATTTCCGTTGATTTTATGCAAGTAGAGATCCGATTTTACCTCTACCATATGCTGATTGCGGGGAAGCGAAAAGTGAAGCCTTGTAATGGCAATGAACCGTGTAAGTGTCCGATCTCTAGCGGTATCTATATGGGCACAGATGACAGAGTTCTCTCCACGTAACGCTCCATATACAATCTCCTAAGTGGCACTGCGACAGAGTCGCAACATTTGAGACAGGAGGGAGAAGAGAGAGGAAGAGGGGCGTTGAGTCTGGGAGGAGATAGAGGAATGGGGTGGCCCTACTGGAGAAACCCTAAATACTTGACCCAGGGTTCTCTCCGTGCAACTATTTATAGAGTTTACTAGAATTTTCAAAAACTCTCACAAGTCTATAATTGCGTAAATACTCCACCATTCGTAATCCTAATTTGTATGACTCTCTAGATCTAGTGTTAGTCTAATTTTAGGCCCATTAAACTTAACAACTCATTTTTATTTAACCGGGTTAACTCTTAACACAGAATTAATTATTTAATTATTTCATCATTTAAATAATTAGTTCATCATTTCATGATGGATAATCAACTCTTGATTATTCTTCATTAGACTTTTAGGCCACAATATGCACCAAGCAATACTCCGTGACCCCAAAAGACAAAGGGGTCAACAACCCACTCTCGACCTTTATGTCTATAGTTACTGCACATTTATAGTCCTTTCATTCATGCAGTGCCCCTGCCATAATTAAGATTATGGTGATATTGTCAATCCCTTGTATCCATTTTGACTTAATGAACCCCATACTCAAAGGTCTTATTGGAAAACTTCTTTTCTAATGAACCAAACAACCATGGCCAGGGATTTTCTGAGTAATGTTCATGGGACATTCTCTTATATCTATATCAAAGAGTGAATGATCCACTATTGTTATTCAATCCCCTTTGCACGGACTGCTATATCTGAAATCGAGCTTCTGGGACTTGTGGTTAAAGTCCCTATACCCGAGATCAAAATATAGCAGTCCTCGTGCAAGATGTCCTTGACGACTTATGTCCAAGGACCAACTGTGTCACTGTGTAATAAGAATCTTCTAGTTGACAATGAGATACAATTAGCATCTAAAGATTTTTAATCATACCAGTTTAGTGAACTCATTTTCTAATGAGTACCTACATGTTGGTTTTAGTGTCTTCACACAAGTGATTATGAGATCAGTCACCCTCGTCACATGAGCAGACACAACACATACTCGTCTATCCGAATGTTTGATGTCCTTCTCAAGCATTCTATGACCAAGAACATTCTACATTTATGTTTAAAGATAATTGATCTCATTATTATAATCTCATTGTAATTTAATTGTACGAGTTTACATACTTCATTGTAATCTACACATACACATAATACGAATATAATGAGTATTAATGTCATAAATTAAATTCAAATAAGAATATATATAAATTATTCCATCATATCTCATATGATTGACTTGCAGGACACACTTTAACTAATCAGGAGAGGGGTTGCAGGGTTGGGGGGGTTCCGACGGGAGTGGGGACGGGGCTTTTGACGAGAGTGGGAAGGGGGGGTTGCAGGGTTGGGGGGGGTTCCGACGGGAGTGGGGACGGGGCTTCTGACGAGAGTGGGAAGGGGGGGTTGCAGGGTTGGGGGGGGGGGGTTCCGACGGGAGTGGGGACGGGGCTTCTGAGGCTTCTGACGAGAGTGGGAAGGGGGGGTTGCAGGGTTGGGGGGGGGGTTCCGACGGGAGTGGGGACGGGGCTTCTGACGAGAGTGGGAAGGGGGGGTTGCAGGTTTGTGGGTGGGGGGGGGGGGGTTGCAGGTGGTGGGGGGTTGCAGGGTGGGGGAGGGGGGTTAGGGTGTCGGAGTTGGGGGGGAGGGGGCTTTCGACGGGAGTGCGGTTGTAGGGGGTGGGGAGGGGGATTCTCGCGAGAGTGGGGAGGGGGGTTGTAGGGTCGGGGGAGGGCGTTCCGTCGACGGGAGTGGGAAGGGGGGTTGTAGTTGGGGGGGGAGTGGGGAGTTGGAAGGGGGGTTATCGGTGGGAGGGAGGGGAGGGGAGCCCGAGAGGGGGGTCCAACAAGAGGAAGGGGGGAAGCATCGATAGAAGGAGATGAGTTTTATTTTATTTTATTTTAATTAAGGGCATTATTATCTTTTCACGGATCTAATTAAAAAATTATGATATATCTGCTAATATGTTTCTAAATATGATATATCCATAATTTCATTAGTAAGGGTGGTTTACATGCAAAAAATAAAAAAAAAACTTGGGTCTCATTTGACAACACAAGTCAAGCAAATTCACACTATGAGCAAGGAAGAAAGAGTCCCAAGAATTCAACTAGTAAATTTTCCAAGAATCCAATTTCCAAGTTTTGTACCCAAATAAAAAGTTTTAGGTTGTGACTATCGTTGTTATCCTTCTTAACGAGTGTTTTGATCGTCACATAGTCACATGATGATGCCGCAAATGTACGACGTCAACTTCATTCGCTCCAAATTCTCCTACAATATAATTTTTACATTGATAGAAAATACATATATTTTTCTAATGTTAAACTTTAGTCCTCACGTTCCCATGTAAACCCTAGATTCAAACCTGGTGGTGTGCTTCAACACGGAGGAAATGCTGCAGTGCGAATCCTCTAGGTCTCGTATGACTAATTAATAACGTAGAAATCACTGTGGATCAAGTCACCTCCTAATCGCAGGAGACAGTTACGTAAGCTTTACACCTACGTCTTTACTTACTCCAATTAAAATATCAGGAGACATGGGGAATTTTCAGATAAAACATAGACAAAATTTTAAATATTTAGTTATTTATTTTTTAAATAAATCTGGAACTTCGTTTTAATCATTACACCTCGTCTTTTTATGTAGTGTCTTAGACCCCTAGATGATGCGATATGTGCAATTACGATCTTAACTCGTGATTCCCTTACCTACTATAGGAAAACCTACACATTTTCTCAAACTTCACATTATATAAAAAAGTGTTTTTTACACATAAATCACTTACACATACGATGTTATGGATATATAATATCTAGAAATATACTAATAGTCATATCATTATTTTTAACAAAAACTTTTAAAAATGTCACCGTGATTAACTTCTTCAACGATTGAGACACGAATATTTGATAAAGATTCTAATATTCTTATTAGTTGGTCATTGAATGGGAAAAATGCCCCTCTCACATCCATAAATTCCTCGCTCTTATAAGAGAGAGAGATAAGAGAGACATATATGGGCGATTTCAGTGGGTGAGGTGGGGGGGGGGAGGTTTCTGGAAGAAGGGGATAGGGGAGGGGGTATTGGCAGGAGGGGGAGGGGGGTTGTAGGGGGGTGTGCCGCAGTTGTAGGGGATGGGGGGAGGGGGCTTTCGGCTCGAGTGGGGAATGTAAGGATCCGAGACGGGGTAGCAAGAAACACAGTAGAATAACTTTTTTATCCCCATCTGTTATTGTCAATTTTGATTTTCACTGATTTCCTGTCAGTGAAAATTCGATTTTACCTCAACGATATACTGATTGTGGGGAAGCGGAAAGTGAACCCTTGTGACGGTAATGAACTGCGCAAGTGTCCGGTGTCTAGCAATATATACACGGGCACAGATAACAGAGTTCTCTCCACGCTGCACTCCACAAACAATCTCCTTAACGACACTCCGACATCGTCTCAATATTTGAGACAAGAGATAGAAGAGAGAGGAAGAGGGAAATTGAGTATGGGAGGAGAGAGAGGAAGGAGGCTTCCGACGAGAGTGGGGAGGGGGTTGCAAGTGGTGGGTAGTGGGGGGTTGACGGGTGGGGGGAGGGGGGTTCTAGGAGGTGGGGGGGGGGGGGCTTTCGACGGGAGTGGGGTTGTAGGGGGGGGCACGGAAGTTGTAAGGGGGGGTGGGAGTTGCAGGGTGAGGGGAGGGGGATTCTGGCGGGAGTGAGGAGTGGGGTTGTACGGTCGGGGGAGGGGTTTCCGACGGGAGTGGGAAGGGGAGTTGTAGTGGGGGTGAGGAGGGGGGAGTTGGAGGAGGGGTTACCGGCAGGAGAGAGGAGGCCGGGAGGGGAGTCCAACAAGAGGAAGGGGGGGAAGCACCGATGGAAGGAGATGAATTTTTTATTTTATTTTATTTCAATTAAGAATATTAATTATTATCTTTTCACATATCTAGTTAAACAACTATGATATATCACCTAATACGCTTTCAAATATGATATATCCATAATTTCATTAGTAACGGTGGTTTATATGCAAATAAAAATAAAAAAAAACTTGGGTCGCATTTGCCGACACAATTCAAGCAAATTCACACCATGAGCAAGGAAAAAGGAGGTCCCAAGAATCCAACTAGTAAATTTTCCAAGAATCCAATTTCCAAGTTTTGTACCCAAATAAAAAGTTTTGGGCTGTGATTATCGTTCTTATCCTTCTTAACGTGTGTTTTGATCGTCACATAGTCACATGATGATGCCGCAAATGTACGACGCCAACTTCATTCGCTCCAAATTCTCCTCTGCAGTACAATTTTTACATTGATAAAAAATACATATACTTTTCTAATGTTGAACTTTAGGCCTCACATTCCCATGTAAACCCTAGATTCAAACCTGGTGGTGCGTTTCAACACGGAGGAAATGCTGCAGTTGGAATCCTCTAGGTCTCGTGTGACTCATCAATAACGTAGAAATCACTGTGGATCAAGTCACTTCCCAGTCGCAGGAGATGTACGCTTTACACCTACGCCTTTACTTACTCCAATTAAAATATCAGGAGACATGGGGAATTTGATGGCACAGCTCAAACCTGATCGATGACCAATCGAACCCAATGGGTACGGGCCAGATGGCACCAGACCCTACTTTTAGTGGGTGCAACGACCAGCTTAATTGGCCGCCTCTTAGGTCAACTGCCCCTTTTAGAATTGCATTGCCTTACCAATGACGGTCCTCTGTGTGGCTGTGGGCAATAATTGAGATTAAGTTCAAATATGATAAAAAAGCTCTGTAGTCTAGTTAACTTGGTAAAAATTTTCTTCCCATCTTTGTATTAGATAAATGTTGTTCGTCATGATCTCACGATTTCTTTTATCTGAAGAGGAGTCATTTTGAAACTATTTTAAGATCTTGAGTTTTTTATGTTAAACGAAAATTTATAAAAAAAAATATTCATGTAAATATATTAGCAGACATATCATTATAAATCTGAATTGTGTAAAAATATCATATTTATTTGTAGACATATCACTTCTTTTTGTCAAAAATTTATAAAAAAATTATACTTAAATGACATTTATATACTATTTGAATTAACCCCGTGATATGTCTGTTAATATATTTCTAAGAATAATTTTTCTGTAAAATCACCTCTAATAATAATTTTCACGTGAAAATCTCTAAGATCTTTTAGAACTTAACTTCAAGCATATTGGTCATAGAATCCAATTAGTGATACTTCTAGGCATTCATAGCTTTCAACTTAGGGATTGTTTTATGCGCCGGTAAATAATAAAATATTGGTTTTAAAAATCATGAAAAAAAATAAACTGTCTGCTTTTAAAATCACTACTTTAAAAATCTCTTGTTTTGGTTTTGGGTGATTTTGAATTGAAAATCAAAATCGGTTAAAAAGAGAGTCATAAGAGTCGGCCAACTTTGAACCCTAGCGAATTACAGCACACCAAATATAAGAAAAATATCATAAAATAATTTGCAGCATTCGAGACATGCAGAAGACCCGATCTTATACTATCATTATGCATTTTACAATATGCCAAATGACCCCCTATTTAATTAGGAATTTTTGCATACATACATACATATATATATATATATATATATATATATATATATATATATATATATATATATATATATATATATATATATATATATATATATATATGAAAAGACTTCTTTTATCAAATATATCTTTCATTTAGATATATTGTCGAGAATATCCTCTAAATAGCTCCAAATGTTATGGTTATACCTTTACCTTAACATCATTGGCTTAACTCAGGTTAAGCACGAGTTAAATAGTAAAATTATTAACCTACCCTAGAGTTTTATCTCTCTCTCTCTCTCTCTCTCTCTCTCTCTCTCTCTCTCTCGACTGCATAGGGGTCGCCACCACTGAACCTCGCCCACCCCTATCCTTGGTCGACCTTATCCTTACCTACCCCTGCTAGAGTAGTCGATGGCCCCCCACTAGAAGAGAAAGCTGTCACCCTGGAAGCTGAAGGCGCCTCTCAGGTTGAGGGCGATGGTAGTAGTAGGGCTATTGCTACTGCTATTGTCAGTGGTGGAGGGCAGCCACAACGGTCTCGCAGGAGATATGCGACATGAAGACTCGGCTGAGATCAACCCGGTTGGGTTCTAGATGATGACAGTGCCATCGACAAACACGTTGGCCATGAGTCTAAGGTGTAGTCCTCAGAGGAGGAGGGTAGGGGACGGCTACCCAGGAGCGGTAGTGGAAGCACTCGCCAATGGGGGAGGCACTTGTGAGGGGGAGCCCGTCACCCTCCGATTGCAGGTCTAGGTGGAAGATCACGAGATTGGAGAGGGTCCCAATCTCCTCGAGGTGGTCTAGGGCGTGGTGTGAAAATGGGTTTCACTGGAGGGGAGAGGGACGAGGGGCTCTTGAGATGGGAGAGGGATGGGGGGGGTCTCCGAAGGGGAGAGAGAATGGTAGGGGGTTTCATCGAAGGGGGGGTTCGCCTAAGGGGAGAGGGACAAGGTGGAGGGGGATGGTGTCTATGAGCAGAGATGGGGGAGGGGGGTTTTCTAGCAGGCGATGTTCTATGAGTTGGGATGGGGGGGTGTTGGTGTTGCTCGTCAGAGGGGGAGAGGGCAACCGGGAGGGTTGCCAGGGGTGAGGGGAGGGTGGGATCTTTCTCTCTCTCTCTCTTTGGATATTTTGGGTATTTCGCATACCCTAACAATTTCTGTGGGATATTCCATTGAATATTCCTCTCACATTGATGACTAAAAACTATAGGGGTATAATCGCACCAATGGAGCTATTTCGAGGTTATTCTTGACAATAGGTCTAAATGAGGGGTACATTTGGCCAAAAGGGATCTTTACAAGGATATATATGCAAAATTCTAATTTCATTATTCTAAGAGAAGTCCAGATCTTAGACACTGTAAGTTTATTTTTTTTGGAGATTTTTAGATATATACTTATATTAATAGGAGTCTTGTCAAATAAACCTATTTTTAATTAGACATTTTATTAAAATGTCCTTGATACATGTCGAATGTTTGTGATTATACTCTCGTCGTAACCTTTGTCTACTTAAGTAAGATGAAGTGTGAGTTAAAAGGGAGAATGACTAACCTCTCTCTTTCTCTCTCTCCCTCCCTCCATGGAGAAATGTAGTCATCCCGCCATGGTCGGGGAGGAGGGGGGCCGCCTGTACCTCTACCTCAACTCCTCCATGTCCGCCACGCATTCAGCCATGTCGAGCGATCCCACCCGCCTCCTCACCATCGCCGCCTCCTCTCCAGCCACCATGTCAAAGACGTCCTCCCAGCCATGCTCCCAGCCCCCCCGAGCATCGCACAACTCTAGGCTCATGTTCCTCCATTCCATCCAACTCCACCCCCTATATAGACCCCTCCCCACCCATTCGATGCACCGTCCCATGCACGCCAGTTGGCATGGCCGACACTTGGCCCCGCTTAACACTCCCAGGCTCCTCATCGATGCCACCATCAACGTTTAACCTCGACCGCCCCTATAGGAATGTGTACCGATGGTCACTCAGAATGTAGAAGGGGAGGGCTCGCCACTGGTGCCTGACCTAGGACTTGTCGAGTTGGAACTTGAAAGCAGACTTATTAAGGACATGGTAGCCCACGACGCCGAGGCAAGGGATGAGGGAGAGGGGAGAGAGCATCACCCGGGAGGTGCATGGGTGGGGGAGGGGGGTTGTCGATATGTGGTCTAGGGTGGGGGATGGGGGCTGTTGGGGGGGGGGGGTAACCGAGGTGGAGGAGAGGGGGAATACTTGGGTTGGGGGGGTTTCGGGGTGGGGGGAGGGGGCCTGCAGGAGTGGGGGGGGTCTGCGAGCAACACCAGGAGGGGTGGGGGAGGGGGCAACGTGGGTGGGGGGGTTGGGGTGGGAAAGGGGGGCTGTCAAGGTAGGGGGTCACCTGGGTGGGGAAGAGGGGGGTTGTCCGGTGGGGGGTTTTACAAGTAGCACCAAGAGGGGTGGGAGAGGGAAGTTGTCGAGGTGGAGGGAGGGGGGCCCACAGAGAGGTGGTCTCTCTCTCTCTCTCTCTAGTAGTGGGGGCATTTTAGGTACTTCGCATACCTTAATAATTTCTTTTGCATATTCCTCCAAATATTCATCTCGTATTGACAATTTAGAACCACTACAAGATAAAATGGGATTAGCAACGAAAAATTTGCAGTGAAAGTTTCAGTCACAAATTTGCGATGGATCTGTGATGGAAAATAAATCTATCACTGATTTACGACGGAAAACACTCCGTTGCAATAAGAAGAAACTTGTGACGCATTAGCGACAGACATATATTCCATCGCAACATCCTGACTACTAAATTTATTTTACAAATTGGCACCTCTTTTGAGACATATTAGTGACGAAAAATTCCGTCGCAAATTACTAAACATATGATTTTTTGATGGAAAGTTATTTGTCACTATTCCGTTGCAAATTAAAGACGGATTAGCGACAACATTTTTCCTGTCATAAATATTTGCGACGAATTACCAACAGAAGTATAAACCGTCACAAATATTTTTGCGATGATTTCAAATGTGTTACTAATTTATCGCAAAATGTAAGTTTAGAGACATATTAGTGATAGATTGGAGAAGGAAACTCCATCGCCAATATCAGTTAATTTTTGCATTTGTCAAATCATCCGTTTAAATTATGATTTAATTACACTTTTTATGTCATTGTATTCACATATATATGAATTATGATAAATTGAAATAATATTTTATAATTTTCATCAAACCCTCCTTATAATTAAGGTTTTTGTACCCATAAAACATAAGAAGAAGTTGATGAGACCAGGGGCCACCTTCTCCTCGCACCAACTCCCATCTCACCAACATTATGGGAGAAGGTGAAAGACGCTGAGGAATCTTCTTTGAGCTGGTTGGAAAGAGTTTATTCATGATTATTCTTTGAGCACTAGAGAATTCATGGTTTTCGAGTATCATAGGAACTTGAATTTAATTTGTTGCGCTGATATTTGATGTGTCCCCCAGCCAGAAACATACCATGCCTCCACCTCTCCAGGTACATGTATGTGCCTTTTGATTCAGTCTCAATTTGATTCAATAAATTTTTTTTAATTGTGCCACTTTTGATTAGTTATTTCTATTTTGCTTGCACCGTCAACTGCCCTTGCACCAATCACATAGGGCACATCGCTAGCACTCCGTCGGTTCAACCACCCCATTGGTAGTTGATGCCGGTAGCATACATGAGGATGCGCCATTGGACGATGACCGCTACGAGGTCATCTACATCGAGGAGGTCACATATAGGTAAGTATATTTCATGAATTATGTTCGTGATCTATCCGTCAATTGTGTAATATTCTCCAATTATAACATTTGTAATCATAGAAAGTGATTTCAACCTATCGAGATGACTCATCAAATTACTGAGTCGATTAAATTAACACATTCCCACACCGATCATCCCGTGGAAGGATTTCCCAATGGACGTCCGAGAGTCAATGTTTGACATGTTCAAGGTATGCAATTTAATCTTTTAAAGTACATCTTTTACAACTCTTGATTTCAGTATACTGACTTATATAGTGTACAGTTTTTTTGTAGCAGAGCTATCGATTTAGGAGCCCCTTGGACAAGGCAGGAGCTTGGTCTGTCTGGGAGCAGACCGCGAAGACTCAATACTCCCAGACGTTGTACCATGCCTGGGAAAAAGCGAAGAAGGACTCTGGGAGCCCCACAGACCCCAAATGCTAGAAGACTCATGACCCTGCTTGAGTAAGGCAAGAGTTTTTAGAGGGGATGTGTCACAAATGACCCGAGGAGGGGTGGCAAAATAAGTCCGCCACCGTGACAGCAAACGTGTCAAAGTGCCGCAGGTAAATGTGCATATGAGTGATCCCCGGGTCGGAATTGTTCCGCGGCTTACTCCAGTTGTACTTTGGCCCATTAAGACCCGCTCGTTAGTTTCGGGACCCAAAGTCGTAGATTGGTAAGTACTATTTATAATTTTATTATATTTTATTTATATTTAATTCAATTACTTTCTATGATTTGTAAAATAGGAAATGGAGCTCAAGCGCCAACCATTATTTCGGGGGTTGTTCGAAAAAACCCATAAGAAGGAGGGGACATATTAGTACGTCAACCCTAGATGCCAAGAGGTGGCGGTAAATTTATCTACATGTACAAATTTTTCCATTTTAAATATGAATGATTAATCTGAAATTGGCAGAAATCATGCGAAGGAGAGATGATAGAGGAGTACGGGGAGGACACTATACATCATTCGGAGATAGATGTGGAGGCATGGATGGCGATGGTCGGCCCACCGAAGAAAGGCATGTTATATGATTTTGGGCAGAGCATGAATGCCAGCATGGTGATAGCATCTTGCCAAAGTTCATGCTCTATCTCGACTAGTGTCTTCATTAATAGCCCCACCCCTTGGCCTGATGTCCTAGGTAGGATCCGAGAAGAGATGAACTCGCGATTCACATCTTTGGATACATTGGAGTCGCATCTCATGGACTCGTTGGAGTCACGCCTCTTGCAGACATTGGACGCCCAGATCGGGTGGGGTTGGACTCACGCCTCTCGCATGTTCTCAATGACGCTATGGGAAATGTGATGGTTCCCTATCTCTCGTGCCTCTCACAGGTGTTTCCTCCCAAGGAGCACCGTCGACTGCATCATAATCCCCTCAGGTGAGTACCATATTTGTTTCATTTTTAAATTTACAAATTTTGACTTATAATAGTCTCATTTAGTTTAAAGGAACTTAATTGAAAACTAAATCTGAAACACTGGTTTGGATGATTGTTTCGAAATAAGTTAGCCAAATCAGATTCCCAGTTTGATTTGAAATGTATGTCCGATCGACGTGCCGATTGTTTCAATACGACCGAGGAGATGAGAGTGACTTGTGAGAGCTGACATGATCCAAATCGGATTCCCGGTTTGGACTTGGTGTTAAAATTACCCCTTCGAGACTAAGTTAGTTTAAAACCGAAGACCTCGGGCTCGAGGTATCTAAAATATGAAATATCAATCTGATCAGTGTGTCGATTGCTCCAACAAGACCAGAGAGGTGAGAGTGACCTGTGAGAGCTAACAGAATTCAAATCAAATTCTCGATTTGGATTTGACGCTCAAACTACCCTTTTACGAACTAAGTTTAAAACTGACGAACTCGATTTTGGAGGGCCCAAAATCTGAAATACCAGATCGATCGATGTGCCGCTTATTCCAACACGAATAAGGAGATGAGAGTGATACGTGAGAGTTGATAGAATCCACATCGGATTTTTAGTTTGGGCTCGACTGTCAAACTACCCATTTCGAAACTAATTTATTTTAAAACCGAAGAATTCTAATCAAAATTTTTGTTTTCAATTTAAAATTTTAAATAATTTATTTATTTTATTCCTAATGAAATTTATTTTTAGAGCTTTTACTTGAAATTATTGTTAAATAAAAATTTACAAAAAACAGACTTGAAAATATATTAGCATGAATATCACTGTATAAAAATATCATATTTATTTACAAGCATATCACTTCTTTTTGTCAAAAACTTATAAAAGAATCACGCTTAAATGATATTTATGCATTATTTCAATTAACGTAATAATATGTCTGTTAATACACTTTCAAGAATGATTTTTTTTTGTACATTCTTGTTTAGCAATAATTTTCATGTAAAAATTCTTTTATTTTTTATACATGCCTAATAGTCTTTTGTTTTATATTTCTAATGTAAGATACTACTACACATTCACTGCACGATGACGGGGGAGACGTGCAAGACGACGACTTCGAGGATCTTACTTATTGTTTAAGGTATCCTAAAAAATATACTTTTTAAATATTGTATTTGACCAATACTATACTTAAATTTAATAATATAAATATGTAATTTTCATTTGTCATTATACGTTTGATATGGGTGTTTGATACGTGTGTTGTATATTTATTATCGAAATAATGTTTTGATATTTTAACAAAATATTATTTTTTTAAAAATAAAAATAATTAGTGACAGATTTGATGGCGATACAGATTCCGTCGCTAAAACTTAACGTCTAAAATTAGCGACGGACTTGACGATGGAAATATTCGTCATAAATTTGCGACGGAGTCGCGATGAAATTTTCTTCCGTCGCTGAAGAACGAGTCTCTCCACATGGTGACGAATTTGAGACGGATCTCTCTACGTTAATCCGTCGCTAAAATAGTTTGAGAGGTTTTACAATAGATTTGCGATAGATTATATATGTCGCTAACTATGCCTTTTCTTGCAATGAGTTACGGGGATATAACTGTAAGCATTCGAGTTATATAAATAATATATTTAATAATAAATCTAACTAAGGAGTTTTTTGATAATATCTCTCCTCGTAGGGGTGCATAGCTAAAAATGCCCCCTTTTTTACGTTCAACTCAAAGCTGTGAGTTAGGCTTCATAAATTGGGAGTAAAGCAAAGTCATGCAGGTGATGATTATTATAATTGTGTGAATTCTGTTACGTTGATTCCCATCTCAGCCTTTTCGTACCGGAGTAGAAGTCAAAAGAAGCTTCAAAATTAAATGTACTCCTACCAAAAGCACCCAGGTGTCTTAACAGAATAGTTTAAAATTGTGGGCGGTTATGTATAAATTAATAGAGATGTTAGCCACCTGTACTTAGTACGGTTGATATGTGGAGTATAAGGAAGAAAATTCCAGAATCACCTAACCCCCTTACCTTCCTAATAAAGGTGGGATTTCTATTGAAGTTGTCGCCGAGTCCCGTATCTCACTTGTCCTTGATTTTACATGTCGGCTCTTAAAAATGAGTGTTTTAAAAATATCACCGTACACACAACAGTTAAAGAATTAACGTCGCATAATTATATTTATTTATTGTTTAATTTTGATTAAGAGTTTTAATGACTCTTTTTGAAAATCATATTTTAATAACTATGATATAAATAATTAATATAATTTAATAATAAATAATATGTAAATGGTCCGAGAGATATGTGTCGGTTAAAGATAGTTTGGTTTATTAGAGCATATGAAAATTTTAAAATAAAAATAAAATCATAATAAAATTTATTAAAATTTATTCTTATGTTAATTATTATTTTTAAAATAGGAGATTTAGATAAAATATTAAAAATATATTAAAAATATTTATCTTTATTTGTGTCTCTCTCTACACCCCTTTTTGGAAAATATAAGGATAAACACTTGAAATGCAAGGTACACCGCCATTTGTGAAATTACTCCTTACTCTTTCTCCACTTGCCTATTTAATGATTTCACCTTAAACGCAGTGAAATTTAAGTAAATGGTAATGGGGATTTTGAAAAGCTCCTGCCATTTCTCCTAAGTTAGACCTTTACTTCTGAGAAAGGGAGGGCGTCACTCTCTCTCTCTCTCTCTCTCTCGGTGAGAAGTCAGTGATGCACAAAAGTCTAGGGGTCATTTTGATAACGGGTTGAGTTAAGGGCGAGTAACCTATTCGGGATAGTCCACCGGCCCTTAACCCAACCCGTTATCAAGGTGACTCTAATTCTGGTGGAATAACTCATTCCACCTATTTAAGTGGAATGAGTTAATCCACTTTAACCCTATCCGACTCGGATTAAGAAAAAAAATATTAAATAAAGAATAAATCACCCGATCCCGATTAATTCACCTTTAACTCACCTTAACCCGTTATCAAAGTGACCCCGATGAATTCAATTTGTTTGAGAGTACTTAAACTTTGTCAGAAATTTTTAATGATTGAAATCTCCAAAACCTGTGCCCACCTTGATTTTCAATCGGTTGAAAGCTGTCATCCAAGTTCAGAGGTGACAATGTCTCATTTGACACTGTCAACAACTCTCAATTCCATATGCGCCGGCTCTTAAAAATGGATGTTTTGAAAATACCATTGTACACGTAACAGTTAGAAGATCAACGTCGCATAAGTATATCTATCTACCTTTTAATTTTGATTAGGAGCTTTAATGACTCCTTTTGAAAATAATATTATGATAACTATGATATAAATAATTAGTAGAATATAGTAAAAAAATAAAAACAATATGTAAACCGTGCATAGGTATGTGTATTCGTTAAAGATGGTTTGGTCTAGACCATACGAAAAATTTTAAATAAAAATAAAAGTCTTAATGTATTTTATTAAAAATTTTATTATGTTAATTATTATTATTAAAAAGATATTTTAATAAAAATATTTAAAAATATATTTCAAAAATATTTTCTCCCTTAATTTCTCTCTCTCTACACCTCTCTATGAAAAAATAAAGGTAAACACGTGAAATGAAAGGTGCACCTCCATTCATGAAATTGCCCTTCTCATCTTTCTCTTTTATTTTACTCTTTCTTCACTTGCCCATTTACATGATTTCAGCTTAAATACACTGAAATTTAGTAAATGGTAATGGGTCAGAAATGGTAATGGGATTTTGAAAAGCACCTGTCACATCTCATAAGCTCGTCTAGAACTAGTGTTCCGGGAAAAGAAAGGCGTCAAGTTATTTATCTATATCTCTCGATCTCCTCTAAAAGGAAGTCGAACAAAAATCTAGGCAAATTCTATTTATTTAAGAGGGCTTAAATCTTGTCGAAGTCCCACATAAATCTGATGATACTAACCAAAATGCATCTGCAAACCGAGCGAGCTGTTTATCTGATTCCAGTCAATAGTTAGCGCGGTGCCTTCTGGATGTACAACCAGGAAGAACACCAGCAACACAGCTAAGAGCCTAAAAGAGCATGATGCCGAACTTCCTTTGCTTAATTTCTCGGTTTCTGTTGTCTTTGCTTTTTACGTGGGTAACATGTGCAGAAGTGTTTCCTTTCTCCTCTATCAGCGTAACCTTCCTCTCCTTGTGGAGACCCCACTGTTTGGCTCTTCTTTTCTATTCAAATCATTTTGGGGGGGACAACACTGCTTCCACGATAATGTGAACAGTAGTGCATGGTAAAACATAACACTCATGAAGTCCCTCACAACCAAAATCTCTCTCTCTCTCTCTCTCTCTCTCTCTCTCTGTCTCTCTGTGTGTGTGTGTGTGCGTGTGTGTACTGTGAGTCTGTGTGCTGTGATGTGTATATCTTTGTGTGTGCCCTGCAGCACAACCTTGTGGTGAATATCATCTACCCCCCTGCAAAAGCAAAAAACATAGGGTTTTTGACCACCTCCACCTAGCCATATCAACAACACCCGCAACAGAAGGAAAATAAAATATATGGGTACACTGCTGAATCTGCTGACTCTCCTGTGCATGGTCATTGGAAAAGGTTGCTCTCCATCTCCATCCTCACCTGCCCGTGGCCAGCTCCCATGTCTTCGCCGCCCCAAATCTTCATTACCAGATTTCCCTAACCACTCTTTTACATACCTGGCCAATAACTATAAGAGGCAAGAGTGGAAAAGGAGATCTTCAGAAAACCACCACTAACGGACTGATCTGCCGTTTGACACCGGGAGTACGTACGTAGAACCCCTCTCATTAAGTGTTTGCTGTGGTTTTAAACGTAACATGCAGTGGACTCTGTATTCGCCTGGTGATACCTGAAATCGAGACCAGGTCGATATGTTCTATTAGTTTAATCCCCTGGTTTTGAATAGGGGCAGGTTGCAACCAAAGCCGGGTTTAGAATACTCATATCTGCTCCAACAAGTTATGATAACAACCCCGTGCTGGTAGAATCATCTCCCTCTCTCTCTCTCTCGCTCGCTCGCGGGAGAGGGAAGTGTGAGCCTATAAAGAGGCCACAATCCCTGGCGTGTCCTCTCACAACACTCCCCTTCGCTTCCACCAGAGGATCCTGGGAAGAGAAAGAAATGGCAGTGCCCTCTGGTTCTCGCCTTGCTCTTGCTCTTCTACTAAGCCTGTTGCTCTCCTACTTCGCTTCCTTCTCCTTTGCACACCCCGTCAAGCATTGGCCTGTTGAAGCATTCAAAACCAGGTTCTACGATTTCAAGGTACGTACCCGGCTTAGCTCTCCCTCCTCCACCGTACCCTTCATCTATCCCTCCAACAGCAATAGCCATGTTCACCTATGTATATGTTGTCTGTCGGTGTCTGTCTAGCTACCTTTGGTCTATCTATCCAAAGTAGAGACAAGTTTGCATTTGGATTTGATGATTTGTTATTCACTGACAATTAATTAACATGGTGCTCGAGCTCTCATGCATCCAAAACCTACCGCTAATGCTACGTACAATTTGTTTTTAATAACTGATGTGTAGGTGCAAAGGACGAGGATAACCAAGCTCTGCCGTACCACAGACATCGTCACCGTCAATGGCATGTTCCCGGGCCCGGTCCTCTACGCCCGAGAAGGTGACCACGTCGTCGTCAGGGTCACCAATGAGACGCCTCACAACGCCACCATCCACTGGTGAGTCTCCGCTATTGAGGAGAATACGGGTTGATATCTGCAGAGTAATTACTAAAGTTCGTATCATAATTAGAGAGAGGGTCCCACTCTAATAATCATTCGCCCCACATTATATATATATATATATATATATATATATATATATATATATATATATATATATATATATATATATGCCAAGTGCCAACCAACGTTTAGACTTTAATCCCACCTTTAATTAACTATGGGCATAATTAATGCGATGTAACCAAGTTAATTATATATCTACCGTTTTATTTAAAGTACTTGTTATACCACCCTCCATTGCAAACACAGTGGGGAGGGAGGGAGAGCCATCATTGCGTGGTGGGTAATGCACACACCGTGATGGCCGTGGGATAGCTCGATGGCCATGGGGCGATCATTCCCCGGCATTACTCTCCCCACCCAGCGAGTGCACCGCCAGCCATCATGCCCGTGGACGGTCAAGTGACGGCGGTGGGCGAGACTGCAGGTGCAGTAGTCAGATGATGTCGTTGTTCTGGGTGCATGGTTGTTCTTTCAGGCACGGGGTCCGGCAGATGCTGTCGTGCTGGGCCGACGGCCCGGCCTACATCACGCAGTGCCCCATCCAGGCCGGGCAGACCTACACGTACAGGTTCACGCTGGTGAACCAGCGGGGCACGCTGCTGTGGCACGCCCACGTCTCCTGGCTTCGCGCCACCGTCTACGGCGCCATCGTCATCTACCCCAAGCCCGGTGTCCCCTACCCCTTCCCCCACCCGTACGAGGAGCACATCATCATACTCGGGGACTATTGGAACATGGACGCCGTCCAGCTGGAGAGGCAGATCCTGGCCAGCGGCGGCGGCGTCCCCGCTGCCGCCGCCTTCACCATCAACGGCCGCCCTGGCCCCTTCTATAACTGCTCGACGAATGGTAAGCACTAACTAGGCCTCCTGGTGGCTTCTTCGCGTCCATGCTATCGAACAGTTTTGTTGGAGAAGTATGTTCATCAGAATCTCTCTTCTGAAATGATGGGTCGGTGGGTGGATGGGTGCGTGTGCACATGCAGATGTGTACAGGTTGCAGGTGGTTCCAGGGAAGACGTACCTGCTGAGGATCATCAACGCTGCACTCAACTTGGAGAACTTCTTCACCATCGCCGGCCACACGATGACCGTGGTAGAGGCCGACGCCGACTACACCAAGCCCTTCACGGTGGACCGCATCATGATCGGACCCGGCCAGACCACGAACGTCCTCGTCCGCACCGACCGGCCCGCCGGTCGCTACCACATGGCCATGGGGCCCTACCAGTCCGGCCGCAATGTCGCTTTCCAGAACATCTCCGCCGTGGCCTACCTGCAGTACGCCGGAGCCGCCGGCTCCAGGGACGCCGCCTCCCCGCTCCTGGTCCTGCCCGCCCAGCTCCCCAAGTTCAACGACAACCTGCTTGTGAAGAGGAACATGGACGCCCTGCGCAGCCTCCACGCCACCCACCTTCCCCTGGAGATCAACCGCAACCTCTTCTTCACCATCGGGCTCAATGCCGACCAGTGCGACCGGCCGGCGCCCAACAAGACCTGCCAGGGCACCAACACCAGCGTCTTCGCGGCCTCCATGAACAACGTCAGCTTCGTCACGCCCTCCGTGTCGCTGCTGCAAGCCTACTACGACCAGATCCGCGGCCACTTCACCGACGATTTCCCGGCGGTGCCGTTGCGCGTGTACGACTTCGTGAACGGGGCGCCGAACAACGCGCCGGTGGACACCAATTCGGTGAACGGCACCAAGGTGTTCGTGCTGGAGTACGGAGACCGGGTGCAGCTGGTGCTCCAGGACACTGGCACCATCACCACCGAGAACCACCCCATGCACCTCCACGGCTACAACTTCTACGTCGTCGGCTACGGCAAGGGCAACTTCAACCCCCGCACCGCCAGGTTCAACCTCGTCGACCCGCCTTACGTCAACACCATCGCCGTCCCCGTCGGCGGGTGGGCCGCCATCAGATTCGTCGCCGACAACCCAGGTAACTTCTATTCATTGCAACCATGGGAAATCGCCGCCATTGATGGATGGGTTCTCCTCTGATCTATATGGTTGTGCGTGCATGCAGGGACGTGGTTCATGCACTGTCACCTGGACATCCACCTCTCATGGGGTCTCTCCATGGTGTTCGTCGTGAAGGACGGGAAGGGCCCACTGGAGACGCTGCCTCCCCCTCCCGCCGATCTCCCCAGGTGCTGATCATATCAACGGGGAGATCTAGCATGGAAGCCGAATTGATGATAGATGGAAGGAATCATTGCTGTTGCTGTTGTTGTTTCTGATTAATTTCCAATGTTAAGTTGGAGTAGTCGGTGGAAGTAAGTGGCATTAATGCCCTGTACGTTGATGTCTTATTTCTCTTGGAGAGTTGAAATATGTAAAGGGAACAACATAACAAAATATTACCACTGTTCATTGGTTTATGAAAAAACCTTTCCACTCAAATTAGCCATGAAAGTAACAGGCCTTGCCCGCCTTTTTTTTCTGTAAGGTTCCTTTGATAATCGGTTAGGATAATTTACATGGGTTTAAAGTGGGATGAGTTGTTCACCAGAAATTGTGATTTCTGTTTGATAACACGTACTTTATCCTGAGTTGGATTTCCTGTTAAATCAGGGGGTTTACAAGTTGAGCTTATTCCACATGCTTTGTTTAAGACCCAAATAAATTGACGGTAAATGTCATCACCCAACCTCACTCCCCTCTATTTAAATAACAATAAAATTGAGACATGATGCGCATCTACCAACTCCCACAGTTGAATGTACAGCAACATATACCGATGATACGAGTTGTGTGAATTTATATTTGGGAAGAAATCTTGAGAATTATAGGCTAGTGATAACATAAGGTTAATACCTAAATATTATTTGTATATTGACGGTCATTAATTACAACAGCCAATTATTTATGTACACGTTTAACATCCAAATAATACTTGGTCTTGTAACATAAACATGTGTTTACACGATTAAACTGAGAATCATAATACTTGACATTCGTGTAAAATGTTTACATTACATACGAAAGGAACCCATGTTCAATACATCCGTCAAGAACATTTGTACAAACAGAGCATCAGATGATATGGAAGGAAAATAGCCGGTAGAGTAGGCCCCAATTTCTTGCTGGTGCCGTGGTCATACACAGACGATGGACACTTGCACGTTTAGTTTCATCATGTTTACGCAGACGGTGGTGTGGATGCTCCCCAATTATTTGCCGACATGTAGTACCCTGCATCAAATGCATCACTTTATAATCTTGACCTCCGGATACTATATAATCTGAACATATTACATGTTGAGCCACATACTGCATCTCATTCAAACTGATAAACATGCATGGGCAATATCTGTAACTTGTATGAAAGTAAAACTAATTTCCCCTTTTTGACGAACAGAGTGTACCTCACAAATAGCATGTATGAAGAACCACCACACAAGTGAGTTGTTACACATTGTACCTCAAAGTGAGTCACACACCCAGATGTCTATACAAGAGCCTGTGTATGAAAAACCACCACACAAGTGAGCATATACTCCTGTGTCCTGATGGTCATATTTAAAACTCCTCAGGTGTGACAGTAAAAAAAGATATGAAGGCCTTCTGTCCATCAAATTTGATAAACATAAGAGATGCAAACATGGTGGCAACCCCATTTGTCATAATAATGAGATCTCAGTAATAATGTAACTATATGCCACAACAATCATCAAAAATTTGCTATTGAGGAATCAGTTCAACATTAAACTTAGTACGGTCAAATATTCATAATTTCAAGCATGTTTAATACCAGGGAATGATATCAGAATTTACCTACACCGAATGACCCATGAGAGCGGTCCTAATTGGTCAGGTCCTCATGCAAAAGCCAGCAACCACGTCAAATATAAAGACGACAAATTATCTGCCGAGAAGTAGTACCCTGCATCAAAAGCATCACTTTATAATCTTGACCGGTGGATACTATATAATCTGAACATATTACATGAGGAGCCACTTTATGCGTCTCATTCAAACTAATGAACATGCATCCAAAATTTGTACCTTGTATGAAACTAAAACCATTTTTCCCTTTCTGAGGTACAAAGTGTACCAAGCAACATAGCCCGTATGAAGACCCACCCCCCAAGTGGGCATATACACATTGTACCTCAAACTGAGTCACACGCCCAAATGTATATACAAGAGCCTGTGTATGAAAAACCACCACACAAGTGAGCATATACTCCTGTGTCCTGATGGTCATATTTAAAACTCCTCAGGTGTGACAGTAAAAAAAGATATGAAGGCCTTCTGTCCATCAAATTTGATAAATACCCCATTTGTCATAATAATGAGATCTCAGTAACAATGTAACTATATGCCACAACAATCATCAAATTAATGACTATAACAACAATCTAAATGCAGGGGAATGAGAATATTTTCGAGGGTAGAGCCGAAGTGCTTCTTGAATCACCATGGCCGACTGCAGAGAAATAGATATTAAAAGGTCACCGACAGATCATAAGAAAAGGTTCAATGCACCTACCATTTTAAAACAATATGGTATATTGCTAATAGGGAAATCATACCATCTATTTTACGGAAGAATTTCCTTATACTCCAGGAAAAACATGGGCTGTTCACAGTGGGAAGCCTCCATCGACTGCCATTTTCTTCCCAACACAGATAGCATTGGAAAGTTTGAGTGGGGCTCAGGTACAGTCATTTTGGGCATCACAGTGGAAGGGGTTGCCTTACTTGCAAGGCCATCCAACCTTCCCTCAGCTCAAATGTTTCATCATTGCCCTCATGCTTACCTGGTCAAGTACATAATTACTTGGTTGAACAGCAGCCTGTAAAGCCTGAAAGTGGTCAGTCCATACATTCCACTCCACAGCAAATTGAACAAAGGAGCAATAACATACTACCTAAGGTATCGACAGTATTTGGGTATAGCTAATACAAAAGAGGTTAGAGGAATATACCTTCAGGAAGTCTCCATCGACTGCCATTTTCTTCCCAACACAGATAGCATTAGAAAGTTTGAGTGGGGCTCAGATACAATCATTTTGGGCATCACAGTGGAAGGGGTTACCTTATTTGCAAGGCCATCCAACCTTCCCTTACACCATTGAATCTCATCATTGCCCTCACACTTACCTGGCCAAGTAATTAATTACTTGGTTGAAAGGAACCCTACAAATAAGGAAGGTCGGGTCAGTCTATAGAGGGAAGTCCACAACAATTTAAGACAGGGGGTATGACATACTACAAATTTAATTTTGTATAGGAAATAATAATGAGAAAATACCTTCTGGAATCCTGCATTGAATGTCACTTTCTTCCCAACGGTTATATAATCAAAAATTTAGAGTGGGTCTCAGATACAAGATATGACATGGGAGGGTTTACCTCATTGCAGAAACCGCAGTGCATAATAACAGGAAGGAAGCTAGCAGTGTTCAGATAGAAATATTAAGTGCATGATGAGAACATACAAGAACATAAAGAAGAAGGTACAATGTAACTTAGAGTCTCAATATGCCTAACAATTTCATCCCATCAATTGAGGCCCCAAATATCATCCTCAATTTGGTTCCTCAACACTTCCCCCGCTGCCACGTCCAAGTTGTTGACATTAATGTTGTTGGGAATCTCATCATCTCCCACATCGTCAACCCCCACTTCATCTGAACCAACCCTATTAAAATACCAATCATAACCTTGCTGACATCGAATAAAATTTTGGACCACACAACATGCAATGACTATCTTCTTTTGTACAGGCCACGGATAATTATTTCCCTCTCGCAGAGTTTGGAACCTCATCTTCAAAACGCCAAATGCCCGTTCGACTACATTGCGTAGCTGAGCATGGCGATGATTGAATTTCTCCTTCTTGTTGGCATATGGCATATGTCCTCGGCCCCGGAAGGTTGCAAGATGGTATCGTTGCCCTTGATATGGTGCGAGGAAAGAGCTTGTGTTTGCATATCCAGCATCCACTAGGTAGTACTTGCCATTTGGCACCGTGAAGCCTCCTTCCTCCAATGTCCATTTCAGCACCCTCATGTCGGCAGCCGACCCTTCCCAACCTACACAAATATATTGAAATAGCATGTCAAACCCTACAACAGCCATCACATTCTGGGATATACATTGCTTTCGATTGCGAAAACGTCATTGGTCTTCAATAGCTACGGTTGCCGGGACATGCGTTCCATCAATTGCTCCAAGTGCATCCTATATATAACATAGACATGACACGACAATTCTTAGGAAATCTATTTGCCATAAGGCTGAAACGGTGAAATAGATGATTGTAGTGTGTAATTACCTTGAAAAAAGGGTAGAATCTTTCCTTACCACGAATGAAGGGATGACATTCACCGGTATGTGTGGGCAGTTGTATGAATTCCGACATTAGAGACCCCAATGCGTTAATAACACGATTCACATAAAAACTAATTGTCTGGGAAGAGTGTTGAAAATGTTCACATAGAGCTTCTGTTGGGACCCCATGCCCAGCTGCATAGAGGAACATCGCGAGTTGTTCATTTGCGGACACATATCGTGAGTCCTTCAATAGACCCTTGTTTACCAGCATATCTCTCAGTTGTGTGAACATTGTTGCATGAACACGGAATACATTGTAGCACCTTTGTTCATGGCCACTCAAAATCTCGTGAATCCATACATGTCCACCATAAATAGATGAGTGCATACGGCGCCTAGGAAGCACGGGGGCCTCTTCTGCTTCAACTTGGTCGAGAATCACCTCTTCGATGTCATTGTACATCTCATCTTCTTCCTCAAGGAAGTCCACGAGCATTTGGGTATAAGCTACATCACATTTGACATATCCAGAAGACTATTAACATATATAAGGATAGAATAACACAAGCACTGTCCATCTAATCTTTCATATCAACCCAAATAAAGGTTATACATTTTTTTGTACATGGACTGAACTTATCGCAAAGGATATAACCTAATGATGAAGTACAAGCATGTAAAAAGTCCTACTAAAATTAGAAATAGTAGAATAACACATAGCATCAATAGAAGTACGATGAGGCATGACATCGGCATGATTTCCATAGGTAACTTCTTATTTAGCATTGGAGGAGTGACAACCATTGATGTCGATGGGTGTATTGCACTAGGAGCAAAAATTATGCTCGAAACGTCCTGGCGTGTCGTGAGGACACCGTAGAAAGCCTCTTGTGCCTCCTCCATGGAGAGGAATCCCTTATAGCGGACTCTTGGATATCCATTTACTTGAGCGTAACATTCTGGCCAGGTGGAATATATGCCGGGTGATCGACCAACCCACACTACGTAACACTTATATTTTTCCATTGTATAAGTTTTCAGAACCCTGCATAACAAATTTGTATATTGTAAATCATCATCATCTAAAGGCCATAATATGTAAAGCAAACGACAGAATTCCATATCATTACAATTTAAGGAAGGTTTAAAACCATGTTCGTCATCATTCTAGGCAGGAAATTTGATAAACACTATGTCCCCCATAATACGTAGCGAACATATAACCTCCAAATGGAACAACAAACATAAGCGATGGACAAACACTATGTCCATCAAATACATAGTACACCTACAACCGACAAATGAAAGGCAACGAAAATACAAACGACCATGAGACATGACACACCTAACCCAGGATGGCTAATGACGGACCCAACATACACTAACAAATTAAGGAACTAGAATTTGGTGTGAGCCCGAATCCAGTCAATCCTATCATCCTCACTGAGGATCATGAAAAGTGATCGATTATTGGGATCCTTTATTAGATCCAGCGCTGCGATGTATAGCTCTCTCGGCAAATCCTGCATAGCTTTCAAGCCTGCAATGCACTCTTTCATGCTTGGGATGACTTCTGACGACTCATGGTCAAGATCAATAATATCCGTGCTGGCAGCAGATGATGCATTTGCTCTTAGGTCCCGATGAAGACATTTAACAAGGTCCATCCTCTCTCTACTCGCAGCCACAAAATTATTTAGGGAGCCATCACTAATCTTCTTTTGCCGTCCTTTCGACGACGAAGCAATAGAACGCTTGCCTCGAACCGGAGACCTTGAAGAGTCATCGTTAATATGCACAACCTGGGTGGGAGTTACATTTGCTCTTTCATTTGCATGAGAGATGCCAATGGATAAGTCCATGCTTTCGGGACCTAAATCGGTACCCAAGGCACTTAAGAATTCAGCAACATGTAGGTTTTCGGATTGCATTTGCATGTTAGGGTTGGACCCTACAGCATCATCTCCTCTTGCAACACTACTTTCACAAATATGCTCCATTTGCCTTAGGTGCAAGAAAGATTTCCCCTTTATGATCCGATATTCTGAGTATTTCTGGAGATGTTAATGAAGGACAATTGTTATAGCAACACTAGGAATGATAATTTTGCAGAAATGATGTAACATATGTACATGTGTTTTTAATTTATACCTGCAGTAGATCATCCCATGCCCCTGCGTAACCTGGGACCGGCATGTGGGTCAT
This sequence comes from Amorphophallus konjac, assembly GCA_022559845.1. Classification (NCBI taxonomy): domain Eukaryota; kingdom Viridiplantae; phylum Streptophyta; class Magnoliopsida; order Alismatales; family Araceae; genus Amorphophallus; species Amorphophallus konjac. The sequence continues at coordinate 10,914 of JAHNEJ010000988.1, read as the reverse complement.
GTCATCCCACCCCCATCCACTCTTACGCAACAACTGTGCATACAACAAATATAACTTCTTCAAGGTCTTCCAGCGGTTATATAATCATTGTCTATCGTAGTTCAGGTTGCATGTCTTGTTGAATTCTGCTACCATGTAATTCCATGCTTGCGACTTGAAAGTTCCACTCATGCACATATTCTTATCGAACTGCTCCATTAACAGTGAAACAAGCACCCCATCTTGCTCATTAGTCCAATTGGGTGCACGACTCTTCCCCCCCTTGCTTGTGGACCCACCTTTCTTGGTAATGTCATCTAAAATGAAATAAAATTTGGCAGTTCAGGGGAGTAGGCATATAGCTAGGGAACACATTACGAGACCTAACATTGCCACTCGAAAAATATATTCATGCAAAGTGTTTGTCATCATCAAACTGTTTTTCTGTTTACTACATGGTATTCTTATAACAATGTGTAAATAATTACTTGGATATTCTGCCTGAAAAATCAAGATATCATGTATTACAATTGTCATATTCATTAGTTCAATACATACAAACAAAGAACTGAAAAATTCAAATGTTAACTACACATGACACGACAATTGTCACATTAATTACTTGGGCCCCGTTCTTTTCTATGTTTTTTTCATTGCCACTTCTGCCATTAGAGTGAGACCTTTTCCACGAAAAATCTGTGCCCATTACTTGGTCCCATGTTTCATGTTTCCCATGAAATATATATACATATATTTATTCAATGGTAGTTTGTTTTCACCTATAAAACAGTGAGAGTAGACATATAGCCAGGTAACACATTACGAGACCTAACATTGCCATTCAAAACAGATATTCATGCAAAGTCTTTGTCATCATCAAACTATTTTTCTGTTTACTACATTGTATTCTTATAACAATGTGTAAATAATTACTTGGATATTAATCCTGGAAATAGAACATATCATGTATTACAATTGTCATACTCATTAGTTCAATACGTACAAACAAACTTCAGAAAAATTCAAATGTTTACAGAACTACACATGACACTTCAATGAACAAGCTATTGAAAAGTGTTTACATATCCTATTATATCCCCATTAATAACTGTGAACCATGGACGCGTATAAATCGAAGAGCTATTAACCAAATACAACAATATAGAATCTGAACTTTGACACTAGTGTAAGGCACGAATATGTTAAATGTTAAAGATTTTTACCGGCTGAAGACATGATGCGCTTCCTCTTCCTCCTCAACCTGCTCACACTTCATATATGTAAATCGGATCAAAGGAAGAAATTGTAATTAGTGGGTTAGATATGACATAAATTATAAAGAGGTGGAAACTTATTCTTAATCACTCCAATGATGTCCGCAATGAAAAATAATAATGTAGCAAAGACCAAAAAAATCAATGATTGTCTTCTGCGAACAAGAGCATGAGAAATGAATGATAAAGACAACGGTAAAAAATAGAGTTTAAACTACTAGTCGCTAGCATAATGTAATGAGACAACTAAAAAATCTTAAATGACAAAGACAACATGTTTACCAGAAACCATTAGAAGGCTCAGCAGCAAATTGCTGATATCTAATAATCCAAAATGATCATAATCACAAAATTTAAGATCTTCCTGCGCGCTTGAAAGAAGGCCAAAACAATTATAAACAAACTGCAGCAGAAAATAATGACAAATAAAACATGATTTTGGAGTCAGGCTATGAGTATAGGGTGAGCAAACAGTCTCCACACACTGGCAGTCACAGGGTTTTAGATCAAGGGCTATGGGCATAGATTAAGCAAACACTCTACACACACTGGCAGTCACATGAAGTCAAACATGCACCGTATAGATAACATGGTCTTTAAAATGTTGTGCACTCAGTAGCCCAAGGGCGAATGGCCCAAATCCCATTTTTCTTATTACAATGCAAACAACGTAATGGGTGGTGTGCTATTGTATTTTTTATGTGCACCATAAAAAATCAGACAGTCCCAGCAGATTAAAAATACGGTGGAAAATGAAACCCATCCTCAGTTTAACCGAAACCAGGTGAGGTCCTTCCTCAGCTTTGCATCCCACCGCAGTCATAGACAAAAATCAACTGAGGGTAGAAAGCATAATCCCATCCCGTATGAAATATAGAAAATGGATTACCGGATAATCAAGAGAGACCCAATAGATGTGAATGATTGTTCAAGAAATTAGGGCATGCAGAATGAAAATCGATGCAAACCAACCTGCACAGAATCGGAAATAACAGAAGATAGGGGAGAAGGGTTTATCTGAATGGCGGTCATAGAGCATCTATTTAGAAGTAAAATGTCCAAATACCAGGGAATATGGGGATCGTTTGAGGCGATCGATGATGCAATAGATGCCGACGAACCCAGCGGTGAAGGACCTTGCACAGAGGAAGGAAGGCAGGCGATGTCGTCTCCACGGCTACTGGCTACCATCGCCGGCCTTCTTGTAGAGGAAGCCTATCGAAGCTGGGATGAAGTCACCAACAAGGAGCGTCGTCGCGTCTCGTCTTATCGCAGGATGACGTGAAGGCCCCCCGTCGCATCTCGTCTGGACAGTGCCATCGATGTCTTTGGTGTACAGAGAGGTCGGCGCGCAACAGGTGAGGTCGGGTCGCTTCACCTGCAACCCTAGACGCGAGGCAAGTGTGAGAGAGAGCGGAGGGAGGCCATCCGTGAACCCTAGCCGCAGCGCAGACGGGGAAGCGACAGGTGAAACCCTCTTCTGCGTCCTCCATTCGGCCGCTGGGTAGGAATGCGTTACTCGGGCGGACAGCACCCGAACCCGGATATAGCCCGTGTAACCTAACCGTGTTGTCAAAGAGGAAATGGGATGCGCCGCCGAAATTAAGAGGCTTATTCGCCTGCTAATCGGTTATCAAAGGAGGCCTAAAGGAAATGTTGTTTATGATCCCCTTCTACTTTACTCCATACATTGTGAATTAATTGTACGAACGTTTTCCTTATTGAGAATTAATAAATAATATATGAATAAATATAAATGAATAATTTAAAGTAAATATTGTAGAGGTTAAAAGTGTTATACCTTGACCACTTACTGTACACCTTCAAGATTTATTTGAGGGGGGGGGGGAGCGTTCGACTTATACCCCGAGGAAACCTGCAGACACTGAACAACACGTCAGAAAAAGTCTTTGGAGTGATCTCATGGGACAACCCTCCGATAGTTAAGTCAGAAATGAACATAAGAGCAAAGAGGAGAGTAGAGAGAGAAGGAGAAGAGAGTTTTGAGAGAGAAACGAGTGCTCATTAATGTGATGAGTGCTTGGCAGCATGGCTGAGGCCTGGAGAATGATGGAGAACTTGATATCTCTCTCTGAGGTAAGGAAGCTAGAGTGATATGGAGTTCTATCACCGTCATGTGTGTAGATCTCTCTCTGGATATCTCTTCGGCTTTGTGTATGTGCCCCTTTCTAGGTCTGCCGAGGACTATTTATACTAGTCGTAGTGGCGTCATCTCTTTCCTGACTTAGTGAGGACGTAGTTAATGGAGCGCGATGCCCTGCTTGATCGTGGAGATCATCCATTGCCCACTCGATCGTTCTTTGAGGAAGGGCATCGTGGCGGACTTATGGCGGCGTGGGTGTGATCCGACATCCGTCGGGATGAGTCCCGTAACCGTAGCCTCCACGCTCATCCGTTGGCAAATCTTACGACGTATGGGACGCACGTGCGCATAGATCATGCTTGTGGGCCGATCAGTCCTAAGTGGGCCTCATCGGGCTGCGTTCCTGGACTGCAGGTATGTTGGAGATATCATGACTGCTAGGGGCCTGGCGACAACGGGCCATGCTGGGCCTAAAGTTACTGGGCCGTGCTAGGCCTAGTGAATTTACCCCTCCTCACTAGCCCCTACTCTCGAGCAGTGAGTGTGCTCGGTGCTTGGGATGAATCATACTAAGCCAGGTGACGGGGATGCTTGATTGAGCTTTCTCGAAGGTTCTCATACCTCTGACACGGGGAACCGTACCACCTGTCGCCTTCATTGGCGCGCAAGGTGGTTTCCATGCGTGCAAGGTGACGTCACTATTATCATAACAGTGTCTTTTCATTTCTGGAGAAACAGGATCGAATGGTCGTTGGTGCACCCCTTGACTTTCCCACCAAGTGAACTGGCGGTGGCGATTGGGCTCTCGACCAACCACTAGATCAAAGGCGTAGAACGAGGCAGATATGCCGTCTCCAGGAGCCTTTAAGTAAGGTGAGAAGCACCCAAAGAGGCACCTCTGCGATCTTACTCTTCGACGCTGGTGCTCGTTGCCTTTTTAATTGTTGCTTGCTTAGCGTCTGGTGAAGTTCCTTCTTCCGCTCTTCTTCTGTAGAACCCATGCATGGCTCCTCGTAAGAAGATCGTCCTTTCTGAATTCGAGTTCTCTAACCAAGGGGAGGGCGACCGACGTGGTGCTTCGAGCACCTTGGGTGCCCAACCTGGTACTTGCCCTCTATTCTTCAACATCTCTTACCATGTAGTTTATAGCCTTAGGGAAGCTTTCTAGATCCCAACTGATGTTGACATCTTCTTCCCCACCATAGACGAGTACTTAGGATGGTACTTTCCTGGGGACTCAACATCTCCATTGAGGCCTTTAGGGCTGATTTTCGCCTTCTGATCCCTCCTATCTTTGAGATCATCCTTCATTTCTACGGTTTGGCACCAGGGCAACTATTGCCCAACTCTTAGTGCATCCTCTATGCCTTTGTATATAGTTGTCATCAAGTGAGTGCTACCCCCACCCTCTAGCTTTTTCGCCACTTCCACAACATCTAACACTGCCCTGGCTTTGACGCCCTAGCCTATTACTTCAGGGCTCAGAGCAAAAGGACCTTCCTGCACTTTTCCCCCGCCGTCTCAAACATCAAGCGTTGGCAGGACCGCTTCATGATCCTAGTGAAGGTCGGTGGTACCAAGTGCGCCAGTGAGTGGGGCTTCACCAGTCTCAGCCAAATCCACCTGATCGACAAGCAGTCACCGCTGACCAAGGAGGAGGTGGTCACCATTAAGAGGATGCTCCATGACCCCCTTTTGGACATCGACCTGAAGTTGATCCCCACGCTCCTGAGGTCCCTGGGCTTAAGCCTCCCATTGCCTCACAGTAGGACTTTGTGTAGTCTGCATATGTAATCGGCGTTGCTTGCTTTGAGTTGGAATCTAATCATGGTTGTTGTCATTTGTAGGTGTCTTGAAGCCTCCACCAAACGCTCAGAGAGTGGAGCCAGAGTTAGCATTCGAGACGCTTGTAGCGTGGTCATCTGATCCTTGCCCGCAAGACTACGTCTCCTCTCCTGCAGCCACTCAAGTTGGGGTCGCCGCTTCCTGCTCTATCTTGCCAGCCACCATGCTCACCCTGGCGTGTCTCACATACCACCCCCTATAGACGGAGGTAGGAGAGGGGGCGTTGCACCACCGGGCATCATCGTCGTCACCTTCGGCGCCTACCATCATCCCAAGCTTTGGTACACGTCGGCGACCACTCCGAGCATTGGCGTTAGTCCACTGAGAAACTCAAACAACCTACCGAGCAAATCTTCTGTGATGGCGGGAGACAAACACAAGGATGTGGAATTGGAGATCGTGGTGGTGCTAGATCGCCATCGTCGCCAGGAGAAGAGGAAGAAGAAGGCCTCAACGCCTTCCCCGGTAGGGACATCGAGGCCCCTGGTGCCGTTGTCGTCACCGTTGCCATCGTCACCACTATAGTCCATGTCGCCTCCATCTCGACTGCCACTCCGCCCGCATCCGCTCCAGCGTCAGCCCGTGGGGATGGTGTACCACTATTCTTTATCCTCGCTAGCATGCTGCCACCAGAGTCTGGGAGGAGCTCGGAGCCCATCGGCATGTCTCACAGTATGATGAGGAAGGCTCTAGAGTTGAAGGGCCTGCTTGTGAGCCTCTCCGCCAACAGTGACTACGAGTTGACGCGGCTGGCGACGAAGACTCAGGTGTCTGTGAGCCGGGTCCTCGACTTGTGGGCTGCTCACTTCAGGGTAGTTGAGCAGCAACTGAACGCCAACCGGGAGGAGCAGGAGGACCTGGTGAATTGGGTCCAAATGATAGAGGATGAGCGGTCAGGCTTCCACATCGTGCTGGAGTCTCAGACCCATTCCTTGGAGGTGGCCGAGCATGAGCGGGACACCTTTCAAGAGCAGTTGCGGTCATCAGAGGCATCGTGGCTGCGGATGAAGGTGCGGGTGGAGGAGGCAGAGGCGAAGGCAGTGAAATTGTAAATTATCGTTGCGATAGGGAAGGAGGAGGTGGTGTCGGCAGCGGAGGAGGTGCTTGAGCGCTTCCAGGTGTCCACAAAGTATGGGGATGAGTTGAACGCTGAGGTGGTCCTCATCCACAGGCTGGCTAAGAATGCCAGTTTCAGAGATGGGTAGGCCGCACCCTTGAAGGACGTCACCCAAGCCACTAGTGCCCTGGTGTCCGAGCTCTAACCCCTTCCTCCTGTATGAGACCGAGGATGACCAGTGGGAAGAATCTCGTCGTTCAAAGGTCAAGAGGGTTGGGGATCTACAAGTGGAGGTCAGGGACCTGATCACCCTTGTGGACAGTCCCCAATCGTCCAGAGCTGCGTCCATGGAGGCCAATGCCAATCAAGGTGCCACCGTCGAGCTGGATGCCGCCGAGGGGAGTACGCTAGTCGCCCGAGGCTTCTACTTTTTCCTTTTTTTGCATCCACATCGGGCATGTCCACAAAGGCTTGGCCCTTTTTGTAAATATAATCTTCTCTTTTTGGAATAGAAGGATTCTGTATCTCTTCCCACTCCTTGGCGACAGGTTGTGTCATGACCTGGAATTTTGGATCTAGTATCCGCGGGTCTCGCGTCATGTTTTATGAATAAAATAGATTTGTCTAATATCGGGTCTCTAGATCCCCAAATAAGAGAAAATAAAATATTTTCGAGTTCTGCAATGTAATGGGTGATTTATGCATTTTTCGAGGATCAAGCGGTTCATTTTTGGTATTTTTTTAATTTTTAAAATTATAAATCCTAAAATTTCTATAAATATTCCTAAAACCTCAACCTCCCACTCATTCTCGTGTTTCTCTCCCTCTCCCCTATGTTTCTTTCCCTCTCTCTCCCTCACACCTCTGACGGCCGACAGAGATCATGGTGGGCGGGACGGTGGGAGCGACGACAACGAGGATCAGGGGCTCGATCAAGAGTGGCAGCGGTGGCGAGGCAGTTTGCATTTTTGAGAAAAATCGGTCGTGGAAATGGCGTTTTCGGCGTGGATCGACGCCCGTTTAGCATGATTTCTTCGTGAAATATAGAGGGATAGATCCTAAACTCTTGAATGTTAGTTTTCCCATGATTCCATGTTAATTTGGGCGAGATAGATTGGGTTATCTTCCTGTCTGGGAAAAATGCATGTTTCGGGACGAGTGGTGATTCCCGCCGATCCGGGCAGTGGTTCCTACTTAATATTGTGCTATGAATAGAATGGATGTTGGGGAATGATCCCCCTTACTTTTCCCGCATTTTCACGTGGTTTGGGGGCATAGTGAGGCTAAGAGCGGGTTTATGTTATGTTTTGGGAAGGTTTGAGCATGATTTGGGGTGAACGATGGATTCGTCAGATCGACTCGAGTTTTATGGTTTAAACGGGGCCTTCCGATAGTGTAGAGGTTGGGGAATGGTTCCCCCATATTTTTTGTAATGACGCAAGATCCGTATACCGGGAATTATCCGATACCATTCGAATCCTGATCCGCCACCCATGAACTGGGAGGCTCGGAAGGGTTATTTAGGTGTTGTGGAGATACATTGAAATTCGAAATAATGCAGAACTACACTATAGAATTAACTATTTAATTAATAGAAAATAAATTATATTTTAAAATAATAAATTAACTATAGAGTCTAGTTTACAAAGTACAATGTATAGGGAAAGAAACGTACTCAATTGTTGGGTACTGTAGACACGCCAAAATTGACGTTTTGTTGATCAAATCTCATGTTATTATATAAATGCCCCAAGTGGACTTCAATATTCCTATAACATGAAGTTTTTCTATTTTTCTGAGTTTTTCTGCATTTTTTCTATATTTTTGTGATTCACGACTTGATTAAGGGCGTTAATTTCAAAAGTAACGACCTGTTGTATGGCGTTTTCAAAGAAAGGACGACCGTATGTGAGGGCGTCAATTCCTGGTGTTATCCCTTAATTTCTGGAATTATCTATTTTCAAAATAAAAGGCATTTTGTGAGTAACGCCTTTTCTCAGGGTGTGATTTTAATTAACGCCGTTATCTCAGGCGTGTTATCTGAGCTTTCAAACAAGGCAAGGTTTCGTTTCCAAAACTAAATCCAGGAAGAAACGCCCTTTCCTAGGTCGTGTTTCAAGAAAACGTCTCTGTGAAGGTCGTCAATTCATAAAAGACGCCCTGTATTAAGGCGTGTTTCACTCTAGAGTCCTTCCTTTTTCCATCTTTCCCTCACAGTTCCCTGCTGTATTTGGACTCTTGCTCGATCTTGATCCTTCCCTGGATGCCTCATTGCCTGTTCTTATCATCCCTTGGTTTGATCACATCCGCTTGAGGCATTATAAATTGAAGCCTTGACCGATCGTGCAGAAGGTTAAGCACCTTAAGCATTCAGCGGGTTAAACGCTCAGAAGCTTATTCATCACGAGCAGAAGCTTTCTTCGTCCTTGCTGCCTCCCCTCTGCATCCTTTGATTGGGCTACATCCGGTGCTTCATCCATCTACATCCATCAACATCATCATTTGGTTTTTTTTTCCCTTTACTGTCGTCAGGGACAGCAGGGTTCTCATCTTTTCATCTCTTTTGTTTTACTTCATTCATATCATCATCCCTCCGTCCTTTATATCTCTATTTACTCTTCACATCTGTTCACGTCTTGTTTGCATTTCTTTTTATCATCAAACTCCCCTTCCCTTAAGTCTTCTTAAGGGGTTTTAAAAGAAAACAAAAAAAGAAGGTGCGCATGTTGATGTCCTTTCATCATTTTTATGTTGGTTTTTGACTGATACTACTGCACTTTGGCTGATCCCCTTTCTTTTGCTTGTCTTTCATTGTCTTTCTTACAAGGTAATCAATCAAGAAAACCCACTTCGTCGGCCGGCCGATTGGAGTTGGAGGAAGAGATCCACATTCATCCCGCATCACATCTTTCACCAGGTACATGCGATCTTATTTTTTTTATTGAGGTAAACCCTCTGGCGATCACACACTCCCCTTGTGCACCTCGTGCATTGTTTCATCTCCACCATTATTTAATGTTTCTCTTTTCCCATCCTTTTTAAACCTCACACTCAAAAAGTGTGGATTTTTAAAGGGATCCACAAATTGGCGATCACGGTGGGACATCCACTGTTTTCTTTGTCGATTACCATCTCCATTGGCACCCTCGTGTGCCCTTTCCCCTTGACACCCTCGTGTGTCCTTTCCCATTGACACCCTCGTGTGTCCTTTCCCCTTAGGCACCCTCGTGTGCCCTTTCCCCTCGGTACCCTCGGTACCCTTTCCTTTGTGCCCCTCGGGCACCTTCCATTGTGCACCCTGCACACTCCTCGGATCAGTCAATTGTTGCTTATTAACGCCTTCGACGAGGGCGTCTTTTGATTTAACGCCCCTCACAGGGACGTGTCTTTATTAATTAACGCCCCCTTCAAGGGCGTGTCTTTATTGCATCTGCTTGCATGATCTTCATTATTTTCTCGTCTGATATTTAGCGCCCCTTACAGGGACGTGTTTCATAGATTAACGCCCATTTCCAGGGCGTATATTTCTATAACTGCAGTGTGTTGCATGGTGATTATACTGTCTGTGGAATAACGCCCCTCTTCAAGGCGTTTCATTGCTTATTAACGGCTGTCATTAAGGCGTTTCTCTTTATCATAACTGCTGTTCGCTGCATACTTGTCATATTGCCTGTGAATTAACGCCCCTCTCAGAGGCGTTTCATTTATTATCAGCGCCTTCCATCAGGGCGTGTCTCTGAGTTTTGACGCCCTCATTTGCAGGCGTCCTTTATTTATAACGCCTAACCCTAAGGCGTGTTTTTCCTACGGTCTGTGAGCCCCTCACAGAATTTACGACAGCCACGCTGCCGTGTTTTCATTTAGTCACGACCTGCCACAGGGCGTGTCTTTCCTCTTGCTGTGAACACGACCTTTCCAAGGGCGTGTCTTTACTGTTCTTTTTCACAGATTGGCTGTTATTCATTGCTTAGCATTTGTCTTGACATTATATTATTGCTTGGATCATCTTGGTTTGCTGGCTTGGTTGAGAGACCTCCTCTCTCTATCCTAGGATCCACACACCCTTCTTGGAATCGGGACGACCCTCCATTGAGCATTCCGTCTCTTTGGACTGGAAATCCCTTTTCCAAGACCTCCATAAGTCCCCGCACCCGTGGATTCCCTCACGGACGCTGGGCTGGTTGTACCCTCGAAGTACCTGGAGTTTAGAGAACCTATACGTTGTTAAAAGAGAGAAGAACTTAGTTGACCCGGAGGTTACATTCGGATCAAACTAGGTCTCATTTGGCAAAAAGAGTGAACCTTCACAAATAATCCACCCTAAATCCGAACATCAAACATTAAAATCTTGCGTTTCTTGCCAACCTTGTTTGCATAAACATAGTTGAGTGATTTGATTGCCTTGTTTGGATTGTATATTTTGTGACGATTCCTTCATTGAACATCCTCTTTCTTAAGAATGAAGCTCCGTTCAGGTAAAACCATCAACATGTCAGGCCACGGGTACTCCTATGATGATGAGAATGAGAACATATTTGGTCAATATGAGGACCCTCCCCAGGATTCTTTTTATTATGAGGGGAACTACCTTCCTCCTCACCCCCATTACTCACAAGTCCATGTGGTCGATACCACTGTCCATGAGGCGGACCCTT
>JAHNEJ010000987.1:0-276851 GCA_022559845.1 Amorphophallus konjac | reverse complement strand
TGAAAGAGTTGATGGGCCCTTATTCGCTCGCCGGGTTAACGGCTTTGCCGGTCCTCTCAGGAGGTTTATCCCCTACGCTCTTCCTTCTTCCTCTAAAGATGAACGTTCGATGGAGTTTCTGAAGGGTGAAAACTACCTAGGGTCTGCGACCTTATTTTAATATACACATTTGGTTGCCTACTTTAAAAAGCAAAAGCTATCGCTGTGAAGGAGTCTCTGTGTTTCTGGCTGGTCAAGACCCCTGTTTACCACCTTGATGTCTTCTTGTTTAACCTCGGGCTTAGGCCAATGCAAGCGCGTCACCTATGGGTGCGACGGCGTCTGATTCCTGGTCAGCGTCGCGTGGTTGGTCGTTAGGGTTCCAGGGTGTTCCATCATATACCATCTAGAGTTGTGAGGAAACAGACCCGGGTCGGGCAAAACATTTACCTCAAACACCTTTTGGGTGAATCCCTGTGGTCGGAAGCAACTGGGAGCCTAAGCATGGCATGACGGTATTGTCATCAGGGTAAGTCTTAGCCGGCGGGATCATCATTCGAGGGGTCTAGAGGCCCAAATCAACCTAGATGTGCACTTAGGATACCTGGGAGGTTAGTAAGAAACCCATGTTCTCACGTAGGTTAGGTGCCATTTGGGTGCTTACCAGGCGTTAGCAACAAAAAAAATTGAAATGATAAAAATAAAAAAAAAGAGAGGAAAAGAGAAAGTGCACATATTTGCAAACAAAAATCTTTTTTATAAAACAACAAAAAAATATCAAATATTAAAAAGAAAACAAATCAATTTTTGCATGATTGCGTTTGCGTGCAGCATCTCACTTTAATACCGCTTGCATTCGTGTGCTTGCCTGTCGCATTTATCATCACCGCATCTTTCCCTTGCCTTCGTTAAATAAAGGCTTGGCCCCTTGACCAGTTATCAAGGACAGTCACAGTGACCATTTGCTTATTGAGCAAGGGGCCAAGTCAGAACAGAAATTCTGATTTGTTTGTTTCAGTGATATGTGCAGGGATTCAGGCAACTGAAGCATAGGTGAAAAACAAACAAACCGAACCTTATATTTTATTCCAAAAAATCAAAAAAATTACATCAAGTTCTACCCTCTCTCTCTACATTACTCGTTCCACTACTCTCCGGGCAAAACACTCTCAAAGGTGCTACCCAACTACGAAAAGTGGTACTCCTACCGCTCTGTACTCCTCTTCCTATTCCCGCATCCCGGCGTTGATCTACGGAAGCAGCAGAAAAGCTACCAACACGAAAGCCACGCTCTCGTGCTCTTCGGTAGCGCTCCTCACCATCTCTCAGCCACTGTTCAGCAAGACCAAGGCTGATTCGGAGTTCGAATAGTTGGGTCTCCATGGCCCTTCGTTCCTCCCTTTCAGTCAATCTGTTGGCTCTTTCTCTCTCTGCGTCTCTTTCTCTCTCTGCACGTTCTCTCTCGCGGTCTTCCCTCTCCAACTGGAGAGTGATCCTCAATTCTACGGCATCCCTAGAGGAGTCGTCATCAGAATGACGTCGCAGTTCCCTCTCCAGTTCTGCTATCCTAGCCTCCTCCTGCGCAGCTTGGGCAAGCGCTCCTTCTCCTTTTCCTGCCAAATGTACCATCTCAGATACGCGATAAGGCGTAAACCAAGAGAACCCAACACTGAAACTTTTACCTGTATACAGAGCATCCCTTCTGCCTCTGCGGTACGCTGCGTGGCATGAGCAAGTTGCTCATGAAGCGAGTCAAGTTCTGAGGTGGGAATCCACAAGCTGGAAGAGGCACCACCCACTCCCATCACTGGGGAAGCCGCGCCAATCTGGGCATGCTACGACCGCGTGAATTAGCAGCCAACATCTGGAATCTGGGGTTTTAATTAGGAAGGTACTGTACACCTACCAAGGCGCTCGTAGCTCTGCGGGCATCGCCCGACTGTTGTTCCATCTCTACCAAGCGAGTTCGTAAATTCGCTATCATGGCATCCCGGACATCCTGCAGCCTTACAAGTCAGCATTTTCACCAGAAAATCAAGAAAAGGAGAAAGAAGAGAAGAGAAAAGGGGAAACCTACCTCCACAAGTCCCCGGGGTTGGAACCGTTCTGCGTACTTTGTCCTATATAGACGCAAGTAGTCCTCGCTATCCCGCGCCTGTGATTCTACAATCGTGCCACCCCGTTGCCAGTCCTCATACTGTTCGGGGAATCGCACGCGCCAGTCAATGCAGGTCGCCGGTCCCCGTGTCTTTCTCTCGACACGCGGTGGCGCAGCTGAATCCACCCATTCTTGAGCCAGTCCTAAAGTCCTCATAACTAATCGTAGCCGAAGCGGCTCGATTTCATTCAGGCAGTGCATCCACAGTTCCCGTCCGAACCGGGCACGACTTGCTAGAACCCACGGCTGGTCGGCATCGACCATGTCTGAGTAGGGCCTCCAGTTTACCATCGCTGCAGGGAACTCCTGTAGCTCCCGCCTTAGCACCATCAGTTGGTAGGTTAGGGGTGCCGCACTCATGATGGGTTCCCACCGCCTCGCTAACGGCACCACCACGGGTCGCCAATGCCGAGCTCTCCCCATAGGGAGGTAATAATAGCTCTATAACTGCTCGACACAGGTCATCAGTACTTTGCAAAAACATAAAAAAAATGCAAAACAAGTAAAACCAAAAAATACCTGGATGAATGGTGTGAAACCACTCACAGTCATCTCACGATCCGTTTCTTGGAATAGGCATGCAAACAAGTGTGCCAGCATGGCGGCTCCCCAGGCATAATACCCTACTCTTTCAAGGTCTGACAGCAGCTCCAGGAAGCAACATTGGATACCGTCCCCTTTCGAGCTCAGTACCAATCTCCCCAAAAGGAAGAGAAGAAATCTCCTCAAATCTATGTTGCATCTTTCCCAGTCGCCGAAATCTGTGCAGTACACGGCACGGCATCCTATTTCTATCCTTTCCATGAACTCTTCTGAGGATTCATCGTCCCACCGACGAGTGTCGGTGGGCACTAATGCATCCACGAGTGACGCCCTAGCTACCGACCTGTTTTTCCGACCATCTAGGTCCAAACCCAGTAACTTCTGGGCACCTTCTCTGTAGTCCGCGTAAGTGACTCCGGTCACTGCCTCGCCCTCTACCTTCAGGCTTGTGATCTGGACCACATCCTCCAAGCTGGGCACCATGTGCCCCCAGGGCATCAGGAATGCCCGACTCACTGGGTCCCATCTCTCACACAAGGCTTGGATCAGGACCAGGTCGAGCGGGATCGGCTCGATCCGAAGGAAGGTACCAAATCCCATCACGTCTAGCCTCGCCTTCTGAAAATCTGGGAGGCCCCTGTACGCTGCTACTACCAACTCCCATAAGATTTGTGATTTCATCACAACCTACAAGGAATGGGGGTGATGTTTGGTCAGAAGAAAGGAAGAAAGAATGGAAAAAAGGGAAAGAAAACTTGGCTTACGAGTTGCGATTGGGCCCTTTCGCTGAAGTGCCCTTCAAGGTCTGAAAGCCTCCTGGAACTACTACCACTGGACCTGCTTCTCTTCGAGGAATGGGAAGATTCTCCCTCCATCCAACCCTCGGAATTTCAAACTCCTCCTCTCCCGTGAGAACTTGTGCTCCTCGAGTTAGCTCTCGATATACCTGGGAAAATAAAAGGGACAAGAATTTATAGAAACGGAAGGAGTGCGGGCCAAGATTACCTCCATCACCTGTTGATGATAGCCCTCGCAATGAGGCACCTGCCATGCGGTCCCGTGTGTCACTTCACCGCGCGCACAAGGTGATTGACTGGACGAAGAAAACGACGAATAGCGCCTATGTTGTCTAGGGATACCCTATCATGATTTGGAGGACGTCCGCAAAATTTGACACAGCATTCGGGAAAAGAAACTAGGGCCGTCATTATTGACTTCGACGGCAGATTCCCGTGGAAAATGGTCACAACAAGACGCGATTCTCCGCTCGGGGCGGAGTCTCGGCAGACCCATCACATGGGAACAGTGCAAAGGAAAGGAAGTGTAGGGAAGAAGGAACGCACAAAAGTACAAATAAATAGCAGAAAATCAAATCATTCCATTCATAATTCTACATAAGCTGTCACAAACACTACAAATCATAGAGAGGTGGCGGGTCCACTAGCTCGCCAATCCTCACCATCACTCATCTCTCTGGGCACTCTCCTCCTCTCCCCCGAGGTGAGGGTCCCTCAGAAGCCTCCGGGATCCCCGTGCAGTAGCACCTGCCTCGCCTCTTGGCGGCTGCTCCGCAGTAGTGACTCACTGCTCCTCCCCTGGCGTGGCGAAGAAGCCACTAGTGGCAAAGAGACCGGACTGGCGGAGTCGCTCCCCGAACTCTCGCGCTCTCTCGTAGCGCGTCTCCATCCCTCCTAGCCTCTGCACGACGGCCTGAAGGCCCAGCTGGAGCTCTCTCACTTGGGCCTCCAAGGCCCTCCTCTCGGTCAGATCCCGCTGTCGCTCGGACCTTCTCTCGGCTTTCTCTCTCTCTGCCTCTCTCCTCATCATCTGCAAAAGAACCCTTAACTTCAGGATGTCTGGAGAAGGTCTCTCCTCACCATGATGCCGCAGCTCCGCTACAGTCGCCACCCAGGCGTCACGCTCCTCTTCCGCCCGGGTCGCGCGGGCCACCGCACCGGCAAGTTGCTCCCGGAGGGAGGCAATCTCGAGAAAAGGGGCCGGGGAGCCGGAAGATCCGCCAGCCACTCCCACCGTCGCTGTCTGCTGGGCACGCTGGAACAAAATAAACAACGGCCATCAGTGAAACTCCAAAATCTGAAGTTAAAAGTGCGGCACGTAACTTACCAGGAGCGACAGCTCATGTTGAGCGACGGCCAGCTGCCGCCTAGTCTCTGACAGTTGGGCGCGCGAGCCGCCGATGCCACGCGTGTCCCCAGCTTGGGGAAGCCCCGCGTAACTCTCTCTCTGCCGCCGCAGGAAGTCGGCACTGTCCTGCACCAGTACACCCCCTTGCTGTCCAGGGAGACGTACGGGCCAGTCCTCGAGCCTCGCCTTGCCGCGACTCTCCCTCCTGATGCGGCTCGGCTCGTCCGCACTCGCCCACTCATCGGCCAGGCCCAGGGTCCTCGCCATGTCCTGCACCAAGAAAGGGGTCCCACATCAGTCAAAAATAACGCGTCCCCTGTCTAGGACGCGTCCATCATTTAAGTGCGATACTAGCCGAACCCTTCCCCCCTTCGCACGACTTGCTTCAAAACTCAAAATGGATCAAAGAGGGGGAAAACCAAGCACTCACCAAGCCGTGTTCACCTCCTCCCGCGCCATCGGGCCCCTCGGATCCCTCGGGGGCCCGAAGCGGCCCTTCCTCCTCCATGGACGCCGTTCCGTGCTCTGGCGCGTCCCTCCTCGGGCGAGGAGTTCCTCGTCCCTCTCCACCTTCACCATGATCGGACCCACCGAACTCCATCAATCGAAAGAGGAGGAAGATGAAAAAGGGGCAAGCGAGTTTCGGTCGAAGGCGGGCTCGTTTGCGGGTAAGGCACGGGAGAAGAAAGGCCACCCGACGCTTTAAATTTGAATTCAAGGACTAAGACGCGTCCTCGCGCCTGGACGCGCCCAAAAGGGGGAGAAAGGAAACAGAATCCCCCCATGCAAAGCGTAGTTCCCCGTTGTTCAGGGCAAGGTCTCGTGGAGCGTGCCTCGAAGGACAACTCAGTGTAAAGAAGAAAGTGTGGGAGAGCGAAAAGTACACACAACACAAGAAAGCCATTTCCATTTCATATAATAGCCGAAAGTACATCATACAGTGAGAAGGGTGACGTGTACAAGCAACTCTCTAACTCTCGCTGCCACCCTCCTGGTCATCTCTCTCCTCCCTCCTCTGACGGGGATCCCTAGGGGGCCTCTGCGAACCCTGAGAAGCCGTGCTCGCCTCGCCCTGCGGTGGCACTCCAGCCTCGAAGGCGCGACGACGCTCCTCGGCCGAAGAAACCAGATAGCTGCCCATGGAAAAAGAACCAGACTGACGAAGTCGCGCCCCGCGTTCCTTCGCCCTCTGGTACCGCTCCTCGCTCTCCCGAAGCCTCCCCTCCGCCGTGCCGAGACTCAATCGGAGCTCCAGCAGCTGGGCCTCTAGAGCCCTCCTCTCGGTCTGATCCCGCTGTCGCTCCTCCCTCTCTCTCTCCCTATCCCTCTCTCTCTCTCTCTCTACGCTTCCCTATCCCTCTCCCTCTCCTCTCTCTCCCTCATCGCCTCTCTCCTCGACAGCTCGAGGGCGATCCGCAGATCCACTATGTCGCGAGGGAGCTCCTCAGCCTCCCGTCGACGCTCCTCCTCCAGCTCTGCAATCCGGGCGTCACGCTCCGCCACCCGAGCGTAGCGCTCCTGCTCGGCACGAACAGCACGCGCCAGGGCCTCCCGAATCTCGGCCACTGTCAAAGCACGCATGCACCATAAGAGAACAACAGTGATAGAAGGAAAGCAGCCAGAAGAGAGTCAAGGTCAGGCAAGCACTCACTCGAGCCTCGCGGTCACGCTCGGCCTCCTCAGCCCGAGCCACCGCATACGCCAGCTGCTCCTGGAGGGCAGAAACCTCCGGAGGAGGGCGCCGCGAATTGGAACCCGCTCCACCAGCCGTCCCGGCTGCCCTGTCTGGTAGGCCCGCTGAAACACGGGGCAAACGTCAGTCAAAGGCTAAGCATCAAAAATCCAGGTCGCAAAAAAAATGCATCGCATAAACTCACCAGGATCTCCAACTCCTGTCGGATGGCCACCAACTGTCGCCTGGCGTCCGCCAACTGGGCCCGCAGGTCGACGATCATGGTATCACGAGCATCCTGCATTGCACGTAAGTTAGTACCACATGCATATACATATAGAAAGGTGAAGCAGTTTCATTTCACTTACCCCTGCCATACCACCCAAGGAGAGGCGGTCCCCGTACGTAGCTCGGTACCGTCTCATGTAGTCTGTGCTGTCCTGTACATGGGACACCACTGGGACCCCGCCCTGCTGCCAGTCCTGGTACTGTGCTGGGAAGCGCGTACGCCAGTCCACGACCTTCGCCTTCCCCTTGGTCTTCCGCCCAATGCGGGCCGGCTCTTCTACATCAACCCACTCCTGGGCCAGCCCCAACGTCCTCATAACCAGCCTCAGCCGAAGCGGCTCGATCTCGTTCAGGCAATGGACCCACACGTCCCGCCTGAAACGCGGAAGACCCGCTACAACCCAAGGCTAGCCGGCGTCGCCCATGCCCAGGTAGGGTCTCCACACCACCTACATCACTATACATACATCATGTTTGTTACCATTCAGTAACATGCATAAACACAAAAAATCATACGCATCATACCATGGCCTCGGGATACTCGCTCAGCTCCCGACGAAGTGACGCCAGCTGGTAGCCGTGGGGTGCTGCAACCACGACCGGCCTCCACCGCCGCGCCAGAGGCACGGCCCTCCTGTTCCCATGCCTAGTCCTCCCCATCGGGAAATAGTAATAGCTCCACACCTGCATCCATCATACATCATTAGTACAATAATTGCATATTTAACTGTGGGAATTCATAAATAAAATGTTTACCTGGAGAAAAGGTGCGAAGCCGCTGACTGTCGTCTCCTTCTCCGAAGTCTGGGAGAGATCAGCAATCAAATGGGCAAGCAGAGCCGCTCCCCACGCGTAGTGTCTCACTCTGTCCAGATCCGTCGAGATCCCGAGGAAACGGCAGTGGATGCCATCCCCCTTCGTCCCCAGCAAAAGGCGGCCCAGGAAGAAGAAAAGAAACCTCCGAAGATCTAGATCCACCAGCTCCCGCTCACTCGGATCCTGGGTAAAAGCAGCGCGAGCGTCCCCCTCTAGTCGAGCCAAGAACTCCGCTCCAGTCTCGCTAACCCGCTGGCGCTGGTCGACGAATCCGAGCGCCTCCATGATCTCCACTCGGCCAACTACCCTGCTGTCTCTATCAGTCACGCTCGTCTCTAACCACAGCAGGTCCAGGGCACTCTCTCGGTAGTCGGGGTAGGTGACCCCGCTGACTGCCTCTCCGTCAACTCGTAGCCCGGTAATCCGAGCCACGTCCTCCAGTGTCGGCACCATGTGCCCCCAGGGCATCAGAAACGCCCGGCTCGGTGTGTGCCACCTCTCCCTCAGTGCCTGGATAAGAGGAAGGTCGAGCCGGAAGGGCTCGATCCTAAGGAAAGCTCCAAAGCCCATGGCGTCCACGCGCGCCCTCTGGAAGTCCGGCAGCCCACGGTATGTTGCCACCACTAGGGACCAGCTGATCCGTCCCTTCATCACGCCCTGCACACCACAAAACCAATAGAGAACACATCAGCATCATGAATAGTAATAAACAATAACACTGTATATACTACTTATTCATTTTATTTTATTTTATTTTAAAATATTTATTTTTTTGGAGGCGTCCAGGCCCCTGGACGCCTCCTTTCCATTTCCTTTATTTTCTTTTATTTTTAGAAAAAAACCCCAAAACTAAAATAAAAAATATATTAATAATATATATATTATCATGGAGGCGTCCCAGGCCCTGGACGCCTCCTTATTTTTAATTATATTTCTATTATTTTCATAAATAAATAAAAAATAAAAAAAGGAAAAAGAAAATGTGGAGGCGTCCAGGGCCCTGGACGCCTCCTTTCCCTCACTCCCCGGCCTTCTCTCACAGCCTCTCACCCGTCCGTTTAGCCTATTAGTGAGAGTTCCGAGGGGCTTACCGGATCGTGCTCGTCCTCTCCCGCGTCGCCAGCGTCCACTGCAGCCTCCAAGGCCAAAGGAAGAGCCTCCTCACCCGCGGCAATCTCCTCCGCAGCAGCAGCCTCCTCGGCATCATCCCTCAACCTCCTCGCACGACGAGCCAGTCGTTTCCGCTTCTCTGGACCCTGGCTCGATCCTCCTCGCTCCATTGGGACTAAGAATGGGTCGTCTAGGGTGACTAGGTCGTCAGAATGAACAGTAAATGAGCAAAAGGGGGGGGGGGGGCAGCCCTTATATATAGAAGCTACCTTCTTTGGGGCGTCCAGGCGCCTGGACGCCCCCACAATTTTTATTTTTTTAAAAAAATTCAAAAATTTTGTGGCGTCCAGGCGCCTGGACTCCCCCAAAATAAAAAAAAACAAAAAAATAATAAATAAAAGTTGGGGCGTCCAGGACCCTGGACGCCCCCAATACAAAAAATCAAATAAAATAAAAAATAAAAATTAGGGGCGTCCAGGCCCCTGGACGCCCCTATAATAAAAATTTTTCAAAAAAAGTATATATATATAATAAAAGTAAAAAGATAAGAGTATGTATATAATCCAAATAAAAAAAAATAAAAACACAAAGAAAAAGAAAAATCACAAAAAGACAATAATAATTAACGGAACTGGTCCAAAACTGTCAAATACCAGATTTTATTCCATCAGAAAAGCAGAATGAGCTACATCAGGGGCTTTGGCGCCTTAGGCCTTAACTTCCCAAGTTCGGTTACATAAGCCCTCCACGGCTCGCATTCTTCCACCACGTGCGCTAAGGCCTTTCCCGCAACACTTGTCTTCCAGGGAGCTTTAATGGCCTTCGCTTCCTTCGCGTCCGCTTCAGTGCCCAACTCCCTTTTCTTCAAAGGAACGATGCCAGTCGGTGGCGGGAACGAATGGCGTGGGATGCCAATCTGGAGGCAGCACCGATGCGCATTATAAAGGACGAACTCGGTCGCACCGATCAGTTGAAGATCAACTTCGGGAGAAGGCCTCATGAGAAGATCTAGCGAAAGCAAACATGCCGGTGCGCAAGTAAAGAAGCCTTGTGTCACGGTGCGGAAGTGAGACCGCCAGTCTTCACGTTTCTTCAGCCACGGAACGCGGTTCACTACAGTACCACCGAAGCCTAACACGTCGGCTATGTGATGAAGAGGGCTTTGTTGGAAGAGCTTCGAAGCTGTGGGCATTCCCTCGCGGTGGTCGAATTTGAAGTGCAAATCAAGCCAGCAATTCAGGACAAGTGCGCAACCAAAAGGAGGCTTACCCATGCTCGAGACAGTAAGGCCGCTGTAAAGATAGGCAAGAACAGCGGGTCTCACCCTCTTTCCACGCCAGATCCCGCAGATAGCACTCAGTTGGTCTTCCTCCACTATGTTGTCGGTATAAGGAAACAAGAGAGCACCCGCCAGACAAATGGTGAACCCCTTCATAATTCCCTCCAAATAGTCATCGTCTGGTGACCCTCTCAGGGCGTCCATGACCCACTCCGCAAGCTTTTGGAGATCGATCCCCTTTTGAGTACGGACCTTTCTGGCTGCGTCGGGCGGCATGAAGCTTCCAAGGACGCTTTCAGAAGTCCCCCGTGTCAGCATCCGCATAGCCTTCACCTTCCCGTCACTCTTGAATTTCTTCAATCCGAGCAGAAGTTCCACCTCCTCGAGGAGGATGGTCATCTCAAAGGTCGGGAAGATAAAAGTGTGGGTCTGGGGATGCCAGATCTCCACTAGTGCGCCCATAGCCGCCCAGTCCATACGAATCTTCTCATAGTGTTTGGCGTGAATAAGGAGCCCCTGCAGATGCCACTTCGAGAGTATGGCCCTCATGCCAATGGAGATGTTGGAAGTTAGCTTTGAAAGCCATGGCAGTTTGGAAAACTTCCTCGGGCCTGGGAAGAGTGGATATGACTGGAAGAGAAAAGAAAGAAGAAGAAATGAAGGAAGTAAGAAGAAGGTTCACATGGAAAATTTGAAATGAATCAGCTTACCATATGCGACAAGATCGTCCCACTCAGATGACCCTCGAGGTCAGAGAGTCGCCTGATCTCGCTGCTAGGCCTGCTCCTCTTCATAACGCGGGAAGACTCCCCTTCCATCCTGAAAATCTCTAGATTCTCCTCTCTTTCCTCTCCTGAGCTTCCAAAACCGACCTTGGTGCATTTGAATGAACTAGCATAAGGGGAGTTCTTATAGGAAGGGAAGATCGCTACAGGACGGAACTTGTCACATCAGTGGTCATTGTCAAAATTTTGTCTGGATCTCCTTTGTACTGTGGTGCGATTCTGCTACGATTCTGCTACTTTCTGATGTTGCTAACCTTTGCTGGCCTGTGCAGGTTTTACTAACGGACATCTTTGTCCTATCTCCTGTCCCACCTTTCAATGGTTGATCCCACCTTGTCATGCATCATAGTATATGATACATACGCTACTAGAACATGTCAAGGACCTTGCAGCCCGAACGAATCTGGGATTTGAGTTCCCCTTCAACAAAAACGATGATGATCCCGGGAGAATTTGGGTTGTACGGATAGGCCGTTAATTTGTGGTAGCATGGGGACGACGGTTCCATTCAGTGAGTTGGTGTGCGGATAAACGGGCCCCAGCCCAGTGTCGGCTCACCGGATCGGTATCCTGACCCGTTCTTAACAAGTTGACAATATTATCCTTGGCTATTTTCTATTTTAG
Organism: Amorphophallus konjac; assembly: GCA_022559845.1. Classification (NCBI taxonomy): domain Eukaryota; kingdom Viridiplantae; phylum Streptophyta; class Magnoliopsida; order Alismatales; family Araceae; genus Amorphophallus; species Amorphophallus konjac. Next base: position 265,452 of record JAHNEJ010000987.1, on the reverse strand, counting down.
TTTGTTTTAAATTTTTCTTTAAACCCAGCATGCATTCATATAGGACTTTGATTTATTGCGGAAGATCATTCAAGTGATTCGATTGTGAAAGCCGTTGTGTTTCAATTCCCACAAATATGAGATATTCCGCTCCGAATGAAATACTGAGTTTCCTTGAGACAGCCCTACGCTGCTCTTCCAAAGGAGACCCTTGTTTGGACAGACCCTCAGATATTCCTTTACTTTTGACCTTGTTTGACCCACCTTGGCCGCAGCACTTCCACATTGGCTGGTAACCGCTCCCCAAAGGTGAAACCTGCAGGTTTATGACCCAGGTACTTCCACACCGAGAAGTTGGTCTCTTTTTTTTTCGTGCCTGAGCACACATCTCACCCTCCCTTATTTGATCTCCGTCCGAACAATCGTATATATTTGAAAGACCTTCTTCAAGGTCGCCTCATTGAAACTCCAAGAAAGATTCCAAACAGTAACGTCAAAAGCGTGTCTCATCACACCTTGGCATCAACTTATCAGTCCGCTCCCACTTCATTTCACTCCACTTCGATACCATTCCACTACGTGTCGCTCCCTTGCAAAGCAGACGCCAAGGCGGGGTAGCTGTAGACACGCCATTCTTGACGTCTCCTGAGAAAGTCTCATATTACTATACAACGTCCCGCAACGGCTTACGCATTTCGAATCACTCGAGTGCTTCCTTTTCTTGGTTCTTATTCTGCCTTTTTCGGCATTCGGAATCGTCCCGTCACGGCATTCGGACAGCGTCAACACCAGTCAGACGCATCAGGAGGTTCCGGAATTAGGAAGGGTGTCTGACGGGCGGCCGCCGACGTCTGATTTGAGGACCCGGGTGGGTCTTAATGGGGGCGTCCAGGCCCCTGGACGCCCCCATATTTTTAATTCTATTTATTTATTTTCTCAGGGCCAAAACTAAATAAAAAATATATATATTAATGGAGGCGTCCAGGTCCCTGGACGCCTCCATAAAAACAAAAATAAAAAATGTGTGTAAAATGCCGGTTGGCATAAAAAAAATAAAAAAAATATATATATTAATGGAGGCGTCCAGGCCCCTGGACGCCTCCATAAAAACAAATATAAAAAATTAAAATGCCAGCCTTGGCATAAAAGACAAAATAAAAAGGAAAAATAATATATTTTTGGAGGCGTCCAGGCCCCTGGACGCCTCCATCAACTCTCTCACGGGCGCCGCCCACCGAACGACGGTTTGTCGTGTGTGAAAAAATCCAATTATAGAGACGTCCAGTCAACTGGACGCGCCCATTTCTGAATCACGAGGCGCCGCTCATAAAACCACGCGTTATGCCAAACCGCGTGCGGCCGTCGTCGGTTTTCGGTGGACCTGTTTGAGGCGTCCGGAGCCCTGGACGCCTCCACAAAAGTATTCAAAAAAAATATATAAAAATAGAATAAAATATTAATTCAGCCCTGATGGAGGTGTCCAGGGTCCTGGACGCCTCCACCCTCCGGAGCTCTATAAATAGAGGCCCACCCCCTCAGTTCTAGGAGAGCTTCGAAGTGATCCGATAGGCTGCCGGAGCCCAGAGGCTACGGAGTCATTTTCTAACCCGTGGGTTCTTTTGTAGGTGGAGGTTCTGCCGGCTTCTCGGGTGCTCACGCTCGCGAGAGGAAGGTCGTCTTCATCCACCGCGCTTCCACGTCGTCCCCACGCTGCCGGAGCTCCACCGGATTTCACCATCGGCACATCCAATAAGCCATTTCTTTCCTTTTCTTCGTAGTTCTTTTGCATTCATCATCTTGCATCCCCTATCCCCCTTCATAAGGGCGCCTTTTCTTATACACTTCTTACATCCATCATCTCATTTCCCTCCTACTCGAGTCCGAGAGGGGTTTAAAAGATAACACCAACCAGGTGTGTGTCTTGCCATCATTTCATTATTTTTATCGCAAGGATTTGAATACTACACCTCCATCTTTCTAATCCACTTGTCATTTGTTTATCATTGTTTTGCAAGGGTAGCCGAGGAAAGCCCTCTCCGTCGGCCGGTCGGAGGGAGAGGAAGAAGCAGCCCGCCATCTCCCGCTCTTGAGGTAGGCGCGATCACTTTCTTATTTTGGGGTCTTTCGGCCCCTGGCGATCACATCTTATTTTCGAGGCCGCGGTGAGTCACTTCCCCAATGGCCGTTTAAATTTCCGTTCTTATATGTTATATTCTTATCTATTCATGTTCTCGAGACCGCGGCGAGTCACTTCCCCAATGGCCGTTTAAATTTTCGTTCTTATATTCTCTTTATATTCTGTTATATTCTGCTCATATTCTCGAGGCCGCGGCGAGTCACTTCCCCAATGGCCGTTTAAATTCACGTTCTTATACGTTATATTCTTATCTGTTTATGTTCTCGAGGCCGCGGCGAGTTACTTTCCCAATGGCCGTTTCAATTCTTGTTATTTAATTTTTGCACCACTCCCGTCCCCCCGAGGCCGCGGCGAGTCACTTCCCGCTATGGCCGTTTAACCCCCATATCTTGCTATATCACACTTGTCCCGCTCGCCCCGCCGGAGTAATCTCCCGTGGTGGCCCCTTCTCTCTCTTCTCCTATTTCTGTGTTGCAGCAAACAAACACCAAAAAAAAGAGGAGCCCGCGCACTCTCCGCGTCTCCTACGCTCTTCCCCGAACCGCGTGACGTCGCTCACAACTATCACCAGCTGAACACACACACACATACTATCACAGCACACACTCAGTCGTGTAAAATTAAACATTCACATGATGACAAAAAATATAAATTTTACTCTGGCACAGCACACACTTGGCTGTGTAAAATTAAGCATTCACATTATGATGACATATCTTCCTCCCACTTGAAGAACCCACAACCTGATGTTGTTTGGTCAGCCTACAAGTAAAAGATTTTCACATTAAGTACATTTTATAAGGAATGCAAAAACAATAACCATAAAAAATATTGGTCACGTACCTTAGATTATGGACATATATAAAATATTTTCCCTTTATTCTTACTAGTGTTTGAGGTCCGCCTTCTACATGGTCCTTTGCCACAAGGACACAGTAATAGTTCATCCACCCACATGAAGAACTGACATGACTTATCATTCCCAAGCTGTGAGCAAATCTACAAGGCAAAATGACATACGTAACATGTAAACCAAAAAGGCACGGTATAGTGGAAATAACATACGCCAAGTAGGCAGCAATAATAGGGATGTTGGGGATTCTTGCTGCTCTGAGAAATCTTGATAACACATTCCCCTCTGCCACATTCATTCTGAATACGATCATATTTTACCTGACACATTAATTTTGAAACCTTATTTTTGATATCCTGAAAAATAATTATGGTATAAACACCTACTGTAAGTGTACAAGGCACCTACTTAAATTTGATATGTCATATTATTAGGCTCAGATGGACAATATTCATTAATGATATTCATTAGAGGACAAGTGCTACAGTCACTTCCCGCAGAACCCCTACAGTAACACCATCCAACCTACTAGTAGGGGTTGGCCTAAAGCCATCCAACCTACTATTATAGGTGTGGCCTACAAACAGGGAAATGGAAAGCGATGCCCCGACAGCCCTCCTCATCACATGAATGCTCCTTCCCATCATCATAGCCCAACATCTTATGAAAGGATAATATTCCTATAAGCAGCAAAAATGTTAGATACACATCAAAATGGCAAATATGACCACAGAGATATAACATCAATCAAGTAACAAGTCCAAGCATGTGCAGTGTAGTATCGACCACGCGGGCAGCGCAGTGTAGCAGCCTGAAGCCCATATAAAGTGACAGTTGAGCCAGGCTGCTCTAAAAAATTATGTGAGTGTTTAAAGTATCCAAGAAAGTGTGCAGAGTGTAGAGTGCAGAGTATAATTTAGAGTGTTTCATGGTCATCCCAAAAGAAGGATCACAAGCCATATCTAAGAAACTGTCAAGGAAATTATGTTACATATGCATATTCAAGTTATATAAAACTAAACACAAAACAAATGACATAGAGTAAAAGTGTCCAAGTACACAACATGTAAAATTGTCTAATTCAAAATTATAATATCATAATGTCACTCATCATTTCGAGATTCTACCTAACGACGCCTGCAATAGACAAGTTATATGTTGCATGTAAACATAACTATGAAGGCGATAAAATGGAAAAAAATTAGCTTAACGATTTTGACTAAATACCCTCATGTACTGAGATTGGCCCAAAGGCGAGTTGACAAATGTTCTCAGAATCTCTCCCCTCTAGTAGCCTCTATCCTACTGACATTTTCCTCTTCATCTATCTCCTCATCACCGGGATTATCCATGTCATCTTCGACTTGTTGGAAAATTAAATCAACACCATGTTCCTTTGTAATGAAATTGTGGAGCACGCAACAAGCCACTGCAATCCTAGCTTGTGTCTTAATTGGATAATTACGACGTTTCAGTAGAATTGTGACACATGACTTGAGGACACCAAAAGCACGCTCAGCACAATTGCGTAGTTACTCGTGCCCATGGTTAAACAAATCATTCTTATCCTTATGTGCAACCCTTCTCCTATTACCCATGCACTCTGGAAGATGATATCTTGTGCCACGGTACGGTGGTAAGAAGCGAGGGGTGTTCGCGTATCCTGCATTCACCAACCAGAATTTTCCTACGACAAGGAACAACATGGAAGTCTAATAAGTATGTAAAGTAATCATAGATAGATCTATCAATTGAATAATATTTATCTTCTAGTATGGTAAATCCACCTTTTTCAAGGGCTCACCTGAGGACTTTCATGTCTGCAGTTCATCCCTCCCAACCCACAACAACATAAGTAAACATTAGATCAAAATTAACACATCCCATGACGTTCTGGGATGTTTCAACCTTCTGATTTTGATAACGAGGGTGGTCAATAGCCGGAACCTTTGTAGATATATGTGTGCCATCAATTGCACCCAGTGTATTCTTAATGACAAAGCTGAAGTCCCGCGATCAATGACACTCAAGAGGAGGGCGAATTGGGTGATTCAAATTTTTAAGAAACTTTGACCCGATTTAAAACAGATGTGATAAAGTAGCAATTAGAAATTCAGATATGTTAAACCTCAGATTAGATCTATCAGGATCAGTCACCACGATAGTTCTTCGGTACTAGGCAGAGGTATGAATCCGAAGATCCTGCTCACACAAGGTGTTATCATCCTGACAAGATTGGCCTTGTCAATTCAAACCCACCTTTCGATATACCAAAAGATATATTACTGAAATGATCGATTATGCTAGATCTAAAGGATCAAACGCGGAAGAAATAATAAACACAAACGATCACACAAAATGGGGGTAGAACACACAGCTCAAACCACAAGGCACAAGGAATTTTAAGGTTGTTCGGATGCAACAACGGCAACCTATGTCCACCCCTCACCAAAACCCGGTGAGGCTTCACTGTTGGAAAATCAGCATGGAGATAAATCCCCAACACGGAGTCAAACTCCAAACACACACGCAGGACGACGCCTGCACACACACACGGGGAAGAAACCCCAACACACACACACGCGCAGAAACGGAGTTTCCACCACGATCCGACGATCGGATCAACAACACACACACACACACACACTACAACAGATGCAGCACTCTACACACACGAACACGCGGATCTAGATAGATCCACACACACACACATGTAGATTTGAAACGATCCACACACACATTGATTTGAACGAAACAACATGCACAACCACAGATCTGAGTCGATCCACACACACATTGATGTTCACAGATTACAAGGAACACAAACTTGAAGCATAAAACACTTTAAAGAATGAAACACAAACGAAGAACTTCAGATCTAGGCACCCTGACGCGGCGGCGACGTGGAAGACGGATCGTCGGCACTCCGGGACGCGGAAGGGACGGGAACAGATAACTGCTATCTCACACAGCTCGGCCTCACGCCGGACGGTCTCACACCGGGCGACACTCAGATCTCACGAAAATGAGAAGAGAGGGAAGGAGAGGGGTGAACAAAGGGGCAAGGCTCCTTTAACACAAAAGCTTTCATTCATTCATACAACATATCCCTCGTAACAAGCATTGGCCTCCTATTTATAGGAAATGCCCATTACATTCATACCTTCCCTACTTTTCTTATTTGCATATCTATCCTAGCCTAATAAAACAAAGACCACCAACCCACTAAAGATTTTGTGGGTTTTAATCAAATTAAATATAAAATACACACATGCTTATTTGAGTTAGACTAGCCTAATAAGACGAAAGAAAAAAATACATGTAGGAGTACATGTATACATACATACACAAATACTCAATACTCAAAGATATAAATACACACAAGTAGAACTACTCAGTATGCCGGGTCTTCAATCGAGTCTCCGAGCCATAAGCTCGGTGCAGTTGGTGCGGTGCGGCGTCGGCTCCGAGTAGTGGGCCCAGTAGTGGACCCGGTGTCCCCACCAACCCTCCCGGGGCGGCTGGAACTCGACTCCGTCGAGTAAGGGGGGACACTGCTGTGGTAGTGCTCCAGCAGATCTGGATCGAGGCGCTGGAGATCTTCCCGGCTGATCCAGGAATCGTCAGAAGGTGGACGGTCCTGCCAGCGGATAAGGTAGCGCTGGTACACCCTACTCCGTGTAGTGGTCACCTGCTCATCCAGTATCCTCTCAATGTGCTCGCGCGGTACTCTCGAGGCTGTGGGACGCACAGGGGTGGGCTCACTCTCAATGGGAGGAGAAGGCTCGAAAGGGTCACTAGGAATCGCTGTGGGTTCCTTGTAGGCCACTAGATCTGCCACATTAAAAGTCGAGCTAATCCCATATTTGGGTGGTAAGTCCACAACATAAGCATTGGAGCCAATCTTCCGCAGAATTGGGAAGGGTCAATCACTACGGGCCTGCAACTTTTTAACGGCTCCCGAGGGGAGTCGTTCGGGTCGGACCCGTACCATAACCAAGTCACCTTCTTGAAATTCATGGTGACGCCTATGCGAATCAGCCAATTTTTTATAAGTCTCATTACTGAGGTTGATTTGCTTGCTAATTGACTCATGCAGACTTTTGACATGCTGTGCAAATTCCTTAGCTGATTTGGACGTTCTAGACTCGAGGGGAAGGGTAATGAGATCCACAGGTTTCCTAGGTTTGTAGCCATGCACGACCTCAAATGGACTCATGCCTATGGACCTATTGATAGAGCTGTTGTATGCAAATTCGGCTCTGGGCAACAGAAGATCCCAAGTACCGGAATGTTCCCCTACAAGACACCTCAACAGATTCCCTAAACTCCTATTGACGACCTCAGTTTGCCCATCAGTTTGGAGGTGATAGGCAGTGGAAAACTTCAGTTTGGTGCCAACTAGGTGCCAAAGTGTCTTCCAAAAATAGCTAATGAACCGGACATCCCGGTCAGACACGATGGTTTGGGGAAGACCATGCAGATGCATGACTTCATCAAAGAATAAATGGGCTACTCTAGATGCATCAGATGTTTTGGAACATGCAATGAAGTGGGCCATCTTAGAGAACCTATCAACGACAACAAAGATGGAATCATGCTTATGAGCAGTGCGTGGTAACCCAAGGATAAAATCCATGCTCACGTCAACCCATGGTCGATCAGGGACGAGGAGAGGAGTGTAGAGACCAGTATTCTGTTTGACCTGTTTGGCCATCGTGCACGTCCTACACTGGGCTATAATCTTGGCCACATCTTTCTTTAGGCCAGGCCAATAGAAGTGCTCCTCCACAGAATGGATAGTCTTGTTACGGCCAAAGTGACCAGCAAGACCTCCAGCATGCATTTCCCAGACTAGAAAGTCCCGAACAGAAGTCCTCGGGACACAGAGTTGCTGCCCTCGAAACAGAAAAGCATCCTGGAGTAGATAGTCAGCAAATGCTGTCGAGGATCCAGCAGATAGAGCAGAATAGGTAGGGCCAAAATCAGGACACTCTCCATAGAGTTCCTTCATGCGATCAAATCCCGTGACCTCTACCCGAATAGTGGAAAGAAGGGAGACCCTTCGACTTAAGGCGTCGGCCACCTTATTGTCCTTTCCAGCCTTATGATTTAGGACAAACGTGAAAGACTGGAGGAATTCTACCCACCGACCATGCCTAGGGTTTAAACACTTCTGAGAGCTAAGGAATTTCAAAGCCTCGTGGTCCGAGTATAAGACAAACTCTTGTGGTAAGAGATAGTGTCTCCAGTGTTTGAGGGCTTGGACCACGACATAAAACTCCTTATCATAGGTAGAGTATCGAAGCTTTGCATCAGAAAGCTTCTCGCTGAAATAAGCCACAGGGTGGCTCTCCTGGCTAAGCACTCCACCTATTCCTACGCCAGATGCATCACATGAAACCTCAAAGACTTTGGAAAAGTCTGGTAGGCGTAGGACAGGGGCTTTGGTCATAAGCTCCTTTATGGCAAGAAAAGCCTGGGAGGCGGCTTTGGTCTACTCAAAATTTCCCTTACAGGTGCAATCCGTAATGGGTGCCATAATGGTGCTAAATCCCTGGATGAAGCGTCTGTAGAAGGTGGCTAGCCCGTGGAAACTTCGAACATCATGGACATTCTGGGGCTCTGGCCAGTCTACTATAGCTCGGACCTTGGATTGGTCCACAGACACTCCATGACTTGAAACCACAAATCCGAGAAAAGTGACCCGGTCTGTCATGAATTCACACTTAGTCAGGTTGGCAAATAGGGTTTCTTTCCTTAGGGTCTCGCAGACCTCCCTAAAATGGTGAATGTGGTCCTGAGGGTTGTGGCTATAAATGAGGATGTCGTCGAAGTAGACGACAACAAAGCGACCAATGAGGGGTCGAAGGGTTTCCGTCATAAGCCGCATGAATGTGCTGGGGGCATTGGATAGTCCAAACGGCATGACGAGCCACTCATACAGACCTTCTTTGGTTTTGAAGGCTGTCTTCCACTCGTCCCCTGGTCGAATCCGGACCTGGTGATAGCCACTTTTCAAGTCAATCTTGGAAAAGATAGTGGCTCCACTCATCATGTCAAGCATGTCATCAAGACGGGGAATGGGAAATCTATACTTGACAGTGATTTTGTTGATGGCGCGGCTGTCAACACACATATGTCAGGTGCCATCTTTCTTTGGTGTGAGCAAGGCAAGAACAGCACATGGGCTCTTACTCACCCTGAGGAAACCTTTGTGGATAAGGTCCTCGACAATCCTTTGGAGCTCAGCATGCTCCTTGGGGTTCAACTTGTAGTGGGGAAGGTTGGGTAGGGTGGACCCGGGGACAAGATCAATGGCGTGTTGAACATCACGCATGGGAGGGAGTGTTGAAGGCAGGTCTTCCGGGAAGATGTCTTGGAAGTCTCGCAGGATTGCCTGGACTTCGGGTGGGATGGAGACCTGGGACTCCTCAGAGGTAATGGTGACGACAACAGCCCAGACAGGGGCACCCTCGGAAACCTCTCTATTCATCTCACGAACACCTATGAAGTTAAGGCGCCTAATCGGGTCATGGTCAACCTTAGGGGCCTTAGGGATGGACATGACAGGTGTAGGAGAGGAGGGAATGGGAAGCTTCCCTTTGGTGGGGGTCAGAACATTCTCCTGAATTTTGGGGGATGCAGTGGGTGTGGAGATAGGACTCTTTCCCGTGACCACCTTTGGGGGTGTTGGGAGCAACTGAATCCTCTTCCCATTGTGGGAGAAGGAACACTCATTGGACCGACCGAATGTAGTAAGGTCTACATCGTAGATCCACGGTCGTCCTAGGATGATGCTACCGACCTTCATGGGCACTACGTCACATAGGATCTATCCTTGGTAGGACTGGAATTGGATGGGAATGACACACGTAGTGGTGACTGGAATAGACGTGTCGTCAACCCAAGCCACGTTGTACGGCCTAGGATGAGGATGAGTAGGTAGACCTAGACGGGAGACAAAGTCTGAAGAGACTGCATTGATACAGCTCCCGTTGTCGAAGATCACCTTGCAGGGTTGGATTTTCACCATGATATAGGATTGGAAGATGGAGGTTCGACGCCAGTCGTCCTCCTGTGGGTGTGCCAGGATGCAGCGGACCACACCCAATCTTTCATGGTTAGAACTCTCGGCAATATCTCCCACTTGCATGTACTCGACATGCGTGCCATCATATCCTCCATCTAACTCCTCAAACTGGGTGATGAGGTCGGGATCGGCCTCATATCTCTCAAGGGTTTCTCATACCTTGAGTGGGAGACCGGGATGGACCAATACTTTGATTGGCATCGCCGCATGACCCCTGCTACCAGGGTGAGGTTTGCCAAAATGAAACTCCTGGGTCAAGCCAAGACCTACTGGTGTAATGTTAAGAATCTCCTAGCACGGAGACGAGAGGAGCCTATTAGCACGTGGGAAGAAATGAAGGAGAAATTGAGGGAGAAGTATCTGCCACCTTCCTACCATCAGCGTCTTTTAGACCAATGGCAGAAACTCACCCAAGATGGAAAGTCTGTGGACGAGTACATCACCAAATTTGATGACTTCTTCCTTCGGAGTCGAGTCATGGAGGATGTCTCCGTCACCCTCTCTCGGTTTAGGGCTGGCCTACACGAGAGTATTCAGCGGGAATTGTTCTTACGGGAGGTTAACACCCTCGAGCACGCCTACCAGGTTGCACGAGATGTTGAGAGGTTTCAAAGGGTGGCCCCACCTCGGGTTCCCATCTACCGCCAACCTGAAACCCGAAATCCCATAGTCCGCTATACTGAGAGAGCTGGTCCCTCCACCTCCTACGTCCCTACTGCTACCCCACTTAGGGTCGTTGCCCCTACAGCTTCTTTCCCACGGAACCCCTTACCTGCACCCGCAGCTGTGTCTAGGCTGGAGTATGCTCCACCAGTTGAAAGGAGAGATGACAAAGGAAAGGGAGTCGTCCCTAGCACCTCCCAACCAGCCCCTATCTCGGGAGTCCGATGCTTCAGGTGTCATAACCTAGGGCATATTGCCACCAATTGCCCCACCCGAGCCTTGGTCATCACCGATCCCCAGCCTATGGAGTTTCCACCTCAGGGGGCTGGCTGGCGCAGATGGCTGCAGGGCGCGGCTGCGCGCGGCGGGGAGCCCCTGGCCGTTGCGGCCGCGGGGGTTTGAAGGGGGCACGGGCGACGAGGCCGGCCCCGGCCCTTCTTGCGAACTCTTTCTCTGCCCTTTTTTTTTCTTTTGTGTTTTCTTCTGATGCGTGTTGAGCGAGACAGAGAGAAGGGAGAGAGAGATACAGAGAATTTGGGAGAGAGAGAATTAGAGAGAGAGAGAGAATAAGAGAGAGAGAAAGAGAGATTAACGGGGGGGAGAGAGAGAGAGAGAGAGAGAGAGAGAGAGAGAAAACAAAATTTTTTTTTCTGTCTCTTTTTTTTTCCTCGGTATCAACCGTGAGCTATTTTTCACTTTTTTTTTTGTTTCTAACAACCGAGAGAGAGAATGAGAGTCGATGCCGGGGTTGTCGAAATCGACGGAGACGCCGTTTGTTGGGCTCTGATACCAATTTGACGCGGCGGCGACGTGGAAGACGGATCGTCGGCACTCCGGGACGCGGACGGGACGGGAACGGATAACTGCTATCTCACACAGCTTGGCCTCACGCCGGACGGTCTCACACCGGGCGACACTCAAATCTCACGAAAATGAGAGGGGAGGGAAGGAGAGGGGTGAACAAAGGGGCAAGGCTCCTTTAACACAAAAGCTTTCATTCATTCATACAACATATCCCTCGTAACAAGCATTGGCCTCCTATTTATAGGAAAGGCCCATTACATTCATACCTTCCCTACTTTTCTTATTTGCATATCTATCCTAGCCTAATAAAACAAAGACCACCAACCCACTAAAGACTTTGTGGGTTTTAATCAAATTAAATATAAAATACACACATGCTTATTTGAGTTAGACTAGCCTAATAAGACGAAAGAAAAAAATACATGTATGAGTACATGTATACATACATACACAAATACTCAATACTCAAAGATATAAATACACACAAGTAGAACTACTCAGTATGCCGGGTCTTCAATCGAGTCTCCGAGCCATAAGCTCGGTGCAGTTGGTGCGGTGCGGCGTCGGCTCCGAGTAGTGGGCCCAGTAGTGGACCCGGTGTCCCCACCAGTCACTAACCCAATTCTTATATGTTGTAATTAAGAAGATCATATTCTAGAGGAGCCTGAGCCGGAGTAGACTAAGGAATAAAAGGAATAGCAATAATATTAAGAGCACCCGTGGGGGATCGAATGTGTGCCAATAGGACCACTTAACATATGATCCCAAGAACTTCATAGAAAATCAAAAGAAGTCGAAACTGCTCCCTGGTTAGCGGGCTTGTAAGATGTAGCCTGAGAGACAAACAAGTAAATTTTAACTCCACCTTTGCATCTAGCTCATGTAATATACTTCTGATAGGTCGAAGATGATGATGAAGAATTATCTGCCAAAGGTGATGGGTCTGTACAATCAAAGTGGAAGGATCAGGCGAAAGACTTGTCACAGTCCCATGCTTCAGGTTGATAAATAGTAAGGACAAATCCTGGGGTTTTAAAGGAGCATTGTGCATCGGTATCACACATTGGAGGTCCAAGTTTCACATTATCAGACACCTGTGTTGCCTTCAAATTATCAAGGCTGTCGGAACCATTGTTAAGAAGTGATGGAGGGGCCAGGATTGATCATCCTCGACAAAAGTTGAAGCCCTTATAGCATCAGTTGAATCAGGCACGACGTGGACACTAGACGGAGGAGAGTTTAGAAAAACTCCCATGTCAACGTCGGTCCCATTGAAAACAAGAGCAACAACTTCAACGAATAATAGACCCAGATGGATTGGACATGTCAGAGCTATCCTCCTCACTGTCTTCAACAACATCATCTAGGACGGGAACCCCTTGCAAAAGTTCCAAAGGTTCACCAACAATAGCACTTGGGATCAAAGTCACCTCCTCCAAAGCAACATATATACTTGGCTGTCTCATCCTCAACGACCTCCTGAAGTATATCGATGTCATTAGAAACAACGATTGCAAGCAATTTTCCACTAGATTCACGACAAGTCAGAGGATCATAGGCTTGCACCATATGGGGATGACGATCAACCCGACGCCACTCTTGCTAGGTCTTTGGGATAGAAGGCGGGGGATGGTGATCACGTTTTCTATCTCCAGCAGCAAGAACGGTGGCCTGAGGCTATTGTGGAGGAGCAGACTCAGCCTGCTTCGTATCTTGGCGATGTAGTTTTTTGCAATATGCTTCAACATGACCCAGGTGATGACACGAGGAATAGAAATATGGCACGTCCGAGTAGTAGATTGACTGCCAAAAATCGCCTCCAGCGATGCCAATCTAGATCATTGATGGATAGGGCTTTGAGAGATCCAGTTCAATATAGACCCTAGCTGCTATTGTGCGTGTCAGATTGTCGGTGTTGGAATCAACTTCAGAACAATGTCTAAATTCCTTGCAATCGTAAGGATGAAAGACTTATGATGAAAATTAGGTGGGAGTCCTGAAAACTCCACCCACACTGGAACAATAGAGGAATCAGAATAAGGAGAGAAGCCCATGTAGATCATTTATAAAATTTAAAAAGTATACCTTGAACATAAATAGATTCACGTGGCAAAAGCTGTAAGTAAACTTCATATATTTTAAACCTAAACAAAGGGTGTTTAGAATTTAAAGCGCTGAGAAAGAAATCTTTATTGAACTTGAATCTACTGGAGATATGGGCGCAAATATATGGGAAAGCCGGACGACCATATGGAGTTTGTGCCATAATTGCATAATCAAAGTGCACCAGGAATTGTCTGATTTCTTCGGAAGAAAAGAAAGCAGTTAGCTCTTCTATGTCCGTGAACGTCGGTAGTCGATCAAGGATCTTCATTGGCCGACGTACTAGCAAGGAAAGCAAAGCCTTGTGCTAAAGATTGTGGGGCATGTGCCATCACCAACTAGTCTTGAGACTCCACTGTAGCATAGGGAGCCGGCGTCGCTGCCAGAGGATCTGTCGTCGTCACAATGGCCGGGGGTGCCTGGAAGGTATTAATTCGCAATCGCCGCAAATGGAGAAGGGAGGTGGTTCGTAAGAGAGGCAAGGGCGGAAGGTTCACCGGCAGGAAAAGCCAGCGACCGTAGAAGGGGAAGTCTCCCGCCCCGCCCCCTCTCTGGCCATGGCAGCAACGCTTGGGGCGGCGAGCCTTCCACTAGGGTTTTCTCTGGTGCTCAATTAAAAGGCAGTCTATGATACTTCAGTACCCTCTATATCAACACTAATATTGATATTTAGTATTTGAAAAGTATGACTGGCAAAAGTAATACCATATCAAAAATAATACTCTTACTAGAATGACTTTTAGAGTATGTTCGGCAAAATTCTTGATTGGAGGCCGTCAGTTCTCGGGTTCCGCTGTCATCGTAGAAGAATATAGGTGGGTGACAGCTATAACTATTTTTGAGTGGTTTTAATCAGAGTTTGTCGGCTCGATCGTATCGGCCGTCCCAATTTTTTACTGGGACGGTATGGTACGATATTATATTGCTCCGTCCCGCTCTGTCTCGTAAGCTATATATATATAATATATGTAAAATATTATGTAAACAATTGTAGCTCAATTGGGTAAGTGGTCTTATGCGTGAATGAGAGGGTGAGGGTTTGATTCTTGTTATTAACAAGCGGAGTTTTAACGTTTTTTACATTAAATAGTTTAAAGGAAAGCAAAAAAAATTTAAAATTTTGATGCGTCTTCAGAGATTCAAACACAAGACATCCCGATTGGGGTCAAACGACTTAAACCAACTGACCCACCAATTAGATTTGATTATGAGATATAATATATTATATATATCATTCCGGTAACGTCCCACACTCCGTCTGTCTCGCAATCTGCCTGAGACGGTCCGAGATGGCCGATTCGGGCCGTCCCGAAACGGTTTGAAAAATCATAATTTTAATAGTCAAAACTTTGCTGGTAACTCCCAATTTTCTCCCCATCTTCCATACATGCCCTCGTTTCCAACTTCAAATAAAACAAAAAACTCGTCAAGAAGGGGAAGGCGCTACCGCCATGCATGGAACCTCGTGTCAAAGAGGAATTGGGAAGACTCTACGTAACGTACATTAGGAATGAGAAGAGAGTTTGAATACGTATTTACATAGAAAGCCACCGGTGTGACATCCTTTGATCCATGGCATGGCGCCTCAATATATACATAGGCCTAGACCACATTGCCTTTTTTTTTTTTGGAAACTATATCAGCATGTATTCATTCAAATCAAATGTTCACAGTACACGGACATGCAGAGAGCCCAAAGCGTACAAACAAGCCAAACTTGACGAAGGCCACCAGGGCGACATACAAACGACGGGGACAGTGAGGAACACAGTAGACCAGAGGTGGCCACCAGAGATTGGGAACTCCGAGGAATACGAGACAGGGCCAGCCGGTGTTGAAGATGACGGGAGACTTCCTCGGGGCGCGCTTGGCAGCCATACCGCTCTTGATCAATGCGGTGAGAAGAGAGTACTCGGGAGGCCAATATCCTGTAGGATACATGGAGAATGCGCTGTATCTCCGAGCTACTTCGGAACCGATGAAGGAATCCCATAACTTGCAACAATCGGACCAGGCCCGACCTCCCACAAAGCCCGGGAGAACAACCAAACCGGTAGAGGAAGGGGACGGGGGAAGGGGGACGGGAATAGAGGATGGGGAGATGATAACTTGGTGGGGTAGGGGGACGGGAGGAAAAGATGGATGTCGGCGGTATAGTGGTGGGGAATGGGGGAGGAGAGGAGGGGGGACGGCAGGCGGAGGAGGTGTGGGAGGGTGGGGGGGGCGCGCTGGGAGGGGACAACATAGGCGGGGAGGCGGGGAATCCGTATAGGGGAAGACGGGGGAGACCGGCGGAGAAGGAGGGGGATCGAAGGGGGGATTGGATGGGCAAAGACCGACGGAGAGGAGGGGGATCGAGAGGTGGGTAGGAAGGGGACCGCCGACAGAGCGCTCGGGGGGCGATGGGAGGGAAGTTGGGCGGGGGGGACGACAGAGGGGAGTGGGAGGTCGGAGGGCCGGCGGGGGTGGAAGGAAGAGAAGTGGGGAGGCCCGGGAACAGGGGGGGAACGGGAACATGGGTTGATTGGGAGAGAACGGGAACAGAGAGAGGTAGGGGGGGTGCCTAGGGACGGAGGAAGAAGAGTGGCAGGGGGAGGGCACGGGGACGACCCCTGAGGGAAGAAGGGGGAGGGGGGGAAGGGATTCCAGAGGGGATCGGAGAAGCTCCGATCTCCCCTGACAGTTTCAGGGAGGGATGGAGGCCCCCTGACAAAAACAACGGGACGAGCCCTAGGGGACACACATGGCAAAAACCTCCTGAGCGGAGAAGGAGAGAGGGGGAGAGAGTTCCCGGAGGGAGTTCCCCCCGCCCGATATTCTGCGGGGATTATCCGCGACCGGGGAAGACGACGGCTCGGTGCGCAATGTCGGCCGCGCTCCATCACATGGCATGGTCCTCGGTAGATATTTTGATGGCCGTTTCTATCTTCTCCTTCAACTGTGCACGTTCCTCAACGTCAGCCTGCACAAGAACATACATGTAATGATGCAGTATTCACCCACTTTAATTAATTAGGAGCTAGCGATAACCTCAACATACATTGATAATAATGCAGACATCATCTTACATTATTAAGGGCAAATTAAATCTACTAAAGCAAAAATGTGACGCCCGTGCTTCCCCATGATGCTTCCTACATATCACACTCCTCAATTAAGTATAAGGTGGACCATTTAATGAAATGCACCATTGTTTCCATGACTTAATGTGAAAGAATCTTTAAGGAGGTACTTGAGTGAAAATGACGTTTGAACATTGTCGAATTAGTTGCAACGTGAAATTTTTATCCTTTATTATTTTCAATTTTTTTTTGAGTATTACAGTGGGAGTGTTAATTAAATTTTGAATATTACATTGAATGTAATTTGTAGAAATGCCCATGAAAACTTTTATCTTTTGACAAGAAAGAGACATTTTTTTGTAAATTACTTAAGGATATTTTTGGTAATATGTTATAGATTTGGAGTAGAGAATTTTTTTTGTAAAATAATTAGGACACTTTTGCTAACATGGTAAAGAAAGATGACTTTTGTGACCTTAGTTAGAAAATATCTAAAAGGGAGCCATAATTTTCTTGAATCTCGAGAAAGACACAAATATCAACAAATATCACTTCACAAAAAAAAATCTAAAGGTGATCTGATCTACTTTTGAAAAATATAAAATAATATTATTTCCAAAAAATAAAATATTACTTTTTGAAAGAGACAAAAGTTTCATACTCATGGTTCATTTTTAATGAACATAATCTTACTGAAAATAAAGAAGAAATAGTACTAGATCATGATATCTAATAATGAAAAATTACGGAGTGCCAACTTCAAGCTCTAATTCCTCTGTTCTCCTCTCCCTATACCCCCAGTCTCGGACCACTAGACCGTGTAATAAAAAAATTATATATTGTGTGGTATAAGAAAGTCGTCTCTAATAACGTGTCATTGTTGAATTGTTGATTATAGTTATAGTAAATATTTTTTTAAAAAGTTTAAATAATATATTAGCATCTTCTTAACAATTATATTTTTAAATTTTAATTCTAGGTAAATAACATTCCTAGATATTTTTAATATTAATCTCCTTTTTCAAATTGAAGTAATTAAGTGTCACTTTTATGTATTTCATAATTAAAGGTATAAAAGTAAAATTATGTCGACTTGGACGAGGACAATTCATTTGTGAAATAATTGGTACTATGGTAGGAGAAAGAAGTGACTTTTGCCAAATACGGACATGAAACTCGAGAAGAGGAGTATCTTTCTTAGATACTTTGAGCTAGATGTCCCTATCTGCTAATTGAAAAATAACCCTTTTAATGATTTTGCTTCTTCAAATTTAGTCGCTTTAAAAAAGCACCCTACACTTTGCCTGCCGACAAAAACTTCCCATAATCTCGTTGAATTTTTTTTCGAAAAACCCTTTTAAAATAGTTTTAGAAAACATTCAAGGGTTATTGTTCTATTTTGTTCTTGGAGTGTTATACTAAGTAGATTTGTTCCAACATAAAAGTTTGGTATTAAAAACTCTTTTCTCGCGCAAATCATACTTGGAGCAGGGTTTTACAAACCAGTTCGAAATGGGACGAATCGTCTATACCCGACCGTACCAGTCACAGAACGGTACGATCGGTCCGTGCTACACAACTCGTATACTTTATATATTTAGTATTTTATTTTAAAGATAAAAGATTTCATCAGATAAGTTGGGTGAGTGATTTCATTGGTTTGGGTTCGAACCCCATGAACATTTTATTTTTGTATTTTTTCCTTTATTATTCTTCTAAATTGATGTAAAAATAATTAATGAAACACATGAGGTTTCAACCACTGACCTCCACCTCAATTAAGAAATGTCTTAACCAATTGAGTAACAAATAAATGTTTAGTATTTTTTACTATAATAATATTTATGAAGTAATATAATCTTATTGGCACCTAATCGTATACTACGGTACGCTATCATACTGTACCGTATCGGTAAAAAATCGATACGATCGATACGAACGGCCTTACAAACCTTGACTTGAGGTAATCTATTGGTTGTTTTTGCATACATACTCCTATAAAATTTCTTATTGTCAAATATATCTCTTATTTGAACATATTACCATGAATACCCTTCAAATACTCCGAATGAGTGCGGCTATGCCCTCGCTTCAATTCTCGTGTGTTTAACCTGAGTTAAATATGAGTTAAAGAGTAAAATATCTAACCTACCCCTTTTCAACAAAATAAAAAAGAAATTCTTTTACGTATATACACCTCTAAAGTTTCTTATTGTCATATATATATCCCACATTTAAACATATTATCATGAATATCCTTCAAATAGGCATAAATATTACATTTATGTCTCTGTAGTTTGCTGTTGTCAACAGGAGACGAATATTTCATGGAATATGCTATCTAACACCGTTAGGGTATGTGAAACATCCAAAATACCCTATATGTGTGTGTGTGTGTGTGTGAGAGAGAGAGAGAGAGAGAGAACCCTCCCTCTCCTTCCCCCTCTCACCTTCCAACCTGCCCTCCCCCCTCTCCTTGCTACATCGGCAAGGCCCCCCTCCCACCGCCAGCGATCCCCCCTCCACCTCTTGCTCTATACGTCGCCCCCCTCCTCCCACCGTTAGCGAGCCACCCTTCCATCTCTTGCTCTGCCCCCCCCCCCCACCCTTCCACCGTCGGCCAGGCCCCCCCCCCTCACCAACTAAGGTTTCAACCCCGAGAGAGAGAGAGAGAGAGAGAGAGAGAGAGAGAGAGGCCCCTCTCTCCCTGTTACTCCCCCCTCACCAACTAAGGTTTCAGCCGAGAGAGAGAGAGAGAGAGAGAGAGAGAGAGAGAGAGAGAGAGAGAGAGAGAGAGAGAGAGACCTCTCTCCCTGTTACTCCCCCCTCACCAACTAAGGTTTCAGCCGAGAGAGAGAGAGAGAGAGAGAGAGAGAGAGAGAGAGAGAGAGAGAGAGAGAGAGAGAGAGAGAGAGAGAGAGAGAGAGAGACCTCTCTCCCTGTTACTCCTCCCTCACCAACTGAGAGAGTGAGAGAGAGAGAGAGAGGGGGAGTAATCATATTTTTTATTTTGTTAATTAAGAGTAACTTAGGTATTTTACTCTTTAACCCACGTTGAACTCAAGTTAAACGCAGGGGAGTTATAGCGAGAGTATAACCACAACCATTCAGTATATTTAGAAAGTATTTATGATAATATGTTTAAACGAGGGATATATTTGATAATAATAAATTTTATAGGGGATATATATTTAAAAACTCTTAAGTGTATTTTAGATATTTAACGTATTATGACATATTATACGGAATATTTATCTCACGTCGATGACATTAAATCACGTATACATAACTGTAATATTTATATTTACTTAGAAGATATTCACGATAATATATCTAAATAAAGAGTTTATTTGATGATAATAAATTGTAGAGAGAGATATATATGCAAAAATCTTAATTTACAACTCAGCTCAGTGCGGACGGTTCAACATTCCGATTATAAACATGTCGGCTGGTCACATTCAACGGCGATCTACTTAATTCAGTATCGTCATCTCGTCTGATTATGTTAATACTATATGCAGTCTATCAAATATCAAATTTATTTGTAGGCCTGTTTTGTTATATTATTATCATATAAGAGTTAATTTAAAATACTTCTTGATAAATATATTGAACAAAGAATAATAAGTACACAGGACATTGGCCGTTGAATTAATTATAACCCAAAGATCGAATTATTACTTTTCCTTCTATCCAACATATAATTGATTTTTATAATTTTTAATGACAATTACATTTGAAATTCAACTGAAATATAAAAAGTTGATAAAGTTTATAAGTTAGCACTTATCATCAGGAATGTTATTAGGCTAACCTAACTCGGAGGTCCACCATGCTGAAATTTAAGTCCATGACAAATTTTTGGGTCTTTCTGGGCGGACTCAGGTCAGACGTCGTCTTCAACGGAGCGTAACTCGCCTTCGTTGGTGCCTGCGCCGTACAAGAAGGCCCGTGTTGTTAGGTCGTCCCAATTTGTGACAGGACCGGGCCCGGGATGTGGGCATTACACACTCGGTCTCACCACACATCTAATGTGCAGTGCATTTTTTATTTTTTATTTCAAAAATATGTTCACCTTGATACCCCCATCCAAGGTACACGTACTGACAGTGTAAATCATGAGTGGGCAACTCAAAATTTTCAAGAAGAAGATGATCGCTAGCTGTTTAATTGGCTAAAGCCCAAAAGTGGCCAGCCCATTATTAATTCCAAACATTGCCTTACTCTGAAAATTATTTTCTTATTCTATCTAAAAAAAGAACCATAAATTAAAGAAGATATTTAAAAATAAAATAGATAAGAATTAAATCCTATTCAATCTAAAGATAAGCAATTCCTATTTGTGTTGCCAAATTCATTTCTGCTAGAGTAAGGTGAATAGCTCATCCTATTTCACACCAATCTGATTATCAAAGAGGCATAGGTGTAAGGTGTGTAATTTGGTAAAACTATTGGTTGAACGTCACTTTTAACTCCTATATATATATATATATATAAGTTGAAGGCAACTATATATAACAACTTAATTTTGGGTGGACACAAAAATCAAACTTTCCCTAACAACCCTACTTTTACCCCCATCTAAGAAACTACAAATTAGAGTTTTTGGTTGGAAGCTAATTATATAATTAAGGGTATGTTTGGCATAGCCTTTGGTTGAAAGTCATTTTTGACTTCCCCTTTTTCAACAAAAAAGATAAGATTTGATAGTGGTTATAACTGTAGTTATAAAAGTCAAACCTTTCTCTAACAATCCTCTTTCTTTCTCCATATATATTGGGAGTTGTAATTTAGTACTTTGGGTTGGAATTCAAGGATAATCTCCAAACTACATAACTGACTTTCAAAGCATATCACCCTCTTCTCAAAACAACTGGTCCAAAAACTTTTGGAAATCTAAAAGTGCCTCCAAATAGAAACTAAGCCAAATGCAGTCTAAATGTAGCCTTAGAACTACATAAATAGCTTTCAAAAGCTAGCTACCATCCTCTTCCTAAGATAGCTGGACTAAGACCTATGGAAGTCAAAAAACTATTATTTTCCAATTAAAGTCTGCCAAACAAGACCTTATTATCTCATGGAGGCTATGTCTTAGATATAGAGACTTAGACCAAAGGTAGGCCAGATCTATTTTGGGTCAAACCATTGATTATACTCGGACCCTGAATCTGTGAATTTTTGGCCTCCCCCCTCCAGGGTGTATTTCTCTCGCTATTTTGAAAAATCTCGTTAGACTCGAAATCTTAAGATGTAACGACACAATTGAATGCATTTAAAATTTTATAAGAGATTTTAATGATTGAAATCCTCGAAATTCAATCACCCGGGTATGCACCCTAAATCTTTAGGGCGACTTTGTTATCGAAATACAGGTCGCAGATATCAAACCCAATGAGAGAGAATCGGGTGGGGCCCACACCCTCCTCTCACACACACGCCCCTTAATCGGGGTTGGGTACCACATTCGATCGTCTGAGGTCGAATGCAGTATCTCACCCGAGTTTTAAAGAGGGTCTTAAAAATTACAGTCTGGGCTTAAGACTGGCCGGCGAAGGCCCAGTATGACCCACAATTAACCTTTTTATATTCCGACCTTGGATTGCCTTGTCTGCCTGACGCTCCTACACCTGTGGAGCAATCACTCGAAGGCAAGCTGTGTCCACACCGCATGGCAAATCAAAGCAAGAGTTGCAGCGGCCCGCCAACTGCGGCACGTTGTTCATGTGATTGGAATCTTTCACGACAAAGTCTAATTCGACCACTCAATTGACATGTGTTTTTATGAGACACCCCAACCACTTAGGTGTTGTTTGTTTAGCCTTAAAATCAATGATGTCATTTTTTTAGTTTAAATAATGTAGCGGTCTTGGAAAATCAGTGTATTTTTTGTTTGTAAAATTAAGAACATTTTATTTATATGATCGTATAATCAAATAAGATGTTTTGTTGGATTATTTATAATTCAACTCATTTTTTTCTGATTTTAATTTTCGGGTAAATATGGAATGTAAATTAAAAGTAGAAAATCTTAATGTCACATGGGCCAGAGTAATCCCATTTGTACTATTCTATTGTAAAACAAATTGGAAAATACTGTAAAACAAAATAGTTGGGTACCTTCAAAGTTCAAACTTCAAAGTATTTTAATATTTTTTTTAGATATATACCATAGTTGCAAGTAAAACTTATGAAAACTTATCCTGAATTTATATTTGCATATATAATCTCCATGTGCAAATTTGATGCCAGCTAGGCAATGCCATGGTTGCCATCACCTTTCCTTGGTACACTTAAGAAAGTCTAATTTGATCAGAGAGAGAGAGAGAGAGAGACTCCGTGCGTCCCACTCCCACATCCCGAGCCGGCGTCCCCCACCGCATTCTCACCGGCAAAGTCGGGCCCCTTCCGCCACCCAACTAGAGAGAGAAAGAGAGAGATCATGGTCCCGCTGCCACAGCCGTCATCGCGACCCGGCACCCTCCTCCATCAGCGGGGCTCATCGGCTTCTCAGATAAGCAGGTTCCACGAACCCATCTCGCTGAGAAAGCCGGGGAAACTCTCTCTCTCTCTCTCTCTGTGTGTGAGAGAGAGAGAGAGAGAGAGAGAGAGAGAGAGAGAGAGAGAGAGGATTAGTTTCGAATGAACTCATCCCATGAGAGATCGAGAGAGAGAGAGAAGAAGAAGAATAAGAAGAGCCCATCTCACACACACGCAGAGAGTGACAGGACCTGTGACCTCCCGGCTGTGGGGGGGGGCTCTATGAGGAGAGGGAAATTTATCTAGAAAACAAAGAATGGACCGACATGGAATACTCAGTAGATTTTAGATGAAAGTTTACTGCATGGACATAGCTGACATCAAATTTAAATAATGAAGGGACACATGAAAATGTAAGCTCTCTCTAGACACATTTTTACATAATTTCTTTCTTAATTGGGGTATGTATGCAAAAAAATCCTTTGATGATTAGAAAAACAACCCCCAATCATAACAAAAGGCCAACGTCAATGACGGCTGACGGTGGGATCGGCACGCGTCCTTCCCTGACCCCAGGTGTCCCACAAACAAAAGACACCTTATTCTTGGATTTATTTTTCTTGAGGGATGGAAAGGATTTACTTGCGGTAGGTTTAGGTGAGAGCGTGGGCGTGATAGCGTTGATCCGCTCTATTAAATTTTTAGAGTGCAGGTGCGAACGGCACTTTTAACACGTGAGTGAGTCACACTCCGATCCAAGTCTGTTTCTTTTCCTCTTCCTCTCCCTGATCACACGTACAAAAAGTTTCGACTCCGGCCAAATTCATTGCTCCCAACACTACCGTTCGTGATGTGTTGGAATTTGGAAGGAGCTACATTAACGACACCAAATTGTGCAAACGTACGCTAGAGGGAGAGAGAGAGAGAGAGAGAGCACCTCAACAAGTATGGTGTGGTGGAGGTTGTCCGGGAAGGTGGTGATGTTGGCGCTCAGGATGTTAAGACGGAGGGGCTGCAAGCACTGGCACAGCTTGGCCAAGGTGTTCTTCTCCCTGGCGCAGGTGATGCTCACGACCGAAGTCCCGTCCCCCGCCTCACGCACCTTCAGCTGCCAATTAATTAATTAACCAATTAGGCACACATATATATTTACATATAGTTTTCTCTATTAACTTAAAGAAAGGTCGAACGCAAAAATCTGACGACGACGTTCCATGAACATGCATATATGCTGATCTGATGCAGATCCTGATCAGTTCAATTTAACTCTCTATTACTTAAGTTCTTCAAGATTAACCCATGCATGCCGCTGAGAAAAATGCGCAAGAACACACCGATCAATGCCACAATGAGTTCAACTAATTACTAGTTAAGGCTAGCTCAGTACTTCTCTCAGATTGATTGGAGTAGTGCTGGATGATGGCTCGATCTGTCTGGTAACTTGCTCGTTTTTCCCGCTGATCATCAGTGACGAGGTTGTCGCGTCGCGTCCTTCTGTATGTACTGCAGGCTTCCTAATTTCTTCTTTCTTCGAGCACTCCATTTCTGATATCTCTTGCAGGATCCTCCGCTCCTCCTCTTGGAGCTGCTGGATGTAGTCGATGGCATCCCTAACGACGGATAGCTTGTCCATCTATATATGAAACCCAACACCAACCCGGCCGGCCCCATCATGAGTCACCAGTGCGGAACATGCATGCATCATGCAGAGCTCAAGTTGATTCAGACACGAGAAATTAATCTAAGACTGAATCTGTCAGCCATTAATTAGCTTCTTCTTCGACGTATATATACCTTGGAGATGCTGGGAACGAGACTTCTGAGGGCGTAGAGCTTCTCGTTGAGCTTCCTCCTCCGATCCCTCTCGTGGGCAATATTGCTCTTGCTGATCTTGTTGGGCGTCGGTGGCGATGCCGCAGCTCCTCCGTCAGGAGAGCAGCTGGACTCGTCGTAGTTAAAACCGGATGCGGCATCATCGATGAACCAACTGTCATATGTATAGATCATGAGATTGAATAATTAAGACATGTTGTAATCCGATTAATTAAGCTGCATCCAAGGGCGCCTTAATTGGACTGGAGCTGCCTGTGCGAACAAATTAAGACGCCAGCTCCTGATGGATCGATCATCGAAGAGCGTTTCGACGAGCCAACGAGCTCCGTACGTGTAGGTGCAAGTAAACGGGGATTAAGGGAGACGGACACAAACCAGGAGAAGACCTCCTGTGATGACCACACGACACAAAGAATCTCTCCCACAAATGTACATACACAAACATACATACATATATACTCTGTTACAGTGCGCTGTCCCATTTGAATCTGTGTTGGCAGCGCCCAAAACAAAGGGTGTTTTGCGTGCCTTCCGCGTCCAAAAGTTCAGAGGGGTATCAGTGTTGGAGTTTTTATGGACATTCCTACAATAAAAAATGCTTGAGAGGCTGGGCGCAAACTACCAGCGCCGTCGTGGCCGAGTGGTGTTGGAGAGAACTAGGACTCGTGACTCGTGAAGAGGATGAGGTGTTTAATCGGTGATCTACCTGCTCAGCTCTTGAGACTCGAAGAACCATCGGGTCTCCCAGTAGTGGCTGTAGTACTCGTACTCCTCTTCCATGATCTCCGTGCCACCACTCGGAATTAGCTGCTGTTTGGTGCAGTCCTGGGATTAGGAGGGCTACTTATATGCATGAGAGAGAGAGAGAGAGAGTACTCCTCTTCCATGATATCCGTGCCACCACTCGGAATTAGCTGCTGTTTGGTGCAGTCCTGGGATTAGGAGGGCTACTTATATGCATGAGAGAGAGAGAGAGAGAGAGAGAGGCATATGTGTGTGACAAGATCTTGGGAGAAAGGGGATCAATGGAATCTTAGGCTTCGTTTGGCATGTAAATGGAGGGAAATAAAAAATTACCATAATCTGAATTATAGCGATGCATGGGACATAGGGCGGATTTGTCAGATTTTTGAAATGTGAAAACTCATTGAATGTGCAGTACGTGTGAAATGAATAGGATATGTGATTTACTTTTACCCTTTCAAGTTGCGTCTTGTTTAGACATTCGAGTCCTTCGGTGACATTTCAACTAGATAATCTACGTTGCTTGTGTAAAATCTGTCTCATATCTGTCTCGCCGATTTTTTTTCCGTGCTCATTTTGTGTTTAACTCTCTCACCTTTCAAAATCTATCATGCACCAAAACCAATGGATTTTAAAATTTTTTAGTAAAAATTATTTCATGTCGGGGGAATTCATTGACATCTCAAACTAAGCAATAGGGGTGCCAGCGAACTGATTACTCCATGAGTTAACTCTGGGTTTGGCTAGGTTCGTTGTTCTTTGGATAATATGAGTACCTACTTTATATTAAATAAACCAGGAATGCATGAATAACCTTTTAAACTCGGTTTGTAAATGGGTCGAGTTCAAGCGCTAATGTGCCCGGCGCGCTCATCTCAATTAATCATGTTTATTTTCATAAGATTAGAAGTTTCATTTTATAAAATATAATTAAGACCATCGAGAGGTATTAAATAAGTCATATATTTTTAAGTCTTTTTGGATGTAACTTATAGGTTACACGGGTACGGGGGCTAACGCAGCCGGCCGGTTTGGTCCTCTCTTTTTTACACACAGCGAGAGAATACAAGGGACCGCGCGTTACTTCATACGTACGTACCCGCACATGCCAGGTGCATGCTCCCATCAATCTGTATCGATCGGCTGTCGTTACTTGGGACAGGGGCGCCATGGAATTTATCGGGATCTCCCGGCCTTGTCCGTTCCGAAGATCGATCAGTCGCCGTCGGAACTCGGAAGGTGGCGGGGGGGCATCAACGCCGTGTGAGCCGCCGTTGGAGATGAGCCACGTATCCTGGCAACATATGTAAAGGGCGTTCTCCAATGTGCCAAACAGGAGAGCAAGACGACCCCCCCTCCCCAAGCACCACCCCCACAAATTGCCATCAGTCTGCTGGGAGGAAAAGGGGGGGGTCCATGGGATCGTGTTGCTTGTTAAGTAAACATGCGCAACATAGTTACTGTTGTGCTCTATCGTATTCTCGTCCTTCTTCCGCTGTCGTTATAATTATGGCAGGCGGGCAGAGAATTAAATTGGGGAACCCGCGGCCTCGTCCCGTTCGGAAGATCGATCAATTCTTCGCCGTCGACGGAAGGCGGCCGGGAGGCATCGACGCCGTGTGAGCCGACGTTGGAGATGCGGCATGCACGTCCTCCACCATCAGCTGTGGGAAAAAAAAAGAAAAGGAGTTCCCCATCGTGCCAAACCCCTAAGCAAAGGCGACCCCGCCCCCCTACTACATATCCCCATCCGGCATCAGTCACATCCCATCCGTCCGAGTGCTCGTTATTAGTTGTACTGGGGCAAACTTAATTAATACGCACCTCGTTATTAGTTTCATGCTCATTAATTAGCATACGCATCGATTCATGGGTAGTGACAAGATCTCACTTTGTATAAGGTACTCCTCACTAACAAAAGCTAATTAAGATCGTTTAATTCCCGTGTAAAGGGGATGCATGGGGCACATCATCCGTATATTGATGTGGAGTTTAGTTAAGTACTACGTACTAAAGTGCCCTGATGACAGTACTGCTGCACTAGAATTTCGAGTTCTTCACGTTCAGTAGTACAAGAGGACGTGGGGATCGGAGGAGGAGGAGGAGGGGGAACATAAGAACAGGGAAACATTGTTCGCGATAGTTGCAGGATTTCGTCGGACAATTTTCTGCTCCCCATTTCTTACATTGCATCTTTTGGCCGCGGTTGGGATGCCACCGTCGCCATTCCCGGCCAGTAATTAAAAGCAGCAACGGGGAGCTAGTCCCGTCCGACGTACACCGGCTTGCATCTAGATTTCACCATTTCACACCTGTTCAAACACAAGAAATTAAAATCTCGCGAATAAAACAAATTAATACAGCAGTCTCGGATCTTTTTGTGAGATGTCAGTCACTGTTCGCATTATTAGCGGCTGGACAAAGCTAGTGCCCAATTCACGTGGCCTCTGAGATTCGTTGTGGGAAAGGTAGGTCCTTTTTTTTGGACGGCAGAAAGTAGGAAATGGAGGTCACTCTCATACATTATTGTGTAAAGATATTGACTCGGTCAACTGCCAACGTGCTGTACTTATGCACATTAATAAGGATAACTATTTCGCCTACGTAAATCCCATGTTTCCAGGGATGACACACAGCTCCGGCCCTGTACCGTGCGACAGAGCATCACCAGCAGGATAGACCGCATGCAGATACGCCGGTGCGTTTGGGATGGGGGGGAGCGAGATGGTAACATGGCGGCAGAAAGCAGACGGAAGACGGAAGCGTCGACGGCGGTGTCATCCCAATGGCAGAGACCGTTGAAGGGTCTGTACGACCATCGACGACATGGGGATAGAGAGAGAGACGGGTAATTGTGTTTCATCCTTCCTCCCCAACGCCGTTAGGTAACTTCTTTCTTGGATGAGAAGTTTCACTCATCCAACGGTTGAGGGCTCGATCGCATGGATCCTCCACGCAGTTGGACTTATTAACTGAATCCTTTCTGGAAGAGAAATTTGACAGTTGGGTATCTACTAGCTCTCCCATGCTGCCATTTGAATAAGAATGTGGTATTTATAGGTACACCCCTCTAATGTATACATCACATTTGATTTTTATGAATTGCCAAAATTATCACTGAACATTTGTAAATAGTTGCAATTATATACACTTGCTACTTCTGGTTTTTTTTTGAAATGCTACTTCTGGTTATAATACCACAAAAAGAAACGTGAAATGATTATTTTTGCAAAGAAAAAAATATCTCACGTCAAAATAATACGATCTATCTTTTACACATTAAATTCAGAACGTGACATAATTATGTCATGATGCGTGCATACATATGCGCGCTCAGCATCTCCGTAGATCCAAAATCCCTGACAAATTTTGACAACTCATAAGAGGCAGAGACATAGTAGCGATAAGATAGACTACAGGGGCATATGTAAAATTAAAAATCTTAAGAATTTACATAATTTAATTTAAGATTCGATGGGTCATTTGTACTGACCAAAGTGAAAAAAAACACTTTATATATATAATATATCTAAAATAATACAAAAGAACTATTAACTCGGTTAGGTGGTTTGTGCCTTCTTTATAAGGTGTCTTATATGTTCGAATCTGGGGAATACTTTTGAGATTTTTAGATTTTTTTATCGAGAATCTTAAAAAGAAAGAAAAAATTCATGATGCGTTTCAAGCCGATGCCCTCACATTTAAATATAAGATCTTTAATCAATTCACTTTTAAAATTTTTTAATATAAAATAAAATATATAAGAATATATTAATTATATATCACTCATCCATCGTATCAATTACATGTTGAAACGATACAACCCGTACCGTACCAAGAAATCACCGGCGGTTGCCCAGCTTCCGGCAGCACGGGTTACACGGGTGTCAAAGTAATACACGTGAAGGCCGCCGGTTCAATTATTCGACCACGAGAGCACATATAATGTGAGCGGCTGCACCATCCCCACGTCCCACTCCTGTTATTAATTATTAGGCAGGTGGAGACAAGGACTGATGATACTCTCAGAAAAAATGTGGCTGACGTGAAGCCTCCTAATTTTATCAAAAAGATGGGAGCCCCCGATGGACCACCGGTCTAATCGAGCCAGCTAAATTAGAAACCCGGGATCGCAACATCAAATGCCCATCTGACCTGGCGAAGCCCGAAGGCTGGCCCTACGGTGGGGAAACTGGAAATTCTCTTGAAAGCCCCTCTTTGGAAGGGAGGGAGGTAGCTAGAATAACCCGACTTGATTTAACCGAGAGTCAATATGCCTCTCATTTTACTCACTTTTATTTTGACAATAAAAAGATTTAACTTAATCCGTCTCAATTATTGAGATGAGATAGATAATTCAACGTCAATATGAATTGAGTAACACTTTGTACATTAAATTCGATGCATAAAATCATATTAAAATATAAATTTTATTCTCATTAGTTAAAAAAAAGTGAAATGATCATTTATGCATCGAAAAAGATGTCCCGCGTCAGACCAATTGGATCTATTTTATCACATATTAAATACGGAGTGCACTCGACGGAAAAATATAAAATTAAAATATTTTGTAAGAGTAAAATATTTTACTATATGAATGAAATATTTTGTTCCAAAAATAAAATATTTTATTTGATTATAAAAATAAAGTAATGAAATATTATGTAAAAAATAAAATATTCAGATGCATAAATGAAACATTTGTTATAGGAACTAAACATATGTTATAAAGATAAAATATTATATAAATATAAATATTATATTATAATAATAAAACTCAATAAAATATTTCAATCTTATATTAAATATTTAATTCATATATAAAATATTTTAATCATATAAAATATTTTAGTCTGATATTTTCTCGTTGAATACTCTATGTATACAACTTTGACGCGAGAAGCCCTTTTCTGCACATAAATGATCATTTCACATTTTTTGAGACCAATGAGAAGAAAGATTATAATGTTTTAACGTGACTTTATATGATCGAATTCGATACACAGAATATTACTCGTATGAATTTACTCCATTTGTAACTTAATTAGATAATCCAGTGTAACATAATGAAACCGGAGTTAAAATTAACTTGGGTTAACTCCGGAATAATTCACTGTCAAAACGAGCCGTGGGGATAGAAACTAGCTCTTTAAATTTCGAGATGCAGACTTAATTTTTAATTGCCAAGATTTCTCGAAGAAAGATTGGTCCTAATCCTTCCCCATGGTTAGCTCTGTGGTGGGGAAATTAAATTCTCCCGGAGATAGTTAGGCAAGTTGTAAAATAAAATAAAATATCAGTTTCAAAATTATTGATTTTAAATTTTAAAATTTTATTTTAAAAGCACCTATATATGATAAAAAATTTATTTTAGTTTTCATTAGTTTTGAATTAAAAAATCAAAATTGGTTAAGAAAAATGTCACATGGATCTAGAAATTTTAAAACTCAACTATTTAATTACAGCTCATCAATCATAACAAAAACATCCCAAAACGATTTATAGTGATTCAAACATACTGAGAAATTATTTTATAATATTTTTATGATGTTTTAACTTAGTTTACAACGTATCTAACAACCCCTTGACGACGCTAATTAACTCGGTGATATCCATATATGGCATCTCCAAGAACCCACACATTAGATCTTCTCGTGTAAAAATGGAACTATCTACGGTGAGCTGTTCTCGTCAGCATATGTTATTGCTGAGTATTCAAATCACGCTAATTTGGCCGCAGTTTTACGGGACAATGTTGGCCTAGCTGAGAAGACTATATATATATAAGTCGATTTGTATGACATCTCCCAGCCATGTAATCACAATCTTGCCCTTGTGAAGGGAAAACAAAGTTTATTCCCGAGTAATTACGCTGCGTTTGGTAACATAATTTGAAGGGATTCCAATTGTTTAGAATCTCCGAGAGTAAATAATCGTTTTCAAATGTCGCAGAGAGTCCTGGGCTTGCGTGTGTCACGGATTCGGAGAAGAGAGAGACTGTAGACACAACAATACGTGTCTCTAAAAAAATCTCTGGAAGCTCAGCCAGAGCTGCTTCCGCGGCCTCCCCTTCGATTTTGGAAAGGAAACTATTCTTTTGCCCCTTCTTCCACAGCAAGAGCCCGCTGTAGCCGTCGTCTTCTTCCTACCTCAGCTAGAGCCCACCGCAGTCGTCTCCTGTCTTTCTCCCCTAGCTAGAACTCCACTTGCCAGACGGGGTGCCACCGGAGTAGTGATGGCAAGTACGCCCACGTTCACGGGGAAGTCGAACAGAGGCCGATGCATGGCTTGCTGACAGCAGATGCCTGCGTTCATCGTTGGTCTTATCCGGCGGCGGGCCAGGGCATCTATCCTGCAAGTTTGCCCTTGGGCACGGGCGACGATGCCCAAATGTTTGCACCCCTCCCCCCGACATAGCCCACGATGGTGTCTGTTCAGAAGCTCTATAATGGTAAGTTGGGACATAACATAATTGAGATTGTCGGGCCATTTCACATACAGATGCACCACCAAATGCAATCGGGGATTTTGAAACGAGCCCGACAAATCTTTACGGTGTCAGAGAGACATTTTTGAAATGATACAAAGGGATGCCAAATGCACAACTATACATAAACTAGTTAATTTCGAGCATTGGCAAATAGCTCAAATGGGAAAATCGACCAGAAACAGTCAAATGGGAAAATCGACCAAACTGAAATTTATCCCTATTCGACGACGGTTAAGAAAAAATGACCAAAAATAGAACAATCCATTCGACCCCATATACGCCATCCTAACTTGACCTTAACTCAACTATCGAATTGGCCCTCAGGAACAAGTCCAAGACACAATAATAAGAGAAGATCTGCCTAACTTTGTAAGAGAGATGTGCAATATTCCAAGTGATGCTATGCATACGTCCGTCGCCTTCAACTTAATAATTATTGAGATGTTGCATGTTTTTTGCAATGGAGTGGTTTCAAGCCACATTCCTGGCCTCAATTTTGCAAATTGGCTAACGGTGATGGTAAATGGTGGTTTTGTCGTCTCCCACTCCCAGCCTTGTAATCACAATCTTGTCCTTGTGAAGAGACGAAGATTATTTCCAAATAAGTACGTACCATGGAGTTTTTGGTTAATTATTATCCATTTAACTGAGGGGTGTTTATTTGCAGTATCAAGCAGCTGTCTAAACATCAATTTTGATATTGTTACCGATAAGGGGTAATTACCTATGTTAAAAATGTTAAGACGTTAGCTTTTGATCAGACTCTCGAAGACTCTCCTTTCTTGATCTTTCCCTCCTCTATTTCCCTTTCCCCTTCACCCCTCTTCATTCATATTCTTAATTATATCTGTTTGGCGTGAACATGGTCACGTGGATATGCATCCACATTGGGAAGTTATAATAACTATTTCTAATTCCGGTTGGAGAACATGACCGGTTGCCTCCTAGCAGGGGTTCGCCCACCCGTTCTTTCGTATTGGATAGAGATCTCATTGGTCTGGTACAACATGTCCTTAACTCGTTTGCGACACGATCTGAGTCAAGTCGAGTCACTTCGGCAGCTCACCGTCAGAATTTGAGACCCTGCCGTTGTGGGTGGCCCCGTCGCTACTCCAGTGACTCTCTACCTATCGGATCAAGACCCTATTGCTACTCCAGCGGCCCTCCTCCGGTCAGATCGAGGCCTTGCTACTGCTCTGGTGGCCCTCCCCCTGTCTGATTGAGATGCTCTCTCTCTGATGGCCCTGTTGATGTCGCTATAGAGTGTGAAGGAGAGGATGCGACTCGTCGGATCACGTACTAATATCTCCTAGATCTGATACGGTATTTCTGACTTCGAGTCGACTAATCATGCCTCCTAGTGGGTTAAGGACTACTGGTTGTGTGTGCCTAATAGAAGCCAAGTCTCAGTCTCCTCTAGTGTTGATGACACTGGTTCTCCCACTCCTCTCAACATTTATCTCATCCCTCTCTCCTTGAGTTTGCCATTGAGAACCCCTAGACTTCTGGCAGGTGGAGCTTGTGGGCAGCTCTGGTGGGTGGCCATCCACGACGAGTACGATCCTTCGCTTCCACACTGGTGAAAGGACATGTGTCCCCTTCTCCCAACAATGGTATCAAAGTCACCGGTTCAACGCTTAGGGTCATTTTACGAATGCACACACGACTTCATTACGTCGCCATAATTAATGGGAGTTTCGTTGGGTGTCCAATGTTGGCCACGCTGTGGTTCTCTGAGGCATGATAATCTGTGATGTAGGGGTCTTGATCACTGAGGCAGTCAGTGGTGACTTGAAGTAGGCGACGACGTTGCGGTGGCGTCGACGATCGAATAGGACCCCAAGCATGCTGCCACATGCGCACCATGGAGACCATCGCTTGAAAAGACGAGGCTAGGAGGACCCGTACTATGTACCCTCACCTTGGCAACAGCAGCTGGCCCAGCGGCGTCTGGGTGCTGTGTGCAGGCCGGCTGCATGGATGTTATAACTATGGTTGTCAATGGGAGTCCGGGTCAGATTTAGGTTGGCCCTGACTCGGGTCTGAGTTATGTCGGGTCGGACTCGATACTATTAAAAATTTGTAAAGCCTGACTAAAGTCCGGCCCGATCCGATAATTTAAATAAAAAAAATTTAATAAAAATTAATATATTTATCAATATAAAAGTTATAATCTCACTAAGTTAACTAAAGTTTTGATATTAATTATATGATTTGTATGAAAATAGACTTTTAAATCTTATAATTAAGTAAAATAATATAATTTGAATAAGTAGTTTTTAAAATTTGAAAGAAGTAAAAAAAAGAGAGAGAGCGCGCCGGGCCGGCTCGCTGGCTGAACTTAAAACCTGAGCCCGGCCCGTGGGCTTAGTCGGTCCAGACTTTTAGGCGCGGCTAAGGGCCCACGGGCCGAAAAAGGTCTTGCGACCCGGCTCGAAATCGGGCCAAGCCCACGGACCTGTCGGGCCGGCCCGGCCCATTGACAGCCCTAGTTATAACCTTACGGGGGCTCTTGTTTGGTAGGGGTGTATCTCATAGGGAATGAAAAGAAAATAAAAAGTGAGAGTATTTCGAAATAGAAATGTTTATTATCCGTTAGGATTGATAAGTTTATTATCAATCTTATATCTCATTAGAGCACATATACAGTGTGTGAGTCTCACTTTTTATAAATTTTACATATATTTTTAATAAGATTGTTAATACTGTAAGAGTGATAGAGTTATTTAAGGGTGAAAAATAGTTATCTAAGGGTGACAAATAACTATGTAAAGATGACAAATAATTATCTAAGGATGATAAATAACTATGTAAAGATGACAAATAGTTAACTCTTATTAATTTTTACGTATTTCCGAGACGACAAATGAGACTTTTAATATTATTTAAGGGTGACAAATAATTATCTAAAGGTGAAAATGGTTATCTAAGGATCACAAATAGTTATGTAATGGTGACAAATAGTTAATTCCTGTCAATTTTTGCGTATTTTCGAGACGACGAATGAGACTTATAATGCTATTTAAGGTTGACAAATAGATATCTAATGGTGAAAAATAACTATCTAAGGATGACAAATAACTATGTAAGGATGACAAATAGTCAACTCTTGTCAATTTTAGCTCATTCTCGAGGTTACGAATGGGACTTTCAATGCTATTTAAGGGTGACAAATAGCTATCTAAGGGTGAAAAATAACTATCTATGGGTGACAAATGACTATGTAAGAGTGACAAATAGTCAACTCTTATCAATTTTTGTACATTCACGAGATGACGAATGGGATTTCCAATACTGTTTAAATGTGACAAATAGCTATCTAAGGGTGAAAAATAACTATCTAAGGGTGAAAAATAACTATTTAAGGTGACAAATAACTATGTAAAGATGACAAATAGCCAACTCCTTTCAGTTTTCATGCATTCTCGAGACGACGAATGATACTCCTAATATTATTTAAGGATAAAAAATAGTTATTTAAGAGTGACAAATATATTAATAAAGATGACAAATATATTAAAATGTACATAAGTATTTAATAAATATTTAAAGAATTTAATGGGTGAGACTAGGGCTGTCAATGGGCCAGGCCGACCCGATAGGCGCGCGGGGCAAGGCCTTTTTCGGCGTGTGAGCTCTTAGTCAGGCCTAAAAGTCTAGCCCGACTAGGCCCATGGGCCGAACTCGGGTTTTAAGTTCAGCCCGCTGGTCGGCTCAGCCCGTTCTCTTTTTTTTTCCTTCCTTCAAATTTTAAAAACTACTTAGTTAGAATTATATTATTTTACTTAATTAAAAAATTAAAAAATTTATTTTCATACAAATTAAATATTTAATATCAAAATTTTAATTAATTTAGTGAGATTATAAATTTTATATTATTAAATATACTAATTTTTATTAATTTTTATTAATTTTTATTTTTTATTTTTTATTTAAGTTATCGGGTCAAACCGAACCTTAGTCGGACTTAATAATTTTTTAATAATATCATACTCGGCTCAACCCGACATAGCTATGGCTCGGGTCATGCTCACACTTTAATATTAAGTCGATCCAATCAGGACCCAAGACATTGACGGACCATTGATGCATTGAATAAGTAACTTTTATACCCGTATCGAAGAGTAGCGAACATTTCTCATTTCAAAAATGTAGCAGCCATCTCTATGACAGGCGGCGTTGGCCCACTGACAACTCAAGTCACGAGTGCCCCTTCGAGTACGAAACACCATGCGTTGCGGTGGCTATCATCGCCCTCTTACCATAAAAAAAAGGCAACCCCGTTAGAAAGAAGAGGATGAGCGTGTTTCCTTTTTACAAGGAAAGAAGAACTGTTCCTCCAGTTTGGAAAGGTGGCGAGTTAATTTATTAGGGCTGCTATGTCATCGGAACAGGGGGCAGATATCACATCTGACGAGAGATATAATTTATTGGGGACACCCTCTCCTCACACACGTGCACCTTATTCAACCTCGGGCGACGTGTTTGATCCTAGAGAGTCGAACATGATATTCTAACTGAAAAATAAAGAAGGCCTTAAAAAATAAGATTAGTTCTATTTTGGCTTGTCTTGGTTTTGAGCATGGATGGATGAAAACTCAAAGTTTTCATATTTTTAGAGGGATTTGAAAAAAAATGAGAATATAATTCTATATTATCTAGTGTTATCAGAACCAGATCGGACCGACCGGTCGAACCGGTTCAACCGTGAACCGGTCTAGGAACTGGTCCGATTAAATCCGGTCTGGTCTAATCTTAAAGAACCAGACGAACTGGACAAATTGCTGTTTGACCGGTGAACCGGTCCGACCCGATTCACCCTTCAAAAAAATATAAAAATATTTAAAATGATATGTACGTGTGAACAAAAGTATCTTATTATTATTGATTTGTTGTTATTTATCATTTTATTTTAGATATATTTGAAGTTTAAATGTTTAAAATAGTATAAATGTCAATTGTGAAGAGTGAACACCAATGAAATATTACAAAATTTTAAGGTCAGTTTATTTAACCATATTATTATTATTTTTTTACTTGTATAGTTAGTAGTTACATAATCATGACTAATAATTATATATGTATGTTTATTTATTTTGATCATTACATCTTATTTCTTATTATCTTAGGTTATAGAATCAGGTCGGACTATATATCAATATTACAATGACATCACGGTTCAAACAGATTCGATTGAACGGTCCAACTGATTTGAACCAAACCATCTCATTACCCGATTCAGACACCGGTTCGATTCTGATAACATTGATATTATCATTGACCATGAGATTTATGGTTTATATTATTTAAGAGTTTTCGATCACTGGTAGCATAGAATTAAATAACGATATATGGATCACGCATTCACGTGCACATGCACGTCACATCGGACCAAGCAAGGCTCGAGCTTTGGATTTCAAGCTTTGAGCTTTTTAGGGCGCGTTTGAGATCCACCTCCGGCCCCGCTTTCGATACCTAATCTCTCGACAATATATAAGCGTTATCACATGTCCACTGCGGTGTCTTGGTTTCCGTGTTGTAAAAAATTTTCGAAGAAGAGAGATAAAGACACAGGGCGATTCTCTATCCCAAATCCTTTGAAACAAGAGAAAAGGAGCCTCGATGGATTATGTAATTATTATAATCCACAATTGTCATTGAAATTGTTCGATACATGTAACTAGGACGGACGCGTTACCAAACACGCCCTTAGACTCTTGAGTACGGTGGGGCCGAAATCTTCTCTCTCCCATGACTGCCCTGACCGATAAGTTTTCTAACTTTTGTTTATTCCATCGTTTCTTGCACTTTCATATATGTGTAGATTTGGTCAGCTTCCGAATCGTGCTCGAATTTTGATTATAGCATGATCATCGACTTAGTCGTTTGTTGCATGTTTGTGGTGATTTACATTGTAATATTTAGACAAGATGCATGCTCTTGTGTGACCAACATTGACCACCAAAAATTCACGTACATATATGCGAGGAGGGTGGATAATTTCTCTATCATCATGGCGCTGGCTATTTCAAAATAATGCGATTGAGTCTCTAATCTTCAATCTGCATCCTTAAGTTTTCTCTAGTATTACTGTAAACTTGATAATAAACAAAAGCCCATTATTCAAATCTATTATCAAAAACTCTTATCATATATTTGAAGGCTTAAAAAAAGAAATATCAAAGATCCCATGTCAGATAGTACAAACAATAATGTGTGCTTATAATCAAAGGTTACATACTTCACTCCAATGGAGATTTTTTTTATTTTTTTATAGGACAAAAGGACAAAATCTCCCGTCATTTCAATAGGGTGTCACACGGGACCTACAAGTCATCCGCGGGCGCCGAACAGGCACGTAAACGATTCATTTATATTCATTAGGGATCATTTTGGTAACGGGTTGGGTTAAGGGCGGGTGGTCTACTCGGGGTGACTCACTCGCCCTTAACCCAACCCGTTATCAAAGTGGCCCTAACTCCGGTG
Source organism: Amorphophallus konjac (assembly GCA_022559845.1). Classification (NCBI taxonomy): domain Eukaryota; kingdom Viridiplantae; phylum Streptophyta; class Magnoliopsida; order Alismatales; family Araceae; genus Amorphophallus; species Amorphophallus konjac. The sequence continues at coordinate 226,725 of JAHNEJ010000987.1, read as the reverse complement.
GAGTAACTCATTCTACCTATTTAAGTGGAATGAGTTAATCCACTCTAACTCTATCTGACCCGAGTTAAGAAAAAAAATATTAAACAGAGAATAAATCATCCGATCTCGATTAATCCATTCTAACTCACCTTAACCCGTTATCAAAGTGGGCCACTTGTTTATCTAACACGTGATTTTTAATCCGCACGTAAGTAACTTCCGAATAATGGAACAGACTTAGTAGTAGAGATTGAAAATCAATCGAAGATTGACTCGTAAATCCTTTTGAAGCAAGTGGTAACATCTTCATCTTACCACCAATAATAACAACAGAAGCCATCTTCATCTATATATATCACCACACAAACCGTTCCTGAAGTCTCCTTTTTCTCATTGCATGTTTCTGCCGCTACAGAGTGGTGCTTGTGACAGTCGCCATGTCCGGCTGGCGGCAACGCCAAGCGGAGCAATACCCAAATCGCCTCCCCCCCCACCTGTGTGTGGCCGGGTTGCTTACAAATAATAGAAGCTGTCAAAATAGAAAGTACGGAGGTTGAGGAAGGTTTAGAATAGGGCTTTCAGTGACCCAGATAGGTTTGATGGTTTTACAAATTTAGGATGACGTTGGGCTAGGTCGTCATCTCTTTTTCAGTCTATTAGTCTTTGATGAGTTTAAAAGCTCAGACTTGTTAAAGAATCGAGTCAGATTTAAACTTTTGAGTCGGTTTGAATGAGCTCAAATAACCCGTCAAATATTTTAAATTTGAACAATACGACATTGAATAAAAAAAAGAGAGTTCGATATAGTTAGCTATGCATGCAGAAGCATGTTTTGATATCTCTGCGTTTTGATAATAACAAATTTCATTCACATTGGACTAACCAAATTTTTATGTATATAGTGACAAAAGACCAAACAGAGAGGGAGGAAAAATGGACGTGAATCGCCTGTCCTCTAGGATCTCTTGGCTTGTATATATATATAGTGTGTATTGTCCCAAAATAAGGGAGGTAAGATACAGAGCAGTGCCCAAAATAGGCTACTAAGAAAAGGGAAATACAAGAAACGGAAAGCTTTGGCCCCAATAATCATGGGGGCTCTGTACAACTATACAGAAGAATAATAATAGATAGTCCAAATATAATATTCTTGCTGTCATATAGAACGGGTGAATCTAAGAAATCTGTCCAAAGTGTTAAAATAGCCAAATAATAATCTTTGATTGAAAACTCTATTATGTTTTGAATTGAGTGTGGAGATGAATATTTGAGATAAGATGTTACGTTTATTTAATTCTTCGCAACGGGCCTGTGATCATAAAATTTGGATATGTAAACTAAATTTATAGTATCTCTAAATTGACCGATTTAAACATACACGACACATGAATAGACAAAACGCATGTTAAAAAGGTGTCAACACCTTGCGATAATCTTACGAATCTAGGCAATCTTTCACTTGATTGTCTTAGTTGATCTTGATTGTTCCTTGGGCTGGAGACTTTCTAAACACTTCTAATAGAACCTTAAAATCTCCTAATACCATTTAAGCATCTTTTTGAGAATATTAAATGTGGGTAAGGATTGAAAAATCGTTGCCATTGTTACCCCTCTACTTTGTGCTCTGTTTCACCCTGTTCTTCATCTCTGTGAGGCTTTCGGTTGTGTTAAAACGTGAAGGTTGACCTAAGAAACTCTCCATCGGCGATCTACTATCAATTTTGCTGTCTTTACTTGATTCAAAAGTGTGTTTTTGTAGTGTGTGGGAGAAGAATGTGTGTGTCGATGCACCCTACTCCAAGGCTATGTGTGCTAAAGCACGTGTGCGTGTGTGGAAGGTGAATCAACACCGTGATATGCAGCGTGTGTGTGGTTTGCTATGATTTCTAGAGGTGAATTCTCAATAGTTGTTGGGGAGAGGACGTAAGGTAACATCTTGTTGTATCGAATCTCTATAAAAATCACATTGTTTCTTTATGTGATTAGCTATATCTCTCTTACGCTTCCTTTCTTCTTTACGACTATTGGTTGTGGTTTGTATTGAACTACAAAAATTTGTCGGCACTCAATTTGCCCCACTCTTGGGTGTGTTCTATAGTTCTGGAACTTCAAATTAAGTATATTATATTTCTTTATTATATGATAATGTTAATCAATCTTTTCACATATAATATTCGATTTCAAATTTTGTACTTTTACGTGCATTATTTTATATTGATTTTTTTTCATATAACTTGTCGGGTCGGACTAAGCGGAGGTGAGGCCTTAAAATTTAGTGAGATAGTCTGATTCAACCCACAAATTACCACTTGAGCATGGGTTGGGCTTGAACTTAAAACCTAATGAGCCGAGCTTGGATCGGATTATACTAAGTCCGGCATGTGCCCGACCACTGACAGCGAAATTTCAAACCCATTTTTCAAGGGGAGGCAATTAAAAGTTAGGGATTTTTGTTTAACCACCGTGACATTTCAAATTTATAGAATAAGCCTTCCACTCTAGATATTTATCTATAACTTTTTAACATGCCATATTTTTAGTAAAACAACCCATATCATTACAGATAAGCCCCACAGTTGTTTACGAAAAAGACCTCGAATAGGGTGCTTATCAAACAAATGTGTGTGGGGATAGTTAATAAATAAACATTCGGATTAGAGGAGTTAATATGTAAATATAATGATTCAAGCGGGTTGAAAACTAAAACTTCCTAAAGCTTCTGATAGATTAGAATAGATCATGTCTCTAATGTTCTTTATTAGAGAACTGATTCAACATCTGATAGCTGAGGGCTCAACCACATGGATCACTCCATGTGGTCGAGCCAATTCAATCATACTACTATTTGTTATAGTTTTGTTTTTCTGGTGGGATGTCAGTGCACCGTCGCATTATTAGCGAGTCGACAAATTAAGCTGGGGACCAGCCGTGATCTTTCCTCCCTCCAATTAAATCAAATCCTCCTTTAAAAGTGAGCTTAAAGTGCGACTTAGGTGGGAAACAGAGCAAAAGAAAGTAGAAGAAGAAGAAAAGAAGCCTCCGTTTCAACGGACAAAAGAGGGACAGAAAAATAATAATAATAATAAAAAGACAGCCTAAACGCGTGACAGGCCGTTTTCCTTCTTTCTGCTTTCTATCTTCTTCTTTTCAGGTGGGAAACCACCGGAAACGTCTTAAAGCCCATAATGCGCCAAAAGACAAGCTACTGCACGTTGAATGTCTGATGTGTTTAATAGTTTCGCTTGTCCCGTTGTTATCCCGATTGATTAGAAGGCCAGTTTAATTAATTAGTTGGTCACATTAAGATGACGTTTGATCACACTATTAATTAATATGAAAAATTGAGGACCGGTCCACATTAATTAATTTGGACCTCCTCGTTAACTTCTACCCAGATTTTTTTTGGTTTTTACAATTTTCTTTTTACAATTTACTTTTTGTTCCAAAAGAGAGGGGAATCAACTAAGATTTTATCTTTTTTTTACTGGTAAAAAAAATCTTCAAAAGAGAAGGTTTGAGTCTTACTTATAAATACACCTCCATCTTTACAGTTTTCGATACGATATCTTATGATCTCAATTTTACGTCTCCACACTAGCCTCTCATCAAAGATGAACTTTTATGATTATTGGGTCAGGGGTTTCCACATACGGCGTCAATATAAACATACGGATTTGGATGTCTCATTTGAGATATTGTCTCCTCTATGTTCGAGTGCGACTAAGATTTTATATTTTTTATTACTAAAAGAATCCTCAAAGTAAAAAACTCGTACCTTACTTATAAGTATACTATCATCTTTGCAATTTTCGATACGTGATCTTATGATTTCTATTTTATGTCTCCATGAATTCTATTAATTAATGGAGGAAGAGCACGGGGAGAGATTGATCTGATCGGACGAAGAAGGGCAAGGGGCGGGTACTCTTGGTTTTGTCATAGAAAAAATTAACTTTGGGAGCTCACGGACCGGACCTAAATTTTAAGTTTTCACAATCTTGTAATGAAGTCATGGGTTAATTATCCCTGTAGCTTCAAAATTTTTATAAATAATCTTATATTTTTATTTTTATCTAATTTATCGGTACACCTCTAAAATCATCAAGGTTACATTTCAGGGGTATACATATATCATTCTCGATGGTACGGTGCAGAGTTTAGAGGGAGATATGTGTATATCCTTAAAGATCTTAAGGGTATATAATTAGTAAATTAGGTAAAGATATAGATATAAGAATTATTTATTTTAAAATATTTTGAGGTATACGGATAATTTTCCCTGATAATTTCTAGTCAACAGATTAGAAATTAATTAATTAATTAATTAAGTCTTCGTTTGGAACCCAATGAAGTTAATTATCCCTTATAAATAATAATATGATCGACGATGTGACATGCTTCTCTCCCGCCCTGTCCCTGTCCTCCTCTTATCCGCAGCAGCGGCAGCTGCCGGGACGGAGGACCGATGATACGCACTCAAATGTAGCGAGCGGGCATGAATCACCTCAACTTTATCACCAGGTGGCCTGCCAAATTTATAAGCGCTCGACCTCCACCACTTTTTTAGGTGCTTGGACTTGGATTTGGTTAACGGCGGCGAGTTGGCGGCGACTCTTCAAATCTCTTGGATGTTGGGGGTCGACTCGATTCCGGTTGACCCACGTCCTCCCCAACTCCGTTCGTTACCTCTCGGGTCGATCGGGGTGGGAGAACAGTGGAACTAATTCGGATATTGTTGGAGCTAACTAGATTGCGGCCACGACATCTCAGATGAAAGAATATATATATAACGGATGTCGGCATGCATGCATGCATGCATAATATATACGACGATGCACGATGTAATTAATATGTGTGGACTGTAGCAATGCTTCCTCACTCTCATTGGTGACTCCTACTTCTTCGTACGGCTGTAGTTCCAGCGCATACCTCACAACTGCAGCCTCCACACAACGCACCTCGCATCCACACCTCCACGGGCACTGGGCAATAGCAATGGTCGCCTCCGACCACTTCGCGCCACTCCCACATGCGCCGGATGATAACAGCACTCCCATTCTATACCTCAAGCGCATCTCCAATCAGCGTCAAAGTTTCCCACTCGTAGCTAGCCCACGCACCCCAGCCTGTCCTCCCTCTAATATGGTTCGTCTATTTTGCTATATTAGTGTGAGTCGATCGACCTATATTGTGTACTCAGGAGAACACCTAACTGACAGCATGACATGGATCTTCGCAGAGGCGCACGGCGGCTGGGCAGGGGAGGAGGCGGCGGCGGCCAAGACAGATGTGGCAACAGAGAGAGGAGGAGAGAGAGGGAGATGGGGGAGGCTGCGGCGGAGAGGCAGGCCGGCAGAGGAGAGGGGAGGTTCACTCCTCTCTTTCACTATATTTTATTAAAAGACGACAATATTCAGCTCTTTCTTTATACTAATCATTCGAAGCGACCACTGTTCATTGCTCTCTTCTAATAGAGCACTATTGTTTAGAGATTTATATATATATATACTCTCATAAAATTTGATTTTGTCAAATATATCTCTCATCTAAATATATTATCATGAATATCCTCGAACTATGGATAATATCACAATTATATCTCCGGCGTAACGCCCGTGTATTTAACCCGAGTTAAGTGTGAGTTTAAGAATAAGATATATATATATATATATATATATATATATATATATATATCGTTTAATTTTGTCAAATATATCTTAGATCTAACGACTGTAGATGACATATTTCATGAAATATTCTCCTCCTGTCGACGGCAGTAAACTAAAGAGTATAATCACAATATTCCTATCTAAACGAAAGATATTCATGATAATATGTTCAAATGAGGAATATATTTAACAAAATAAAACTTTATGAGAGTATATATGTAAAAATTTCATTCTTTTACTATTCATCCAAAGGCACTAATATTCATCTTTAAAAAAGTCGAGTCAACCGTGGCACGGTAAGTATCATCGGAGAACCGACGTGGCCGTGTTGCACGAACAACCTGTTAAGTTGATGGGTCTAATTCATGTGAGATTTTCTTTTGACCTTGGGGGATGTTTGTTGGGATGAATAGGGGATCCCCTATCACATACATTCTTATTAGGAGAGTGAGAGAGACACGTCAAATAGGATATCTCAAAATCTCAAAAATCTTATATGGGGATAAGATTATGGGTAGATTTTGAGGTTATTTAACCATTAAATACTCATTTTAAATTCATCAAACATTTAACTAGCACATTTAAACCCCAAACTTAGTATTTACCATATATATATATATATATATATTGTAGCAAAGAATATTAATAATATATAAAATATCATTTTATCTTGGACGTATAAAAAACTCCATTTACTTTGTGGTCTTTTTTACACACCCTTGTCATTTCTCATAAAACATCTATACATTTATATATATAATTGATTTGTGTTTGTCTTCTATTAGTTACAATTCTGAATCGCTAGCACAATCTGAGTTTTACAGTGTTCGTATTTGTACAGAGTTTTGCAACGAAAGAAACAAACCCCTCAATGTATTTTCCTGATCAAGCAAGGTGTGCTTGTTAATTAGGTTTTTGTCATTTCAACTCTTTTTTTTCTCTAACTTTGTTTTCCAGTGGATATAGATCGTAAATCAAAATAATAATATCTTAATCCCACATCAACCAATGTAATTTTAGTTACACAATGGTATAGTCAAAAAATAATTAAAATATTATAAAATAAAATAATTGCAAAGTTTTAAGGTGTTTTACACGGAAACAAACAAGCCTTTAATCGACAGTATCAAATTGTACGTTTCTAGATAAGAGTGGCAAAGAGATTGATAGAGAATGTTTGCTTTTGACAACCATCTGAAACTAGTTATTATTACTTGAAATTCACATGTTTCTTGTTGAAATCAAGTAGAAGCTAAAATGGCTTGCAACAATGTTTTTTCAATGAAATAAGCCTTTACCATCTGAAGAAGGCTCTCTGTTAGATAATAGAACCTGACCTGGGCCAGGTCGGACTTTCTTTTGGGCCTTGAAGAGGAACGTTTCACTCCATTTGGACTCTGAACTGGGTGGGTTGCCGTTTGACAATTACCGGTCTGGGCCTAAACCTAGGCGAGCCCAGCCGCAAAGCATCCACCCTTATGACTTACATCACAAAATTGAAAGTATACTTGTTACATGGTACTGATAATTATTTATTTAAAATTTAAATAAATTTTAATTTTATATTTATTTTATAAAATTATTATTTAAATAAAATATCTAACAAATAATTTAATTAAATATCAGATAATCTGATTATTAATTAAATACGAATTCGAATATTGATATATTTGTATTGGACATTATCTGATTCAATATGAAACTTTAAATGAATATTTAAACATCCACATATTTTATATATAAATATCTCAAATCCTAATATGTTATTTGGTTGCTCTTTCATACCTCTTTTTTCTCTAAAAATAATATTTAGAAATTAGAACCCCACTTATACCTATTTGATAAGTCCTCGCCTATTTTTTAAGATAAAAGTATAATAGGGTGTTTGGTTGCACTTTTTTCCCTCTTTTTCCTCTCAAATTAAAAAAATAAGAATATGTAACCCACTTAACCACGTTTGGTGGTTGCTTCCCTAATTTTTGGGAAAGAATCTTGTATTATTGAAATCTACTTCTAAATAAAAATAACTCTCCACCATTTTTTAATTTGAGAACGCGTGACATGGACGCAGGCGGCCCCCATTCCCCCTGCGTCCCCCATTCCCTCTCCCTCCTCCCTTCCCCTTGCATCCCCACTTCCCCACCGGCCTCTCCCTCCCCTCTTCTGACGACGCCGCAGGCAGCCCCCCTTCCCCATCGCCCTCTCCCTCCCCTCTTTCGGTGTGCCGCAGGCGACCCCCCTTCCCCGTCCCCCTATCCCTCCCCCCTTCCGACGTCGCAGGTAGCCCCCATTCCCCCTATGTCCCCGCTTCCCCACCGGCCTCTCCCTCCCCACTTCCGGCACCGCAGGCAGCCCCCTTCCCCGCCAACCTCTCCCGCTCCTCTTCTGGGTGCTATTGCCACTCCCGCCCTTGTCGCCGCTGCAAACTACCACCAAAGGCGTACATCCCTGCAGTGGCCGTGCTCGACGCGTGCCGACCTTCCCGGACTCGAGGACAAAGGAGGGAGTGGTGTGGCACTAGAGGGTGGTTGTACCAATCATCTCCCAAGTCTCAGATGTGGCTAGAGAGAGAGAGAGGTTCTCCATCGTTAGCTCCACGTTTGTTGGCAAGAAAAGGGAGATCCATGAGAGATGGAAGGCCCTCGTGCGCGTGTGTGTGGGGGGGGGGGGCCGAGAGTGGCCAGAAGGCGGTGGCCTTTTGGTTATGGTTCATCGAGGGTGTTTAGAATTTCTAGATTATTCTACCAAATAGGCACACACAAAATTTTGAAATTATAACATTTTTACCAAACAGATAGTTATCTATTTTCAAAAATTACAAAAATTAAACTAAAAATTGACATAACATACTTTTTAAAGTAGAAGTAGATTTTTAAAAAAATGTTCCTAAACATCTTATAATCTTTTGATAAGCTCTCCCAAAACAAAAACAACATCCACTCTTTTTTTTTTGGATAAAATAACCCACGATGCTCCTGCAGGACCCACATAACTCACCTCCAAATACGTTTTGTAATTATTCATTTAAAATTTGAACCAAATTTGAATTCATATTCGTTTGATCAGATAATTATTTAAATAAAATATTTGATAAATAATTTAATCAGATAATAGATGATTTGATTAACTCTGCCATGGCCGGTCCCAAGCCCGGATGAGAAAAGAGGAGGGTTTATGTTAAGTCGACAGCTAGTAGTAAAATTTTCTCACATCTCCAACATGAATTCTGATCCAAATACATTATGTGCTAATGCTAGGGCGTTCCCCGTAAGCGACGCGTTACATCGGAACCCGGATGGAATGACAAGTGAGCAAGGGCGTTCCCCGTAAGCGACGCGCCGCAATGGCGCCCGATTACGGTGTCAAATAGGCAAGGGTTCTCATGTGGGGTTGGACGCACACGGGTAAAGAAGCAAGTCCAAAAACATAGGATCCGTCTAGCTACTTGGAATGTAGGAACTTTAACAGGTAAGGGTTTAGAATTAGTTAAGTTAATGAAGGACATGGGGGTTAACATAGCTTGCCAACAAGAAACTAGGTGGAAATGACATAAAGCTAAAGACATTGATGGATATAAAATTTGGTATACGGGTAATAATAACTCTAGAAATGGTATTGCTACAATAATAGATAAAAACTTAAAAGACAGAGTTGTGGAAGTAAATAAATTGGGGGATAGACTAATGTTAATTAAACTTATCTTAGGTGAGGATATTTTGAATATAATTAGTGCATATGCACCTCAAGTAGGATTAGAAGAGAGCATTAAAAAGTAATTTTGGGAGGCTATTGATAGTTTGATCCAAAATATCCCTAGTGAAGAGAGAATCTTTATTGGAGGGGATCTTAATGGTCATGTGGGTATAGATAATAGAGGCTATGAGAGGATTCATGGAGGGTTTGGTTTTGGCAATAGAAATGATATGGGTAACACTATTCTTGATTTTGTTGTGGCCTATGATCTAGCAATTACTAATACCTTCTTTAAGAAGAGGGACGAACACTTAATAACATACAAGAGTGGAATACATATAAGTCAAATTGACTATTATCTCATTAGGAAGGTCGATAGAGTCTTATGTAAAGATTGTAAAGTTATTCCTGGTGAGAGTCTAGCCCCTCTACATAGGTTGTTAGTAATGGATGTCACTATCCCTAAATTCAAAAGAAAGATCATTATAAATAATTATTTCAAGATTAAATGGTGGAATTTAAAAGGTAAAAGTTTAGAAACATTTAAAAATCATCTATTAAAGGAAAATATTTAGAATTTAGAACAAGAAACTAATGTAATGTGGAATAATGTTACAAATTGTATAACGAGGGTTGCAAAACAACTCTTAGACGAATCTAAAGGTAAAAAGAATTTAGACAAAGAGACTTGGTGGTGGAGTGAGGAAATCCAAAATACCATTAGAGTAAAAAAGGAATGATTTAAAGTTTGGCAAACTAACAAAAATGACCAAACCCTAGAAGCCTATAAAATCGCTAAAAAGAGAGTTAAGAAAATAGTTAGCGAAGCTAAATCAAAGGCATTTGAAGATTTATATAATAAATTAGGAACCCGAGAGGGTGAAAAGGACATATTTAAACTTGTTAAATTAAGAGAAAGGAAAACTAGAGATTTAGATCATGTTCGGTGCATTAAAGGTGAAGATCAAAGGCTTTTAACTAAGGATCTTGAGATTAAAGGGAGGTGGCATAGCTATTTTCAGAAGTTACTTAATGGAGATTCCGTCAAAGATTTATCTCTAGAAGGTACCCAAGAGTCCACAATATTTGATAAATATCAATATTTCAGGTGTATTAAGATGTCAGAAGTGGAGGATACTTTAAGGAAAATGAAAGTGGGCAAGGCCTTAGGATTAGATGGCTTACCTATTGAAGTATGAAAAGGCTTAGGAGATATTGGTATTCAGTGGCTAACTAAATTTTTTAATAAGATTTTAAAGGAACGGAGAATGCCAGAAGTTTGGAGAAAAAGTGTTGTAGTTCCTTTCTATAAAAACAAAGGAGATATTCAAAGTTGTAATAATTATCATGGAATTAAGTTTATGAGTCATACTATGAAACTTTGGGAAAGAGTAATTGAAAAACGCCTCCGATGTATGACTACTGTATCGGAAAATCAGTTTGGTTTTATGCCAAATAGATCTACTATAGAAGCTATTTTCTTACTACGGCAGCTAATGGAGAAGTATAGAGAGATGAGAAAAGATTTGTATATAGTTTTTCTTGATTTAGCGAAGGCGTACGATCGAGTACCGAGAGAATTGATTTGGTGGACATTAAGGAAGAAAGGAATCTCTCAAGGATATGTTGATTTGATTAAAGATTTGTACGGCGGTGCTATTACTAGTGTTCGAACTATTGTTGGGGAGACTAGTGAATTTCCCGTTTCTATAGGTTTGCATCAAGGTTCTGCACTAAGTCCGTATCTCTTTGTCTTAGTTATGATTGAAGTAACTAAACAATTACATGAGGATATCCCTTGGTGTATGCTATTTGCAGACGATATTGTTTTAATTGATGAGAGTATTGATGCTATAAATGCTAAGTTAGAGCGTTGGAGACTTGCCTTGGAGTCTAAAGGTTTTAAAATTAGTAGGACTAAGTCAGAGTTTATGCACTGTAATTTTAGTAATGGGAGAGTGGTTCATGAAGACATGGTTCTAATTGATGGATATAACATTCCGAAGAGTAGTAGCTTTCGATATTTAGGGTCTATCATACAAGAGAATGGGGAGATTTATGATGACGTTATGCATAGGATTAAGGCAGGCTGGTTAAGATGGAGAAGTGCATCAGGTGTCCTTTGTGATCATCGTATGCCTGTGAAACTCAAAGGGAGATTTTATAGAACGGCTGTGAGACCTGCTTTGTTATATGGTACCGAGTGTTGGGCAGTACGAAAGGAACACATCCACAAAATGTGTGTAGTAGAGATGAGGATGTTGAGATAGATGTGTGGCAAGACTAAGAAAGACAAGATTAGGAATGGACGCATCCGTAAGGACTTACGGATAGCTCCAATTGATAGCAAAATGAGAGAAAATACACTCAGGTGGTTTGGACATGTGTTTCGTCGCCCTAACTCAGCGCTGGTTAAAAGATGTGACCAAATCTTAGTGGATGCTAGTAAAAGAGCTCGAGGAAGACCTAAAATGAGATGGTGCGATGTTATTAGGAAGGACATTAGTTTCTTGAGTTTAAATATGAATATTGCACTTGATAGAAATCTTTGGCGGAATATGATTCATGTAGCCGACCCCAATTAATTGGGATACGGCTCTGATGATGATGATGATGAATAGATGATTTGATTATTAATCAGATACGAATTTAGATATCTCACTATCCGTTCCGTATTTGCTATGTTTAAGGATCTAACTGTATATCACCGTCTGCAATTTGGGTTTAGTCATCTTAGAATTTGGAGATAGACTCGTTGCACACTCAGGCGTGTTGTGCAATGTCTTTAAATTATTATTTTTAAAAAAATTTATTAGAATGATCTTTAAGATATCTTAATTTGAAGTGTAAGTCACCTCACCAACATATTACTCATAAATAAATAAAAAAAGAAACCAGATTGAATAAATAGTGTTTAGATCTATTCTTTTAAAAATTGACCCGTTTCAATGTTAACTTTTTTAAATAATTAGATGGTAACGTGACTTACACTTTATGTTAAGATACCTTTAATATCACTCTAAAATAATTAAAAATAAAATTTAAAAATATTACGCACTCGAAATTTGCTGCACACTGTGGATGTGCAGTAAACCTTTCTCCAAAAGGGTGCGCAACAAACCATTCTCTAAGGGCTCCTTTAATAAAAGAGCAGGATAGGGAGCGAACACGATGTCCGCCTTCACCGGGGCAAACAACGTATTCGACCCCTCCGGCTTGAATGCGTAACTCCCGGAAAACCCAAGTTTTTTACCTATGCTTGCACTAACAGGGGTCAAATCTCAATTTATCAAAGCTAGTTTTAACTATTACCGATAAAATTGGACGTCCATCGGGAAATGTGTAAAACCCACGTTGGCCTATTCGATTATCAAATGGGGCCTAAAACTTTATATAGTACTTGTCTCCCGAGTCTCATCCTATTATATGGACTAATGTTTAATGGACTTATAAGATGATTGGCTATAGGGTGTTCAGCAAACCTTTCCCTAGAACTTCATCTAGTATTTGTCTCCCAAGTCTCATTTATATGGACTAATGATTAATGGACTTGTAAGATGATTGTCTATACATTAATTATACACCATTAGAAATGTTACTCCTGAATCCCTTTCCTACTCTTAACCGTCCCACACCCGGGGAACATTCTCAGAGAATTAAGACGCAAGTACACATCCCACTTACTAGTGACACGACGTGACGTGATCCAAGAGAGTAGAACCCTAATATGAGTCGGCAAGTGTAAGCAATAAGAGTTCCTGGTTTAGCCCAGAAAACAAAAGAGTAGGAAGACTGGTCTAAGACCTTGGACGGAGGGGCAGCAACCATCAAGAATGTCGCCGGCGTCTACCCTAGGTTGACTTCTGCCGGTGAGATCTTTGTTGGTCATGGTAGACCTTGGGGGGCCTTCTGTGCCCCCCCCCAGACATCGGCCTCTCCTTCTGCTATCCCTGCCCAGCCTTCTTTGTCCAAGCAGACTCGTATGGAACGAACGTTTGTTGAGGTTTTGGCGTCGTCCATGACTCCTCCAGTTGTGTCTGGATCGGTGCATGCTCCTGCCTCCACAGATAGCGGGGAGCCGGCGGTGTTTTTCTCGAAGGAGCAGATTACCAATAGCCTTGTTCCATTCTCCTTGCGATTGTTGCTCGGACCCCTCGTGGGAGACCTCCTTTTCCTGAAATCAGAAGCCACTTATCTAATAAATGCACTTTTAAGGAGGATTTCTTGATTAGTGCTCTTGACCACCGTCATCTTCTTCTGAGGTTTCGCAATTATGAATATTACTTGCAGTTGCTTCTTCGAGAATCCATGTATATGCAAGGCAGACTCTTCATGTTCTTTAAGTGGACTATGAATTTTTCTCTGAATGTAGATTCCCCGATTCTTCCCATTTGGATTGCGCTCCCAGGATTGCCTGTAAATTTTTTCTTGGAGCCCATGCTTCGTTCTATTGCCGGTAATATTGGCCAAGATATGACGATTGATCCTTCAACCCTCAATCTATCGAACACTACTGTGGCTCGGGTTTGCGTTGAAGTGGACATTTCCAAACCTCACCCTCCGCGGATTTGGATTGGATTTCCGGGTGGTGGTGCATGGCAGGATGTCTGTTATCCGGAGTTGCCGACTTTTTGTTCTTCTTGTACCCGGATTGGTCACTCTGTTTCTGAATGCAAAATTCTGGGACGAGAGCAAAATCCGATTGTAGCCGCCTCTCGCCCTGCTCAAAAATAATGCTGGCTTTCGGTTGCAGCAAAAGTGTCTGATGTTATTATAGGAAACACTCAGGAAGGTTCTTCAGCCCCGTCTGGTGATGGATCTGCTCAGGAGGCTTCTTCTCCTAGATTGGATGCTAATCCAATGGAGACCTGAATTGTATTGCGAGATAACACTGTGACGGAGAATCTGACTTTACCATCAGAAACGAGGATGGTGTTGTCTTCTTCAGCCTCCCAGTGTATTAAGGATGCTATTTTATTGGGAGTCTCTAGTGAGCTTGACCCTGTGAGTTTGGTACTAAATACCAGTGATCTGGATCCTGGCATTGGTGTTCAATATCCTCATAGGGAGCCCCCTTCATTCCAAACAGCTGGATCAATTGGATCTATTGCTCTTGTTCCTAAACTACAAATTGTGGATAATCGCAGAGACACTAAAGGTAAAGGAAAAACTCAAGTTGACAAATTTCAAGTTCAAGGAAAAACACTAGTGGACGACATACATCTTCAGAGACAGGAAATTGCTTCATCTGTTGATATTACTAATGTCAGTATTATGTTGAAAGGGCAATCAGGAGTCATTACTAGATCGATGACAAGGTCTGACTTTGCGGGTACACTCCCTAACATTTCCTAATTGTTATGTCTTTTATTATTTGGAATGTTAAAGGTATTGGGAATGATCTTTCCCTGGCTCGTGTTAAGTTTCTTATCAAAAACCACAATATTAAATGTATTGCATTACTAGAACCAAAGATTCAGGTGAGTTCCATGGACAAGATTTGTAGAAGATTGGGAATGGATAAGGCGATTGCCAATGACGATAATAATGCTCACATCTGGGTTATGTGGAAACATCCGCTGGATTTCTCTATTATTTGCCAGGAAGAACAACAAGTTACTATACAGTAGATTGGTGGTCTTATTCCAACTTTCCATGTTTCTATTATTTATGCCAAATGCTCCATTTTTGAAAGGAGAGCTCTGTGGTCCTCTTTAAACAATATTCATTCTCAGATTTCTGGTCCCTGGCTGGTGGTTGGGGATTTTAACTACATATTAGACCTTGAAGAAAAACTTGGAGGAAATCCACCATCTCTCATCTCAATGTCTGATTTTAAAAATTGTGTGAATGACTGTGCTCTTTCAGACTCTGGATACCAAGGTTCTAAATACACTTGGCCCAACAACCAAAATGGTGATAAGGCTATTTGGGCTAGATTGGACAGAGCCCTTATCAATGGACCCTGGCAATTAGCTCTTCCTATTACTGTGGAGCATTTATCAAGGGAGGCCTCGGACCATGCACCCATCCTTATTAAACCTTCCTTTGTGCCTAAATACAGAAGTAGGTTCTATTACCTTCAAATGTGATCTACCCATGATAGTTTTCTGAGGGATGTGGAGGTTAATTGGCGCACCAGTCCTCTGGCTTCTTCTGCTATCTCTACACTCTATTTGAAACTTAAGCACATGAGAAAATGCTCCAATTATGGAACAAGCAGGTTTTTGGAAATGTCCATTCCAATTTGATGGCAGCGGAAGATACTGTTCTGAAGGCAGAATTTCTATATGACACTCAACCTAATCAGATTAACTTTGATATGCTAGAGACTGCTAAATCAGACTTGGCTAACAGACTGCTCCAACATGAGTCATTCTGGAGACAAAAATCAAGAGTTACTTGGCTTGCAGAAGGAGACCGGAATACTAAGTTTTTTTACTTGAAGACCATTGCCAACAGGAAAAGGAATGTAATTCCTCACCTCAGGAATTCTACTGGTTTACTTACATCAGATCATGAGGAAATGAAGAGCATTGTTGCAGCCCACTTCCAGAAAGCATTCACTTCTCAATATCACCACATTGAAGATATGTTATTGAATAACATTCCTCAACTGGTTACTAATTCTGATAATGAAAAACTATGTGCCATCTCGACAGCTACTGAAGTCCAAGACGTTGTTTTCCAAATGTCTCCTGACCGTGCCCCAGGACCGAATGGTTTCTCAAGGGCCTTTTTTCAGAAAACATGGAATATTACTGCAGCTGTAATTGTTAATGCAATTCAGGAATTTTTCAATTCTCGGACTATGTTGCCCAGGTTCCTTTCTGCCACTCTTATAGCCCTTATACCTAAAGTGAACAATGCTTCTGATATCTCTGAGTACCGGCCTATTAGCTTGTGTAATTTTATCTACAATGTCATTTCAAAGATAATCAGTAACAGACTAGCACCAATTCTGCCAAACATCATCTCCCTGGAACAATCAGCATTTTTGAAAGGTAGACTCATTGTGGAAAATATCACCCTGGCTCAGGAAATGATTCATGAACTGGGTAGGAAAACCAGAGGAGAGAATGTGACTTTCAAGCTAGACATGGCTAAAGCCTATGACCGGTTAGAGTGGGATTTCCTTTATGCAGTCTTAGCTAAGTTTGGATTCATTTTGCACTTTATTGCACTTATTCACTCCATGATTGGAAATTGTTGGTTTTCTGTCCTTCTGAATGGTGATGCAGCAAGTTTTTTCAAGTCCTCCAAGGGAGTTCGCCAAGGTGATCCATTAGCACCAGCCCTCTTTATTATTGCAGAGGAAGCTCTAAGTAGATCTATACACAAAGCTCAGTCCGAAGGTAAAGTGGACTGGTTTGCTGGTCCTCGGAGATGCCCTACCATCTCTCATTTACTTTTTGCTGATGACACCCTGATTTTCAGCAAGGCCAATGTTGGTTCTATTAGAAACCCGATGGGTATTCTGAGTATCTATGAAAGAGCTTCTGGTCAATCTATAAATATCGGAAAGAGTGGTTTTTTTGTTCACCCTAAAACTAAGCCCACTACTATCAAGAGGATTCAAAATATTACTGGATTCACCCACCACTCCTTCCCTCATAAATACTTGGGATTCTCCTTGGTTTGTGGCAGATCAAAGAAAGTGCATTTTGCTGGTATTATCTCCTCTATCCAGAAGCGGATTGATGGTTGGCTTGCCAGTTACCTTTCTCAAGGAGCCAGAGTTACTCTGCTGAAGCACATTCTTTCTTCCATCCCTTTGTATTCTCTAGCCTCATCTCCTTTGCATGCTGGAGTGCATCAATTGCTTGACAGGTCTTTTGCAAATTTTTTTGGGGCTCATCAAAGCAAGGGAACAAAAGGCATTGGAAATCCTGGAAAGTTATTTGTAAACCTATTAACTATGGAGGTCTTGGCATTCTATCTCTCAGGCAAATGGAAGCTGCTTTCAGAATCAAAATGTTATGGAAAGCCATGCATTCTGAGTCTAGATGGGCTGAATACTTTAGAGCTAAATATTTTAGAGGAAGACACATCTCCGAGGTCGACTTCAAAGAGATGAAAGGGCATGCTAGAAGGAGCTGGTCCCAGGCAAAATCTGCCATTTTGAAGCATAAAAGAACGGTTATTGGAGATGGTTGTTCTATAAATTTTTGGCTGGATACTTGGTTTGGCAGCCAGCCTCTAATCTCTTACAGTCTGAGCACCAATATTCCTAATAGGAAGGCTACTGTAAGAGAAGTTGTACTCAATCCGTCCCATGGAGACATTGCTATTATTGAAAGCCAATTTCCTAATCTGATTAGCTCTGCTATTTGGTCTACTTCCTTCAGTCAGGATATAGACAAGCCAGTGTGGAGCCTTTCTTCTTCGGGTGAGTGTCAAATCTCATCAATTTATAAATACTCCTACAGAAATCTACAGCAGCAGGGTTCTATCCCAGGTGCTCGGATATGGTCTAAATGGATTCCTCCAAAGATTTTTGTCCACATATGAAAAATCTGGAACAAGTGCATCACGACTGATTCTAGAGTGAAATCTCTTGGCATTCCTATTCCTTCCAAATGTGTTTGCTACAGTAAACCGCAAGAGGACATCAACCATCTTTTTGTTAAAAGTGATTGGGCTGCTACTCTATGGACTACTTTTAACAGATCTGGTTGTCATTTTTGGGGAGATTCAGCAAGTTCATTAATTCACAATATTGTGGCTGAGAATAATCTTAAATCTTTATTTGAATTATTCCAGATTACTGTCCTTGCTTATGGTATGTGGGAATTATGGCTGGCTAAGAATTCAACATTGCATGAATGTAAAATCATTGCTCCTCATTGTTTTTTTCACAAGGTTCTTTCCCAGGTCAAACAATGTTTGAATTCTGCTAACCCTAAGGAAAGTCATCTATGCAACCGCAACATATTGGCAAGATTTGACATTAAGGTTGCTATCCGAAGTCCTCCATGGGTTAAAGCTATTAGGTGGACTTTTCCCCCTCGTCCTCAGGTTAAACTAAATACTGATGGAGCATCTAAATCTACCGGATCCTCTGCTGGTGGTGGTGTCATCAGAGATTATAAGGGGAATATTCTTCTGGCATTCTCCCATTCTTATGTCCATTGTAGCAGTCTTGTTGCTGAAGCCTGGGCTTTGGTGGATGGAATCAAATACCTTCATACTATTTCTTCACAACCGGCTGTGGTGGAGTGCGACTCTCTTGTCCTGATGCAAGTGATCCAAAAGAAGATTGCTTGTCCTTGGGAGATTTTTCCATTTGCTAGAGAAATCTAGAGCAGAATCTCTCACCCTATGAATATATCTCATATTTTTAGAGTGGCAAACACAGTAACTAACTCTTTAGTCAATTTGGCGTGCTATTCTCATTGTAATTCTTTCTTTAATTCGCAGCATGATCTCCCCAATGTTATTAAAGGTGATGTTAGACAAGATAAGTAAGATTTGCCTAACCTTCGATTGATGTAATTA
Source organism: Amorphophallus konjac (assembly GCA_022559845.1). Classification (NCBI taxonomy): domain Eukaryota; kingdom Viridiplantae; phylum Streptophyta; class Magnoliopsida; order Alismatales; family Araceae; genus Amorphophallus; species Amorphophallus konjac. The sequence continues at coordinate 207,886 of JAHNEJ010000987.1, read as the reverse complement.
ATTTTTTTCATTGATCAATTATATTCCCTCTAGGTGTCACATAGAAAGTGTTGGCGGAACTGGCTGCACTTTACTATTCACTTCTACGTAGGGCTTTTTATTAAAAAAAAAGTGCAAGCAACACGCAAGCACTGGGCCGTCCACGTTGTGCACGTGACTGGAATCTCTCACGACCAAATCTGATTCAACCAACCATTTATAAATGTTTGTAACAAAGTACACATGATTTTTATGCGTGATTCAGCCACTTAATTAGCGCAAGTCGCCACCTTCACCACGTCATCGACGATTGACGGGCGAGAGAATTGGTACCGAGTTCTTCCCCCTCTTATTTATAAATGTTTCTAACAAAGTGCACGTGATTTTCATGCGTGACTCAGCCACTTACAATCTAAAACAAGAGGAAAAACTACTTTACATTTTTGCCGAAAGATTTTTTGATAGATTCATTTGTCTTGTGCACAGAATCATACGTGACCCATTGATGACCAATGATTAGAATCAACAACTTGCAATACACGCGCTAATATATGGTTCAATGGCCCGCAGGTTATTATGGCCCCATAGGATGGTAGGAATTGGTCTTTTAGATTTTCTTTCTAATTACATGCAGAAAAGAAAGATTCTAAAAATTAGATTTCTATCGATCTTTCCAAATTTTAAAAATCAACGCTAATACTATTCAATGATAATAGATAGAATTTCAAAGATGACTTCTCATCTTAACATGCTCAATAAAAGTCTAAAATAACGATAGAAAGAGTGAAAAAGATAAAATAAATCTAGACATATGAGGTCACCAGGGCTTTACCGATCGAGTTGAGTAGGTTAATAATATAAGGGCGCATTTGGTAACGCATTCTCTGCTATAAAAAATTTTAAAATCCACATTTTCGTACAATGTACAACATGTCAAAGATTTTTTTTAATTTTCTAAATTTTTTAAAATCTCATTTGGGTGAGACGAGGCCACTCCGGATGAAATGAGATTTTTTTGGGTGGGAAGAATTTAATTATTTTTTTACCTCTCAGTTAAATACTTTATTTAAATAAACATTATTTTAGGAAAGCTACAGTAAATACTATAGGAACTATCACGATTTTATGTCTGGGTGAACAGTAACACACTGTTCATCTTCTCCGCAATACGCGACGCACATGCCGGTGGCCCTAAGATTTTGGGAACATCGCCTACCGACGACGGCGATAAGTACCCGATGATCGGCGACTGGCAACGTTCGGTAGTGGAGGTGGGTGACGAGGTTGTCGACGACGACCACCTGCGAGAGAGTTCGCGGTGGCGAGCTCATTGGTCAGTAGGGAGGGCATCCGATTGGGGGAAGCTCGGTAGCACCGACGGCCACAACCGCACAGTGCGCCCCCCGCACTTGCCCCAGTGCGTCGCGCCCACACCCACCTGGCCACACGGCCAGGCCCACTTCTCCCGGCCCCGCGCTCCTGGCCTCGTCGCCCGCGCCGACAGAGGCGCCCGCAAGCGCCGCGTGGGACCCCCACCGCATGCGGCCGCCCCGGCATGTGCACCCGCCCGCCTGCACTCGGGCCCGCACCCGCCCGCACCCTCGTCGCGTAGGGCCCGCGTGGTTCGCACCGGGCCCACGCCCAGGCCCACAGCCGACCGCGCCCGAGCGCGTGTCGCACCGCGTGGCCACCCGGCGGCCTTGTTGACCCGCCATTCGGGAAAAGCGCAGACAGGTTTAGAAAAAAAGAGAAACAAAGTCAAGCGGGTTTGAAAAAAAAGAGATGAAGTTTGAAAAAGAAAAAAAAGATAGGTCTGAAAAAGAAAATGAGAAATTTGAAAAGAAAAATTTGAAACGTGGTTTGAAAAAAAACATGATGTTATAGTATTAAACATATATGTTATATATATATATATATGATAAAGTAGGGATATATATATATATCTATATAATATTATATCTTTATATCATTTGAATAAAAGGGTAATGCCTCAAATTTTTTTTTGATATTTTTTGGATCATTTTCGTGGGTCCCGAAATGTGTTTTGTGCTTTACACGTATTTTTCTCTGATGAGCCTTCGGAACTCTGTGCAGGGTGAACCGTGGCGTTCTCCGACTCTGGGACAGTACCGACATGTTGTGCTCCTCCCGAAGATCGCGGAGATAATTTTTCGTATTTTTCTGAATTTTTAAAATTTTTAAGTTTTTCTATATATATAACCTCCTTTTTCTCTCTCCCCACATCTCTCATTTCTCTCCCTTTTTCCTCTCCCTTCTCTCACGTTCTCTCCTCTCCCCTCTCACTCCAGGAGGCCGACGGGGGCGGCGAGGGCGGGGCGGCGTGGCTCGTTGGGCGTGGAGCGACGGACACGGGACGAGGATCGCGATGGTGGAGACGGTTCATGGGATCGCGAGCCGACGAGGGTTTAAGTAGTGTTTCTTCGCAGATCGGCAACTTCGGGGCGCGAAATCTTCGGTGGAGGTAGGGAGATGGACCCCCAGCTCGTGCACTTCCTTTCCTGCAAGTTTTGTAGGCCCTTGCGAGCCGAGCGGATTTATTTTCACGTTTTGGGGAAAATCTATGTTTTTTGGGAGTGAGCCAGATCTCTCGTTTTGCGGCGTTTTAGGCCGATACAGGGGCTTAGATGCATGCTAGGAGGCTTGGGGATTGATTCCCCTTTGTTTCCCCATCACCCGGGGGTGAATGGGGGCGTGAATTGAATTTTTGGGGTGTTTCTCGCCGTTTCGGGTTCGGGACGCCTTAGCGGTCGTTCCAGAGATCGCTATGGGCTCCAAGCGGACCAAGGGTAGACCGCTATGGGTCTCCATGTGTCGATTCAAGGCTGACGGTCACGCGATAGACCACCAGGGTCCTTGGCTGTCCATGGTTAGACCGTTAGAACCGCTTGAGCTTCGTGTGTTCCGAGGGATTGGCGGCCCAGAGGTGGACCGCCGGGGCTGTTGGCGGGGCAGTAATAGGCCGCTAGGCTCTGTTTCGCGGTCCAAGGGTAGACCGCTATGGGTCCGTGATTTCAACATGTAGCGGTCCAATGTTAAACCGCTAACCGTTCCCTAGCGGTTCAAGGGTAGACCGCTAGCCATCGTAGCGGTTTAAGGTTAGACCGCTAGGAGATTTCCATACTCACAGTGTCGGGTTCGCGTTGTGTTGGTCTCCAGTCGACCCGGTGGTGACCCAGTGGTCGACCTTTGACCTCGCGAATGTTCCGGACACCCCTTGGGTTCTGTGTCCGTGTTTCTGGGTGTCTGGAGGTACCGTGTTACCTCGATTAACGTGCCCGTGGGTTGGGTGGGTCCAGGTGACCCCAGGTGTTCCGGGCTTCCATGTTCTTGCTAGATCGAGTCACCGTGTATCAGGGTGAGTGCGGTGAGGTTTCCCCGCACGTCGTGGTTTCTCCGGAAGGTGGTTCCCGAGTGGGCCATGTGTGTGGCCTTGGACTGTGAGTCCAGTCAACCAGCCTAGGGCTGGAGATCTCCATGTGTCCCTGAGACGACGGATTACCTTGGTAGCTTGTGAGTTGCCTCGGTATTCATGCTACCGTAGTTTCTGACCTAGGCATAGGGCAGATTGGCGGCGTGGAGCTGTCCCTGTACAACGGTCTTGACCCCGAGTCTTGTGACTCAAAGATCGTTGGATTTAGTAGGTCTAGTGGGTTGTCCAGAGTCTGGTGGCGTCGTGCCACCTGTTACTCCGTGTTACTCGCGACTGGTGCGTGAGTGACTTTCCGTGTTCACGTTTAGTGATCTCCCACTAGTCGTAGCCTTCTTACTGCACGCGTGTGCTGACCCACCTGGGAGTGATGGAGCGAGACGGTTTCTAGGCTGGTTATCGTAGGGCCCCCACGCGCAGCTGAGTTCGAGCTTCGTGGGAAGAACCAGCAAGAGGACAGGCCTAGGGCGTATGGTCTGAGTGTGCACAGGAGGTTGGGGGCGTCGGACAGCGCTGACAAGCGCGACCCCAGCTAGTCCTTGTTCGTGATACTGGTTACTGTGGTGTCTCTGTCTCTGCCTGGGACGTCGCAGCGAGACAGTTGAGGCGCGGACTAAGTCGTCAATGGACGCATCCGGCTTTGCTTCTGGTGGGAAGTGCTCCCGTCACGTGACGTAAGTCTCCTCGTGAGTCGAGTTTCTCTTCACGTCTGCGAGACGTGGTTTTGTGTGCAATTTCCGGGTGTGTTCCCGATGCCGAGGTCTAGGGGTTCCGGTGAGCGTCACCGAGGGCTTTCCCTAGACAACGTTGTGTTCACGATGGCGAGGTTGTGACCGTACTTCCAGACTGGGTGGTTTCGGCTCGGGCCTTTCTATGAGGGCAGGCCTCCGCGATGGAGGCATCGTGGCGTTTTCCTAATAGCATGGCTAGGGCGGTTCGCGTTCTGGTTGTCCGCCGACCCTGGGATCTGGATGTCGGGTTCGTGGCTTGGTTGTCCCCCGACTGGGAGACCGAGTCATGCTTTCGGTACAGTAGGAGTAGCTGTGGTGCCGAGTTTTGACCGGCCACCGGGTTGCTGTTCCTACTATAGTTGTAGCTGTCTTTTCTTTCCGCTACCGCCGTTGTTTCCGATTGGGATTCCGCGGGACCCCTGCTGAGTCTCTATTTGGAGACTCATCCCTGCTTTTCAGGTGCGGCGGTTCTTCCTCGAGGTTCAAGGGTGCTGTTCGGAGGGTCTCAGTTGCCAGCACGCTGGGCCGAGTGTTCACTTAGCATGTGGTACGTTTTACTACTTTAGGCTGTACTTTTGTTGGATTAGACTCTGTTGTAGTAGTTGTTTATTTATTTCTGTTAATTATTGAATTGTCCTGCTTCATTTCTTATTTCTTTGTACCTCCACACTCCTTTTAACCCTTCCGAGCCCCGGCTCGTGGGTGGCAGGCCAGGATTCGAATGGTATCAGGTTCCTTTCCCGGTATCCAGATCCTGGGTCGTTACAGTTGGTATCAGAGCATGGTTGTGGACGTACATGAGAATTTGAGATATTGCAATGATCAGAGTCCGTAAGGTCCAGTACAGTCAGCAGCTAGCATAGGGTTTTGTGTTTGCTTTCCGCTTGGTTTCTCGTGAGAGCTTGAGTGCGCGGCGCTGGCGCTGTGAATGTGGTTGCTGTTTCGTGGAGTGCCGGTGCAGGGGCCCGAGGGACGTGATTGAGAGATTTCTTCCCAATGGGTGGTGGCCCCGGTTGTGCAGCGTTGGGCAGAGGTTGCTGGCAGGCATGCATTGCTGTGGTGTTGCGTTCGGGGAATTTGTAGCGATGTTCGGTGGCTGGCAAGGACTGTTCGTCATTAAGTGGCCGTGAGCGTGCTCTGAGGGAGCTGTTATTGAGTTTGGCCACTCTAGCTTGAGATTTATCTAGCCCCTGAGGTGTTAAGGTTGTGATTTGACGTGTCGGAGTGGATGCTCTGGTCGAGAATTGTGCTCAGGTGAGCGGAGGATCTTCTTTTGAACTGCTATTTTGTCGAGCCTGATGTTCTTGTCATGCTCTGTGGCGTCAGAAATGACGTGTCGTCTCCAGTTATCTTTGCGGATTTCAACGCAGGATTGGGCTGTGGTGTCCCAGTAAGTTCTTACTCCTGCGCTTCTGCATGTGAATGGGTGGTGTTCGCCTTGCAGTTGGCTTGAGATGTGAAGGTTCCGCAGTGAGTTCGGGACTCGAGGGTGAGCGTTGGCGGTTGTCGATTATGGCTCGTGTTGTGGCCCTTGGCGTGGCGTGTTGCAGTTCGAGGAATTGCAATGGTGGTGCATCGAGAGATGCTATGATCGTGGTCCGATGGAACACTTGGCGAGTGTTGTCGGAGGAGCTGACCTGACAGAAGCGAAGGTTTTCTTGGTGCTGGAAGGTGCTGTTCCCAGCATGTGCAAGATTCGAGGTTTGATCGAGCGTGGGGTTTTCCTTCCATTGGTCAGAAGTGCATTAAGTTTTTCCCTTAGTTGGAGGAGATTGCGTTTTGCCAAGGTTCATCGTCTTGCATTGTGTGTTCGGATTGGTTGGCCCTTTACGTGCCATGAAGTCCGTGCAAGACGCGTCCTCTGTGTTGGTAAGGTGGTTGTCCATGAGAAGCGTTGCCTGTCCCCTGCTGAGTAAGGGTGCGTTGGCACTATTCCGGAAGGATGTGTGTCGGCTGGGTGGTGTTCGTGAGAATTTGCGGTTGGTGTTGTGGTTCCCGATGTATTGAGGATCAGGGCTTGAGGAGTTGTAGAGGAATACCAGGATGGAGGATCCCGAGTTGTCGTGCTAGTTGGCTGAGCATGTGGATCAGAGTGCGCAGATCGTAGCGTTGGTTGCTGCGGGTGGATTTCTGAGGAAGTGTAGAGCAGCGGAGGATTGGTTCCTCGATATGCGTTATCTCCGGTTGTGTGAGACGTGTTATTGCCGTGTTGTTGCTTGAGGCATTGTGGTCTACGACACTGACATGTGTTGAGTAGGGGAAATATGTTGGCGAGATTGCCACCTGAGTACCATGTTCTTGCGTTGGAGGTTGCGTTCGGGGATGAGATCGTGTTCTGGAGAAGTGATCTATGAGAGATTATGAGTCCCGGATGGTGGCCGTGAGTGGCTGGTCGGGTTGACCGAGTGGTCGACCAGGTTAAGACGTATATTGTCTCGGGACCCATGTGTATTGGTCGCTGCGCCATCGACCTGCTTGCTGTGGTAGTAGGCAGCACTTGTCAGTTCTGGAGTAATGTACCGTGGATTGTAAGAGGTTGTGTGTCCCGTGGCTCTGTGGTAAGAGCGGGAACCGGGATTGGCAGGCGTCCTCTTGGATTAATTGAGACAACGGTTTCAACGAGATAGGCTTTGATGAGACAAGATGGTGGACGATGCCTGTGCCAGGTCCGTGAAGAGAGGTTGACGTGGAATGGTGATCCTTGGTCTGCGACTCATGTGGGAGGATTTCCCTATAAATCTGAGTCGAGTGACGTGAGGACCGAGGAATGACCTTGTCTTGTGGTTTCACCGTGCTCCCCTGAGAGGGTAGAGTTGGCATGATGATAGGTCTAGATGTGGTGTTGGTCTGTGCGTGAGTCAGCGGATGGCCTGTCATGAGTCGGATCGTGCCTGCTAGGCCGGCGGAGATTTCCCATTGACGAGTGTCTGGTGACCAGTGTATGGTCTTTCACAGACAGAAGACGTTGGTGGTTGCGCATCGGGAATAGCGAGAGCCTTGTGCAAGTGAGGCCTTTGGTGGCCGTTTCTGAGATGTGTTTTTCCGTATGGGATTTGGGCTTTGTCGAAATTTGAGTTCTGACAGAGTTGGTCCCCTACTACTGTTGGCGTTTGGCTTGTCAGGTGTGAGCTGGTGGAAGCTCAGAGATGGTTATCCCTGGTGCAGGGCGTGAGATCAGTCAGCGGGTTGTGAAGCTGGCGTTTGATTGGTCCGCCGAGCATGGGCGTTGACCGGTGATTGGTTTTCGTGCTGCTGAGGTGATGCCAGACTTGTGCCTTTGTATTATGCCTACTCTGATGACAGGTGTGTGTGCGGTGTGCAGAGCATGGCGTTGGCCTTGATTAAGGTCTGGCGGTGTCCCTCAGGATCTGTGTTTTTGTGAGAATCGAGATTTTCTGTGTTGGGGCTCTGACAGCATTATCAGTGGATTAAGGCGTTCTCCCCTGTGGCTTGGTGCTTGTCCTGAATTTCGAGGATGAAATTTCTTTAAGGGGGGAGGGCTGTAATGTCCCAAATTTTTTTTAGATATTTTTCGGATCAATTTTCGTGAGTCCCGGAGTGTGTCTTGTGCTTTACACGTATTTTTATCTGATGAGCATTCGGAACTCTGTGCAGGGTGATCCGTGGTGTTCTCCGACTCCAGAACAGTATCGGCACGTTGTGCTCATCCCGAGGATCGCGGAGGTAATTTTTAAAATTTTTCTAAATTTCTAGAATTTTTGGGTTTTTCTATATATATATCCTCCTTTTTCTCTCTCTCCCCATCTCTCATTCTCTCCCTTTTTTCTCTCTCTTCTCTCACGTTCTCTCCTCTCCCCTCTCACTCCGGACGGCCAACGGAGGCGGCGAGGGCGGGGTGGCGTGGCTCGTGGGGCGTGGAGCGACGGGCACGGGACGAGGATCGCGATGGTGGAGGCGGTTCATGGGATCGCGAGCCGGCGAGGGTTTAAGAGGTGTTTCTTCGCGGATTGACGACCTCGGGGAGCGAAATCTTCGGTGGAGGTAGGGAGATGCACCCCCAACTCGTGCACTTCCTTTCCCACAAGTTTTGTAGGACGTAGCGAGCTGAGCGGGTTTATTTTCACGTTTTGGGGTGAATCCATGTTTTTGGGAAGTGAGTCGGATCTCTCGTTTTGTGGCATTTTTGGCCGATCCAGGGGCTTAGATACATGCTAGGAGGCTTGGGGATGGATTCCCCTTTGTTTCCCCATCACTCGGGGGTGAATGGGGCATGGATCGGATTTTTGGGGCGTTTCCCGTCGTTTCGGGTTCGGGACGCCTTAGCGGTCGTTCCAGAGACCGCTAAGGGCTCCAAGCGGACCAAGGGTAGACCGCTATGGGTCTCCCTGTGTCGGTTCAAGGCTGGCGGTCACGCGATAGACCGCCAGGGTCCTTGGCGGTCCAGGGTTAGACCGCTAGGACCGCTTAAGCTTCGTGTGTTCCGAGGGTTTGGCGGCCCAGAGTTGGACCGCCAAGGCCATTGGCGGTGCAGTAATAGGCCGCTAGGTTCTATTTCGCGGTCCAAGGGTAGACCGCTATGGGTCCGTGGTTTCAGCATGTAGCGGTCCAATGTTAAACCGCTAGCCGTTCCTTAGCGGTTCAAGGGTAGACCGCTAGCCATCATGGCGGTTTAAGGTTAGACTTCTAGGAGATTTTCATACTCGCGGTGTCGGGTTCGCGTTGTGTTGGTCTCCGGTCGACCCGGTGGTGACACAGTGGTCGATCTTTGGCCTCGCAAATGTTCCGGACACCCCTTGGGTTTTATGTCCGTGTTCCTGGGTGTCTGGAGATACCGTGTTACCTCGATTAGCGTGCTCATGGGTTGGGTGGATCCGGGTGACCCCAGGTGTTCCGGACTTCTGTGTTCTTGCTAGATCGAGTCACCGTGTATCGGGGTGAGTACGGTGAGGTTTCCCCGCACGTCGTGGTTTCTCCGGAAGGTGGTTCCCGAGTGGGCCATGTGTGTGGCCTTAGACTGTGAGTCCAGTCAACTAGCCTGGGGCTGGAGATCTCCATGTGTCACTGAGACGAGGGATTACCTTGGTAGCTTGTGAGCTGCCTCGATATTCATGCTAACACAGTTTCGGACCTAGACATAGTGTAGATTGACGGTGTGGAGCAGTCCCTGTACGACGGTCTTGACCCCGAGTCTTGTGACTCAAAGACCGTTGGATTTAGTAGGTCTGGTGGGCTGTCCAGAGTCTGGTGACGTCGTGCGAGACACTTGTTCGTGGTCTTGACTCCAGCTAGTCCTTGTTCGTGGTACTGCTTACTGTGGTGTCTCTGTCTCCGCCTGGGGCATCGCAGCGAGACACTTGAGGTGCGGACTAAGTCGTCAGTGGACGCATCTAGCTTTGCTTCTGGTGGGCAGTGCTCCCGTCACTTGACGTGAGTCTCCTCGTGAGTCGAGTTCTGCTTCACGTCTGCGAGACGTGGTTTTGTGTGCAGTTTCCGTGCGTGTTTCCGATGCCGAGGTGTAGGGGTTCTGGTGACCGTCACCGGGGGCTTTCCCTAGACAGCGTTGTGTTCACGACGGCGAGGTCGTGACCGTGCTTCCAGACCGGGTGGTTTCGGCTCGGGCCCTTCTGTGAGGGCAGGCCTCCGCGATAGAGGTATCGTGGCGTTTTCCTAGTAGCATGGCTAGGGCGGTTTGCGTTCTGGTTGTCCCCCGACCATGGGATCGGGATGTCGGGTTCGTGGCTTGGTTGCCCCAAGACTGGGAGACCGGGTCGTGCTTTCGGTACAGTAGGAGTAGCTGTAGTGCCGAGTTTTGACCGGCCACTGGGTTCCTGTTCCGGCTGTAGTTGTAACTGTCTTTCCTTTCCGCGGGACCCCTGCTGAGTCTCTGTTTGGAGACTCATCCCTACTTTTCAGGTGCAGCGGTTCTTCCTCGAGATTTAAGGGTGCTGTTCGGAGGGTCTCAGTTGCCAGCTCGCCGGATCGAGTGTTCACTTGGCATGTGGTACGTTTTACTGCTTTAGACTATACGTTCTATTAGACTGGACTCTATTACATTATTTTTTTTATTTATTTCTGTTAATTATCAAATTATCCTGCCTCATTTCCTATTTCTTTGTACCTCCACACTCCTTTTAGCCCTTCCGAGCCCCGGCTCGTAGGAAACGGGTCAGGATTCGAATGGTATCGTGTTCCTTTTCCGGTATCCGGATCTTGGGTCGTTACAAAATGAGTAACTGTGGCCCCCGAGTCCTCTGCGGTGGCATGAGCAGCACCCGCGTTGCCTGGCCGTCGATAGACAGTCCGTGATTTCAGGAGTATGGTGTGCGTGACCATCCTTCGCCAAGTCTGCTCTGCCGAGAAGGAAGAATTTGACGCTTTGGATGCATCGTCCTTGAGATGGGGATGGGTGCGAGGCCCCATTCGAAGCTCCAGATCCGTCCTCCTCCGCTCTGCCTTGAAGGGAGAATTTGAAGCTTTGGGTGCATCATTGATGGGGACATCAGAGCATGACCACAAACTTTTTATTTTACATTTGAGTCCTTTTATTTACATTTATATCATTGGAAAAATATATACGCAATTGTAAGGCTTTGTAAGCCAATTTATCTTCCTTAAGGATCTTTGGGTTTTTGTGTAAAAGTTCAGTAGGACCAGCAAGGGGCCCCCATCTCCTTCTCTATTGGTCCACCTAACCCTTAGGGCCCATGTGGGGCCAGTCAAAGGTCTAAGGTGGGCTTCTAGATGCTTGACCATTCAAAGGGGACAAGTGTTACAAAATATCAAAGTTGGAATGCCCCTTGGTCAAGGGGGCGCCCCCCTCCACTATAGCATTTTTTATTTTTGTTTATTTGGTTCCAAACCACATGGGAGAATAAAATATGATCTACCCCTTTTTCCCCTCCCCTAATTTAGATCTGAGGTTAGTTTAGGTCTTTTTACACTTTCTATAAATACCTTGTAATTTATGAATTACTTAGCATTAATGAAGAAATAATTCCATTTGTGCTCAATTGGCCTAAGGGCGCCCCTCTCTCCTCCCCTAGAGCTGTGAAGGCTCTCCTTCAGATGTGTGCCGCATCTCCACTGCCACATCTCTGAGTGCGACGCTCAGCTCCGCCGCCGCCGCCGTTTGTGCCGCCATCGCACTGCCACCGCCATCGTCGGAAGTTCTGTCCAAATCAGGACAGAACCATCTTGTCCAAAATTTAGCTCCCAACCTCGTGATCTTCTGGAGCCCAAATTTTGAGGGTAGGTTCCCCACGCAAATATCCTCTCCCAAAAAAAGTTTTCCATTTTCTAGCCTTCTTTTTCTATTTTTCTAATTTCGTGTTCTTCAGCCTTCCAGATCTATCTGTGTTCTGTCAAGTGTTCCAACAAGCTAGTTCTTCCATAGTTCGACCCCCTTTCCTTTTTCTAATTGAGTCCAAATTTGGACTGGATGTTTTGCCCACCAAATCTCATCTCTCATTATTTTTGCTCGAATTTATAAGTTCTTTTACCACACCAAAAAATTAAAACTCAGTCAAACTCCTGTTTTGTCATATGCAGTCCAGATCCGACCTCGGTCCCTTAAAAAATATTGTTCCCCATCCAAACCTCCACCATAAATTCCATAAAAAATATCCCCGTCTTCCTTACTTATCCCTCTACAACTTTCATGAAGAGTCCAACTCCTAGATCAGAACTCTTAGTTACGGTCAGCGTCTGTTATCAGGAAACTTCATTTCTATCCAGAGTTTTCTGAGTCTGTCAGTCAGTCTGTTCAAAAATACACCATGAAAAATTCAGAGCCATTAAAATTCCGTCCATAGTATTTGGTCGAAGGATTTCGTATCAAGTTTCCAACGGTACATATTTCGCGTCGATCTGACGTCGGGATTGATCGCGGCAGCAGATCTCGCCGGGTCGTACGCTGTAAAACAGAAGCTTCAGATCCGTGGGCAACAAGGTCAACAAGTGAAGACCGGAGACACCGTCACAGCGGTATCACTCCGGGCCCACTCGGACCCGCCAACCAGCACGTGGGCCCCACAACCAGCAGCTTGCTCCTTCGGAACCGCGCCGACGGGGTGATCAAAGTGCTGCCCGTCAACCCAAGATCGATCCTCACGAGCCCCACTTGTAGCCCGATACCTCCCTGCGTGGAGTGGACAGTAAAATTAACTTCTATAATTATTTGATAATTATTATTAACCGGGAGTTACCGTAGTTGGCCGTGATCGTCTTCCCCTCGCCCGGAGCGTGGAAGTATCGTGTCCATTCCTCTCTCGGCATTTTACTTTATTCGTATTTACTTCTATATGTGTGGACGCACTAAAGTTCGCTCATTTATGTTGTTCGTTTATTTAAGTGCGTGGGCGTGCCAGTCACCGGAGTGACAATTTATTCGGGCTCCGAAGAGCCCATGGTGCGCTCGTCCTGACTTCGTCAGACGATTGTGTGGTTCGTGTTGGGACCAGATCCCGTCGTGCCGTAAAGGTCGCGACGTCATTTACATCCCCCTACGAGGGAATACCCTTGATTAATTGCCGAAATTTGGGGCCCTGCGGCCGAAAGGACTAATACTAACTGCGCGAGAAAGAAGCATGAATAAATCACATTGAGATCTGCATCGGGATATGGGCCACGGACTATATTGGTCACTCGCGGACCTTTTCATGTTCGGACGAAGGTCCGTGACGGAAACGTGGTGGAAGACGGGGCGAATCCGTTCAAATTTCTACCGAGCGCGCAGCAATTTTAATAATGGCTTGAAAAGGGTCCGGTCTTGAGAAGCGGGTCCGGTCTAATCAGAATGTTGACCCGGGGCGAGGTCGGGTCGTGGCCGTGTTGAGGCAATCCCCGTGACTCAGGTCCGACCTGCAAGGGCAGCATTGTTATTCCCTTCAGCGCCCTGTTACAGGAGAGACAGGCTGCAATATAGACTTTATCGTTTCTTTTATCTGGGCTCCTAATTATATACATGCATTCTTTTTTATTGCTTATTTCCCTTTTGTGTATTTTTCCTGAATGATTTATCCATGCTGTTTATTATTATTATTATTAGACATTTCTCTCACCGTTATTATTATTATTTCACTATTTTTGTTTGTTATATATATATATCCAAATTTATTTAGTAATAGTAATTTTTATTGATTTATTACTATTATTATTATTATATATTATATATTATACATTACACACATACTTCTTGGGGGGAGTGGACCGCTGAAGGGCCAAAAGGGGACTGAAGGAGCGTGCCGGTGAAGGTCGTACGCAGCGTGCTTGCGAAGGCGGCATAGAGAGTGCGCCGGACAAGGGCGGCTGAAGGCGTGCCGGCGAGGGTATCAAAGGGTGCGCCGGATAGAGATTGGGCTAGGTCGGTGCAGGGTGTGCCAAGGCTGAAGGTAGGTCGGTGCAGGTCTGGGCCGGCAGTAGGTCGGTGCAGCCTGCGGGCTGAAGTCGGTGCAGCTTTGAGCTGTAGAGGGGCAAAGTTTGTACGGCCTGCGGGCTGAAGTCGGAGTAACTTTAGGCTGTAGAGGGGCAAGGTCTGTACGGCCGTGGGGCAAAGTCTGTACGGCCTGCGGGGCGAAGTCTGTACGGCCTGCGGGCTGAAGTCGGTGCAACTTTAGGCTGTAGGAGGGCAAGGTCTGTACGGCCGCGGGGCAAAGTCTGTACGGCCTGCGGACTGAAGTCGGTGCAGCTTTCGGCTGTAGAAGGGCAAGGTCTGTACGGCCGCGGGGCAAAGTCTGTACGGCCTGCGGGGCAAAGTCTGTATGTCCTGCGGGGCAAAGTCTATACGGCATGCGGGGCGAAGTCTGTACAGCTTTGGGCTGTAGAGGGCCAAGGTCTGTACGGCTGCAGGGTAAAGCCTGTACGGCCTGCTGGGCAAAGTCTGTACGGCCACGGGGGAAAGTCTGTACGGCCTACGGGGTAAAGTCTGTACGGCCTGCGGGCTGCAGAGGGGCAAGGTCTGTCCGACCGTGGGGCAAAGTCGGTACGGCCTGCGGGGCGAAGTCTGTACGGCCTGTGGGCTGAAGTCGGTGCAACTTTGGGCTGTAGAAGGGCAAGGTCTGTACGATCGCGGGACAAAGTCTGTACGGCCTGCGGGGCGAAGTCTGTACTGCCTGCGGGTGTGGACATGCAAAATTGTACTATTATATGTCCCAACTAGTCCAGCATCAACAACAACGTCAACTGAAGAGACTGTGAAGAAGGGAAGGCCATCCGGACTCCCTGAATACACACACAACCGTGAAGCCGTCTCCGGAGTCACGACAGTGAAGAGAAATCAACCACCAAGGGCCTCGCAAACCACAGGCCACGGAGGAAATCAAACGGGCCATGACTCGTGCTCACAACGGGCTCAGAAATGCACCTCTGGTGGCCTTCAGCGGCACGCCCATTTGGGGGCTTCAGTGACACGCCCATTTGGGGCTTCAGCGGCACGCCCAGTTGGGCCTTCAGCGGCACGCCCATTTGGCCTTCAGCGGCACGCCCATTTGGGGCTTCAGCGGCACGCCCAGTTGGGCCTTCAGCGGCACACCCATTTGGGACTTCAGCGGCACGTCCTTTTGGCCCTCCTGCGGCACACTTATTGAGCCCGCCAGCGGCACAGCGTGAAGGCGTTTCAATGGCCGAATGACGTGACGCCCATGCCCTACGTATCCTTGGCACGCAGTGAGCTGTCCGAGGTGTCAGCCAGAGGTTGGGCCACGTAGGCTACTCCCCTGACATCCAGGACAGGGGAAGTCAAACCCCATCATGACCAGCTGCTTCCCGCCTCCGACTGCCGTGCTCGAGGGCTCCCGCTGCTGGGAGTATAAAACCACTCCCATTCCGGTGAAGAAGAGGGACGGAGGCCCATACACAGAGGAGAGGCACACATGGAGAAGAGACGAAGAGACACAAAGCCACCTACGAGAAGAATGAGAAGAGAGAAGAGAAGGGAGAGGACTCCGGCGTGGAGTCTTCCGACAATCACCAGGCAAAGAGAAGAGAGTAAGAGAGAGAGAGGGCTTGATGTAGCAGGGGAAGGTGGGGGAAAGAGCAGTGGACGGTCGTCCCTCCCTCGATCCCCAACACCTCATCTTCTTTTGTTCTTTGTTTTCTCCTTCTCAGCTCTTGTTTTCTTTGGTTTTCTTTCTTGCCCGTAGCTTTAGCTCGGGCGTGTTTTGTAATGCATGCGGACGGCTACGGCCCTTTGCTCCCCCATGAATGAAGATCGTCCCCCTCAGTGGGTTGTCTCTTTGTCTCGTTGGTTTTGAGCCACAGTGCGTTTGATCGTCTTTCCCTTTACTTTTCGGTGTTTGTGTTCATCCCTCATGCCGACTGTTTCCACCGGATATGGCATCATCTTGAATGGTTTGAGGTCACGAACCTCCCCCTGTAAAGCCCAGTGCCTTCACCTGTGTCTGCCCCTTTGAACCCTTTTTTTCTCTTGCCGGAAGTCCCTGTGGGTTTGATCAGTCTAACACCCCGCCCCGATAGCAGACCAACCCTTTTGGAGCCCTGTCCGGTGCACATGCACTTTTCCCCAGCGGCACACCCTTCTGGCGCCTTGGCCAACACACCCATAGTAGCCCCCCAGCGGTACACTCCCCCTTGGTACCCCAGCGGCACACCTGGCCTCTCCCTAGCCCGGTACACCCCTCAAGCACCCTGTGCTCGTCCTTGGCCGGCACGCCTTGGCTAACCCCCCCCCCCCCATACACCCTGTCCAGTCTTAGAGGTCTTCGGCTCGTTGTTTTCCCCGTGTTTTCTGAGATTTTATTAAGGTGTTGTCGCCCTCGGGCGCCAACCTCCAGTTGTCGGGTTCCGCCACTCCATGTGGGCGCGTTCCCTTTATCTCCCTTACGCTCGGGTCAAGGGGAGATGCTGTCGAATTTTTGTTAGAAAATAACAAGACGTTAAAAGGCAAAAGGATGCAACAAACAAATGGGATAATAAATACACACCAAAAGAACACAAAAGCAACAAATAAATAGAGCAACAACAGATTGCAAGAAGAAGGAGAAAAGATTTGTATAAAACTACACAAAAATCAAAGAAAAGAAGAAAAGAAAAGCCTTAAAAATAAGTAACAGAGGAGTGGGCCTTCATCGGCACGTCTGTCCCAGCCTTCGCCGGTACGCCCTCCACCCTCGTTGGCCGGTACACCTCTAACCTTCCTTCAGCGGTACGCTTTAACAGTCCTTCAACGACACACCTTCTCGGCCCTTCGGCGGCACACTCCTCTCACCGTCTCACTTCTTCTTCCATCGTCTCTCCGAAGTAGAACACAATGTATAGACTTGACAGATTGATGCACGAACACAGCAACAAGCAATGTACAGACTTTGAGCGGCGACAAATGGACAATGCACAGACTTTGAGCTGGCCAATGTATAGACTTTGAGCTGCAGCCAATGGACAACGTACAGACTTTGAGCTAGCCAACGTACAGACTTTGAGCTGGCCAATGTATAGACTTTGAGCGGCAGCAAATGAACAACGTACAGACTTTGAGCTGGCCAATGTATAGACTTTGAGCGGCAGCAAATGAACAACGTACAGACTTTGAGCTGGCCAATGTATAGACTTTGAGCGGCAGCAAATGAACAACATACAGACTTTGAGCTGGCCAATGTATAGACTTTGAGCTGTAGCCAATGGACAATGTATAGACTTTGAGCTGGCCAATGTGTAGACTTTGAGCTGCAGCCAATGGACAATGTACAGACTTTGAGCTGGCCAATGTGTAGACTTTGAGCTGCAGCCAATGGACAATGTATAGACTTTGAGCTGGTCAATGTATAGACTTTGAGCTGCAGCCAGTGGACAATGTATAGACTTTGAGCTGGCCAATGTGTAGACTTTGAGCTGCTGCCAATGGACAATGTATAGACTTTGAGCTCGCCAATGTATAGACTTTGAGCTGCACCCAATGGACAATGTATAGACTTTGAGCTGGCCAATGTGTAGACTTTGAGCTGCTGCCAATGGACAATGTACAGACTTTGAGTTGGCCAATGTATAGACTTTGAGCTGCAGCCAATGGACAACGTACAGACTTTGAGCTGGCCAATGTATAGACTTTGAGCTGCAGCCAATGGACAACGTACAAACTTTGAGCTGGCAATGCAGCTAATGCATAGACTTTGGGCTGATGAATGTACAGACTTTGTGCTGCAGTGACCAGCCAATGTATAGACTTTGAGCCGATAAACCAGCCAATGTACAGACTTTGAGCTGATGAATGTTTAGGCTTTGTGTGCAGCAACCAGTCGATGTACAGACTTCATGTCGCAGCGTCCAGCCAATGTATAGAGTTTGGGCTGAGGGACGTACAGACTTCGTGTGTACTAGCAGCCAGTGTACAGACTTTGAGTTGCAGTACATGGACAACGTACAGACTCTGCGTGTGTGCTGGCAGCCAATGCACAGACTTTGAGTTGTAGCCAATAGATAATGTGCAGACTCTAGCAGGCGATGTACAGACTTTGAGTTAGCCCGGCACACCCTCTTCTACCTTCGCCGGCACACTCTCCTTGGTGCCTTCCCCGGCGCACCCTCTTCTACCTTTGCCGGCACACTCTCCTTGGTGCCTTCCCCGGCGCATCCTCTTCTCCCTTCACCGGTACACCTTGCGACGCCCTCATCAGCATGCCCCCCCATCCCCCTTGCTGGTACACTCTCCAGCGGCCCTCTCTCTCTGGGAAACATACACATATAACATATAATGATGCTGATATTGATAATAATAACAATGATAATAAATAAATTAATGGAAATTGTGATAAATAAAGAAATCCGAATATACGTAGGAAACAAACGAAAATGTGGAACAGTGATGATAAAAAAAATAAAAAACAAAAGGGGGGGGGGAGGAAATCATTCGGAATAAATGCATAAAGAAGACATGAACAGCAAAAGGAAAGAGAGGAACATATAATTAAAATCTCAAATAAGAAAAATGCTAGGGCCCACATTGCAGCCCCATCTCTCTCCGTGACCCGACGCAGAAGGAACATTAACGTCGCCCTCTCATGCCGGGCCCGAGTCTTGGAAATCATCCTGACATGGCCAGGCCCCGACGTAGTCTTGGGCCGACAGGAATCACGAATGCCGGAGCCCACTCTTATGCTGTGTTCCTTCCGACCCGCTCTCGTTTCTCGCCCCGGAGCCCTTCCGAGCCGCTATTAAAATTGCCGTGCATTCGGCAGACATTTGAACGGATTCACCTCGATTTTTCGTCGCGTTTCTATCACGGACCCGTGTCCGAATATGAAAAGGGTCCACGAGTGACCGACATGGCTAATGGCTCGTATCCTGATGCGGACTTTTGTGTGATTTATTCCTGTCCCTTTCTCGCGCAGTTAGTATTATTTCTTTCGGCCGCAGGGCCCCTAATTTCGGTAATTAATCAAGGGTGTTCCCTCGTATGGGGGATGCAAATGACGTCATGACCTTTATGGCATGACGGGATCTGGTCCCGACATGAACCACACAATCGTCTGACAAAGTCAGATCGAGCGCACCATGGGCTCTTCGGAGCCCGAACAAGTCGTCACTTCGGTGACTGGCACGCCCACGCACTAAATAAACCAATAAACAAATCGCCAGCAATTTTTAACGAAAAGTGCATCCACAGCGGGCTGTAGAGGGGCAAGGTCTGTCCGGCCGCGGGGCAAAGTCGGTACGGCCTGCGGGGCGAAGTCTATACGGCCTGCGGGCTGAAGTCAGCGCAGCTTTGGGCTCGGAGTCAGTGCAGGTCACGAGGACTATGCACGTGGAGAATGAGGTCCGTGCACATATGCACCTGGCTAGGCCAGGGTCGGTTCACAAAGGCGCCGGGTTACCGCGGAAAGACATGCCGAGCGTGCCACTGGGGGTTCAAGGAGGTAAGGGAGTGTGCCGTGGAGGGTTGATAAGGTGTACCGGCGAAGGCTGGAATAGGCATGCCGGCGAAGGCCCACCCCTCCTTTACTTATTTTAAGGCTTTTCTTTTCTTCTTTTCCTTTATCTTTATATAGTTTTATACAAATCTTTCCTCCCTCTTCCCCCAACCTATTCCTTACAGATTGAGCGTTTAATTTACCACCTAGTCATTTAATCCAATTCTTCTCATGTCGTCCGCAGTGCCTTATTTCGGTCAGAGTGTTCTATAGCCGATCGTTCCGCTCGTTCATTGCTTCCCTTTGCCTTTTAAACACATTATTATCATTTCTACCAAAAATTTGGCAGCATCTCCCCTTGACCCGAGCGTAAGGGAGATAAAGGGAACGCGCCCACAAGGAGTGGCGAAACCCGTCAATTGAGGGTGGGCACACAAAGGCGGCAGCACCTTTGACGAAACTTCAAAAAACCTCAGAGAAATCAACGAGCGGGAGACCCGGCTAAGACAGACTGGGCATGCACTGGGTAGGAGGATATGGCAACCGCGCCGGGCAAGAGGGCTCCAGGAGCGTGCCGGGCTAGAAGGGCTAGAGGGTGCACCGGCTAGAGGGGCTGATAGGCCGTGCCGGGCTGGAAGGTGTACCGGATGGGGCTGGCTAGAGTGTGCCGGCCTGGAAGGGGCTGGGGTGTGTCGGGCAGGGACGATTAGGGAGTGCACTGGCCAACGGACGAGGGACTGTGCCGGGCTAGCAGGGAATGGACTGCATCGGACTAGAAGGGCCAAGGATGCAACAGACAAGGGGCTTGAAGCTATAGCGGTGGAGGGTTGATGCGCACCGACTAGTGTCGTTAAGAAAGCCGTGCCACAATTTCAAAATGTTCACACTCACTCACTTTAAAAGATTGAAAAATCAAATTATATGGTGGTAAGCGGAGTCGATCCCACGAGGAGGAAAAATTCTTATTTTATCAAGTTGGAAAAACACCTTATGCTTTGAAAACTGAATTTTGAGTGAGATTGAAACTAAGGAAAACAAAGTATAAGAAAACTAACTAAAGAATATGAGAGGGTTTAAGAAGAGAAATTAGAGGAGATAGAGAGAGAAACATAATTTCACAAATGATGAGTTTCATTAAGATGATAGTGGAAAGTCACACTAGAAAAATAAGAATTTGGAGAACTTTTAAAAACCTACAGTTTGGAAGATGAGGTAGAATAAGAAGTTGGAGAACTTTTAAAAACCTACAGTTTTTGTGAAGACAGCAGAGAGAGATGAGGATCAGAAGAGGGATAAAAACGATGAAGAACAGAAAGTATGAAAATCGGATGAACAGTAAAAACCCTAGACAGAGCTTTGAAAAACCAATTATAGCATAAAAACGAGAAAGAATTAGGAGAAGAGGAAGAAGATGAAGTTGGAGAAGACTTAAAAACGAAGAACTTTTATGAAGAACTTAACTGCAAAAGACAAAAGGAAAGGCTTCGAAATTAATCCCTAAGCCAGATCTCCAACCTGTTCTCTTTGTAACCCTGCGACCATGACATCCTTTTATAGGGTTTTTGGTCTCTTACGATCGTGGCCTTCCCAAATCCACTCAAAATCTAGGTTTTTAGCAATGCAACTTCACCCAATTAGACTTCTTTCCATCCTTGGAGTCCTCCTTTCCTTGAATATGGCTTGGATAAGCTTGAAAATTGGAAGGAGACTTCGATCGGGAAACTGCACTTGCCATTTCTGGTTGAACTTGAAATAGCGATTTCATCTGGGGCGTTCTTTCTTTAAATGACGCCTTAATCTAGGGCGTCCTTTCCTGAAGTAGCGCCTCTTCACTCGGGCGTCAGTTTCTTATTTCCTTATTTTGTTATTTCCACATTTTTCATAAAATAGGAATTGACGACCTTCACTTTGGGCGTCCTTTCAATGATTAGCGACCTCATCTCGGGCGCTAATTCTTTTCTCTCTTTTTTTATTCTTTTTCTACTTTCTTCTTTCAAATGAATTGACGTCTGTGACATTGTCACTTCTTGCTGAAGACGCGCCCTTACATCTGTCGTTATTTAAATAGCGCCTTGATCTAGGTCGCTGTTTCCTGAAAATTAAAATATCAATATATTCAATTCCAAAATAATTGTGCCAATATTTAAATATTTCTCACATGGTCTTTTAAGCTCAAAAAGATGATAAACTGCAGGAAGACTCAAATAATGTGTGAGAATATAATTACTACTCATGTTGCACAAATATACTCAAATAATGTTCAAAGATGATGGATGTGATGTAAATTATGATGTAAAATATAACACTTATCACACCCCCCAACTTACTCATTGCTAGTCCCTTAGCAATACAATTAAATTAAAATTTAGGACCAACAAGAGTTCACAAAGATCATACTCTTATATCCAGCTCTCCCTTCATAGAATCAACTGAAGATTAGGAATCCAGAATCATTAATGCTCATACTAGCATTAGATTGGAAATTAAAGCACATGACTTAATAATACAAATCAAAGTTCAATAGCACTTGTGCATTTGTAATTCCAAATCTACAGTTAAGACAATTGCATCCCCCATTTGTTATTCTAAGTAAGTACCTTTCAACCCTGCACCTCTTTAAATCAGAGCATTTAAGCATACTAGTTTTTGTCTGCCTTTTTCTTTTGTCCATTTGGAACTTCCTTTTTTTTTTTCATTTGCACAACCATAATGCTGCACTACCCTTAACTTTTTTACGCGAACCTCAACACGTCTTAGGTGAAGTAGGCCCGGTTACTCAGATCAGGGGCATTTTTCATGGTGTGATCTTTCTATGCCTTTGCATTTTCTTTTCTTTTTTTTTCTATAAAACTTGGCAGAAAGCTTTTTCTTGAAATAGATCTCCTCCTCAAGAAATGCAGAGTATAAAACTTGGCAAAAACCTTTTTCTTGAAATATATCTCCTCCTCAAAAAATGCAGAGTATCAGATACAGTTCCCAAAATAACAGAGGGCTTGTCTTATTTTACTTCATCAGAGTGCATAGTGAATAATTTTCTAATAGTGCGCATGAACTTTTAAAAAGATTCTTATATCAGTTTTCCATAGCTAGATCGCACTTAATTTTCCTTCAACCTTCTCCCTAGTCTTTTCTAATACAGAATTACTTTCAATTCAAGCATAACATAATAAAACTCAGTCGGGAATTTCATCTTTTCATTTTCATGCATATTTACAAAAAATGATATGCAAGAATTCATGCCAAATCCCTACCAGATTGTACTATATGCAATGAAAATTTTCTGCCCTCTCCCCCCAACTTGAATGACATTGTCCTCATTGACATGTAAAGTTGAAATGAAAGAACAATGTAACAATGAAGTTTGTTGAGTAGGAAAGAGACAACCTGGTGTGCGGGCATAACTCCATCAATAGACGGCAACAGCTTCTTCTCCTTGACTTAAATCTAACAACTAAAACACACTGAAACAAAAAGCATCAAATAATAAAAACCTTGGGTTGCCTCCCAGAAGCGCTAAGTTTTCCGTCTTCAGCCAGACGCATGAAGGCTTACAAATAATTACTCCAAATCACACAAAGCAATTGATTCTTTCGTAGTTAACTGTTCATTCTCCAAGTAAGGTTTTAACCTTTGGCCATTGACAGTGAAAATGTGACCATTTTTAGGATCCAAAATTTTAACAGCACCATGGTCAAAAACTTTAACAATAATGAACGGTCCATCCCATCTGGACTTTAACTTACCAGGGAATAAACGCAGCCTTGAATTAAATAGCCAAACCTTTTGATTTTCTTGAAAACTCTTTCTGTGAATGTGTTTATCATGAAATGCTTTGGTTTTAGCTTTGTAAATCGGTGCATTTTCATAGGCTTCGTTCCTTAATTCCTCCAGTTCATTAATTTACAAAGCTCGTTGGGATCCAGCTTGAGTTAAATAAAAATTAACTTGCTTAATGGCCCAATAAGCTCTATGTTCCAATTCTACGGGCAAATGGCAGGCTTTACCAAAGATCAAGTGATACGGTGACATACCAATGGGAGTTTTGAAAGCAGTCCTATAGGCCCATAATGCATCATCCAGTCTTTCAGACCAGTCTTTTCTAT
Organism: Amorphophallus konjac; assembly: GCA_022559845.1. Taxonomy (NCBI): domain Eukaryota; kingdom Viridiplantae; phylum Streptophyta; class Magnoliopsida; order Alismatales; family Araceae; genus Amorphophallus; species Amorphophallus konjac. The sequence goes on along the minus strand of JAHNEJ010000987.1, from coordinate 184,806 downwards.
CCAGCCTAACAGTTTTATGCAGAATATTTTTAATCTCCCAGTTTGACACTTCAACCTGACCACTAGTTTGGGGATGATAGGGGGTAGCAAGCTTGTGAGTGATACCATACTAACGAAGCAAAGCTCGGAATTGAAAATGAGTGAAATGAGAACCCCCATCACTAATCAGAGCTCTAGGACAACCAAACCTAGAAAATATATTCTTCTTCATAAATGTCATAACCACCTTATGGTCATTTGTCCTAGTAGCAATGGCTTCAATCCATTTGGAAACATAATCGACCGCCACCAAGATATATTCATTACCAAATAAAGATGGAAACGGTCCCATAAAATCTATTCCCCAAACATCAAAAATTTTAACCACCAAAATGGGATTTAGCGGCATCATATCTTTCTTCGAATTATTGCCCACAGCTTGGCATCTCAAACATGATTTGGAGAATTAATAAGCATCTTTAAATAAAGTGGGCCAATAGAATCCACTTTGTAGCACCTTTGCCGCTGTCTTGTTTCCAGAGAAGTGTCCCCCACAAGCTAAATTATGACAAAAATTCAATACTGATTGTTGTTCTTCCTCAGGGACACATCTTCTAATTATCTGATCGGGACCCATATGAAACAGCTCAGGGTCCTCCCAGCAATAGTGTTTTACCTTAGAAAAGAAGTGATCCTTCTCCTGTCTAGTCCACCCTCTCGGGATCTGACCTACCGCCAGGTAATTGGACAGTATTAGCATACCAAGGAGTTGAAGAGTGTGACAGGGAAAGAATCTGCTCATCGGAAAAAAGAATCGGACATTGGAATACTTTCAGGGATCACTATCCTGGATAAATGATCAGCAACCACATTGGCTAACCCCTTCTTATCTCTAATTTCTAGATCAAACTCTTGTAATAAAAGAATCCATCTAATGAGACGGGGCTTAGCATCCTTCTTGGAGAGTAAGTATTTTAAGGCAGAATGATCGGAGTAAACAATAATCTTAGCCCCTAAAAGATATGATCGAAATTTCTCTAGGGCAAACACAACAGCTAGCAGTTCCTTCTCCGTGGTGGTGTAATTCATCTGAGCATCAGCAAGGGTGCGACTTGCATAATATATTACCACGGGCTTTTTCTCTATCTTCTGACCTAAGACAGCTCTAACAGCATAGTCCGAGGCATCACACATTATCTCGAAAGGAAGGGACCAATCTGGAGATTGAAGAATCGGATCTTGAGTTAGGGCCTCTTTCAAAGAATTAAAGGCTTTGAGACAAGAATCATCGAAATGGAATGGAGTATCTCTAGCAAGCAATTGTGTGAGGGGACGAGCAATGGTAGAGAAGTTGTGAATGAATCTTCTATAAAATCTAGCATGGTCAAGAAAGGATCTGATTTGCTTGACAGATATAGGGGGAGGAAGATTGGAAATCAAATCTACTTTGGCTTTATCGACATCTATTCCCCTTTTTGAAATCACATGACCTAAAACTATGCCTTCCCTCACCATAAAGTGGCTCTTCTCCCAACTTAACACCTAATTGGATTCAATGCACCTTTTCAAAAACTGAGTCAAATTTTCCAAGCACCCCTCAAAAGAATTACCAAACACTGAAAAATCATCCATGAAAACTTCCAAAGTCTCCCCCACCATGTCAGAAAATATCGACATCATACACCTTTGAAAAGTGGCGGGAGCATTGCAAAGCCCGAAAGGCATCCTTCTAAAAGTAAATGTGCCATACGGGCACGTAAAAGTGGTTTTTTCTTGATCCTCCGGATAGATAGCAACTTGATTATATCTGGAATAACCATCTAAGAAACAAAAATACTGTTGTCCAGCCAATCTCTCCAGAATTTGATCAACAAACGGGAGTGGAAAATGATCTTTCTTTGTTACTGAATTTAATTTCCTGTAATCAATACAAACCCTCCATCCCGTCTGTAATCGGATGGGCACCTCTTCTTCTTTTTCATTTGTAACCACTGTCAGCCCCGACTTCTTAGGAACCACTTGTGTCGGGCTAACTCATTTGCTATCAGAAATAGGATAAATTATCCCAGCGTCTAACCACTTAACAACTTCCTTCTTCACCACCTCTTTCATATTTGGATTCAGCCGACGTTGCATCTCTCTATTCGGCTTGCCATTGTCCTCTAAATAAATATAATGCATGCATACATCTGGACTTATACCCTTCAAATCTGCCACAGACCATCCTATCGCCCCCTATGCTCCTTAAGAACATCTAAAAGTTTAGATTCCTGAGCAGAGGTAAGATTAGAAGCAATGATTACAGGCAAGGTATGATCCGGGCCTAGATAAGCATATTTCAACGAGTCCGGCAGAGGCTTAAGTTCCAAAACGGGCGGCTGATCAAGAGATGGAAGAACTGGTTCAGATCTTAATAGAGGAAGAGGCTCCACACTAGAATAAGAAAGAGGTGAATCTTGAAGCAAACTACCATCTTCAATCACATTCTCATTCATATCCGGACTTTCTTCAATCATTTCCTCAAAAATATTGATGACATTACATTCCCCCTCATGATCCGGGTATTGTGAAGCTTTAAAAACATTCAGTGAGACCTTCTCTCCTCCAAACGTAATATCCATCATCCCTATGGCACAATTAATATTGGCCTTCGCCGTAGCCAAAAACGGGCGTCCCAAAATGATTGGTGTATGTTTTAACTCTTGGGAGGAGGTCATATCCAAGATTAAAAAGTCCATTGGGAAATAGCATTCATGAATTTTCACTATCACATCCTCCAACAAACCCTTTGGTGTCTTAACAGACCGATCCGCCAGTTGAAGGATAATAGAAGTGGGCTTCAATTCCCCTAAATCAAATTGCTCATAAATGCAGGTGGGTAACAAATTAACACTAGCTCCAAGATCTAGCAAAGCTTTATCAAATGTCACCCCACCTATGTCACATGAAATTAATGGAGCACCAGGGTCCTTCAACTTCTTTGGTAAAGAATTCATTAAAACAGCACTAACATCTTCAGATAGACGGATCTTCTGTGTTGCCGCCTTCGGCTCCCTTCTTGGTGTACAAAGCTCTTTTAAAAATTTGGCATACGCCGGTACATGTTTAATAGCATCCAAGAGTGGAATATTAATATTGACTTGTTTAAACAATTCCAACATCTCTTCTTGTTGGACCGGCTTCTTTTGAGCTTTTGGCTTTAATGCATCCGAAAAAGGGACCTTAGGAACATATCCTTGAAAACCTTCATCAACCTTGACCTTTCCTTTGTCCATTGTCTTCTCCTCCCCATCCGACTTCTTTTTATTTTGCACAATTATCGACTCTTCTTCTTCATTATCACTTTCCTCTTGGGCATCTTGGCCCGAACTACCACCCACATCTTTAGCCTGATATGGATCATTAAGAACTTTCCCGCTCCTAAGGGTAGAGATAGCTTTGGCATTCTCGAATTGAGGAACGATAGGAGGGGGTGGCTGAGGTTGGTTGGGCTGATTGGGAGGAGGAAGAATGTGAGCTCTTTGCTGGAAACCCGGAGGTTGTTGATTGCGGGGATTAGCTATGGGTTGACTAGGTAACTGCCCAACATCTCTCCTCATATTACTAGCCGTCAGCTGACCTATTTGACCTTCTAACTTAGCAATGGATTGTTGTTGAGAGAGAATAAGTTGTTGAAGTTGGTCAAATTTATCCTCAAAATGAGGCTGAGGGGGTTGAGGAGGCGGTTGATAAGGAGCTTGAGGTTGATAACGATGTGATGGAAATTGATTATATTGGCCCTGGAATGATGAAGCTTGTTGATATGGGGCCTGAGCATGATGGAACGATGATTGCTGAAATGGAGGTTGTTGTTGTTGATTATGTTGAAAAGGATTTTGAAGATGTTGGTGACACTGGTTCAGAACTTGAAAAGATTGTTTTGGAATTGAGGGATTGACTTGAGTAGATGGAACTTGTTGTGATTTCCAAGAAAAATTTGGATGATTTCTCCAGCCCGGGTTATAGGTATTGGAATATGGATCATAATTAGGCTTGGAGATTCCCTGAGCAGCAAAGACTTGTTCTTGGATAAATGGGGGAAGTTGGGCCGCTGTGGGCAATCAATGACAGCATGATTTGGGCTAGAACATAGAGCACAAAGTTCTTGAAGGTTGGAATCTGAGAAAGATTGATTTTGTTGGATAGAAGGAAAAGAAGGTTCTTGTTTATTCATGGATAATAATTGATCAAGTTTTTGTGCTACCAAATCTACCTTCTCCATCCTTTGTGCCAACAAGTCCACTTTATTCAACTTTTGAGTAAGCGCATTAATATCCATCTTATTCTCCAACTCTCCTTGACTTTTGACTTCATATAGCCCACCCTTCTTAGCAGGTCCAATCATCCTTTCATAGAGGAAAGTGAAGCATGACTAATAGAATTTTCACTTAACATCTCAAATAAATCATAAGCTTCATCCTCACTTTTACTCATGAAAGCACCCCCACATGAGGCATCTACCATTTGTCTATAGTTTTCTGTTAATCCCTCATAAAAGGCTTGAACGATTTGCCATCTAGATAGGCCATGATGGGGACATTTTCTTAATAAATCTTTCAACCTGTCCCAAGCCTCATGAATTTGCTCCCCAGAATTTTTGTAAATCCAGTGATGGCCCTTCTCATGGTATTAGTCCTACCAATGGGGTAGAATTTCTTCAAGAACTCTTTTTGCATCTCTCCCCATGTGTCAATTGTTCTACCCAAGGCTCCCAACCAATATTTAGCTTTGTCCTTAAGGGAGAATGGGAAGAGAGTAAGCTTAAGGGCATCATCTGAGAAGTTTTGAATTTTGACAGTTGAACATATCTGGAGAAACTCATCGAGATGTTTATATGGATCTTCATTAGTATTGTCATAGAAGGATGGCAACATCTGAATGGTGCTGGATTTAATTTCATAATGAACCGCCTGGTTCTGAGGTGCTTGAATATAGAAGGACGGTTGATATTGATTAGGAATGAAGTAGTCCTTCATTTGCTTAGGAACTTGTTGGTTTTGATTTTGATTCTCCATGAGGTTAGGTTGGGGTTGGGACTTAGAATGCACTAACCTTTCAACTTCACTAATGGGTCCTATCAAATGAGGGTGGAGGGATCTCCTACCTTGCATGCAATGCAAAGGGCCCAAAAGGTAATGATGATTTTTTTTCTTCAAAATGCAAAGAATTCCTATTGAATGGGTTATGCAAATGCAAGGATTAACTATATGAATGCAAGAATGATGATTTTTTTTATTTTTTTTTGGAAAACCTTCTAAGGGCACTCTAACTCCAAGGTGCTTCGTGGTACAACCTGTCCGGCGTCCGTGAGGGAATCCACGGGTACGGGGACTTATGGAGGTCTTAGAAATGAAATTTCAAGTCCAAAGAGATGGATTGCTCAATGGAGTGTCCTTCCAAATCCAAGAGGGGTGTAAAGATCCTAATGCCCTTAAGGAGGGGAAATAGATGAGAAGAGAATTTTTTTTCAAAAGATGTTGTAAATAAAGAATGAAAAATAAAAAGAACAACTAAGTGCACAAATGCATGAAAGTAATGCAACTAAGATGGAGATATGCTAGCATGATGAATTTTTTCTATTTTCTGATTTTTTTAGAATTTTTCAGAATTTTTCAGAATTTTTTTTAGAATTTTTCAGAATTTCACAAAAAAGGACCTTTTCCTACGTATACTGACCTTTTAGCGACGCTTGATTTTCCTGGATTTTTCTGAATTTCTGCTTTCTGTGACAGATCTGGGCTTTAGCGACGCTTCCTGTGACAGATTTTTTTCCTTGATTTTCAGGTCCGAATTTCTTTGAATTTTCTGATTTTCTGATTTTTTTTTCTTTTTCCTGCAAAGTAAAATAGAAAAATAAGTAAAACTATATACAAATCAAACACAAGGAATTTCCCAACATAACAATTAATTTCCTCCCCGACAACGGCGCCAAAAATTGATGCACACCGACTAGTGTCGTTAAGAAAGCCGTGCCATAATTTTAAAATGTTCACGCTCACTCACTTTAAAAGATTGAAAAATCAAATTATATAGTGGTAAGCGGAGTCGATCCCACGAGGAGGAAAAATCCTTATTTTATCAAGTTGGAAAAACACCTTATGTTTTGAAAATCGAATTTTAAGTGAGATTGAAACTAAGGAAAATAAAGTGTAAGAAAACTAATTAAAGAATATGAGAGGGTTTAAGAAGAGAAATTGGAGGAGATAGAGAGAGAAACATAATTTCACAAATGATGAATTTCATTAAGATGATAGTGGAAAGTCACACTAGAAAAATAAGAATTACAACATGGGAACATCAAAGAGAAAAGATAAGAAAATATAGCCAATGCATGAAGAATAACGCCGCCTCCTTGCCAAGCCTTGGATGAAGATCGCCTCGCCTTGGATGCCGACGCCGTGAGAAGACTAATGGATGAAGATCCGCCAAAGGGATGTATGGATGAAATATAGGAGATGAAGAGAGGAAGGTGGAAGAAAAGTTTCAAAACCAAGTATATGTGATGTGTGTGTGAGTGTGCTGTAAACAAAGAGAAGGAAGGAGGATCGGTGGGAAGAGATGAAAACGTGTAGTAAAAGAAATTATAGTGAAAACATAGGGAGATTGGAGGAAGAATACCTTTCCAATCAGAAGGAATTAGGTAAAATGGAAAACATGAAAGTTGTAGAGATTGAGAAGATGAAGAAGATTGATGAAGACCTCAGAGACATAAAACGAACGGAAGATGGAGAAAAATAGGGATGAACAGGAGGTGGTCGCGGATGAACAGTGCAGAACTCTAAAAATTTGAACTTTAGAAAATTGACTATAGCTTTAAAACGGTGAGGAATTAGAAGATGAGGTAGAAGAAGTTGTAGAACTTTTAAAAACCTACAGTTTTTGTGAAGACAGCAGAGAGAGATGAGGATCAGAAGAGGGATAAAAACGATGAAGAACAGAAAGTATGAAAATCGGGTGAACAGTAAAAACCGTAGACAGAGCTTTGAAAAACTAATTATAGCATAAAAAAGAGAAAGAATTAGGAGAAGAGGAAGAAGACGAAGTTGGAGAAGACTTAAAAACGAAGAACTTTTATGAAGAACTTAACTGCAAAAGACAAAAGGAAAGGCTTCGAAATTAATCCCTAAGGTAGATCTCCAACCTGTTCTCTCCGTAACCCTGCGACCATGACATCCTTTTATAGGGTTTTTGGTCTCTTACGATCGTGGCCTTCCCAAATCCACTCAAAATCCAGGTTTTTAGCAATGCAACTTCACCCAATTAGACTTCTTTCCATCCTTGGAGTCCTCCTTTCCTTGAATATGGCTTGGATAAGCTTGAAAATTGGAAGGAGACTTCGATCGGGAAACTGCACTTGCCATTTCTGGTTGAACTTGAAATAGCGACTTCATCTGGGACGTTCTTTCTTTAAATGACGCCTTAATGTAGGGCGTCCTTTCCTGAAGTAGCGCCTCTTCACTCGGGCGTCAGTTTCTTATTTCCTTATTTTGCTATTTCCACATTGTTCGTAAAATAGGAATTGACGACCTTCACTTTGGGCGTCCTTTCAATGATTAGCGACCTCATCTCGGGCGCTAATTCTTTTCTCTCTTTTTTTATTCTTTTTTAACTTTCTTCTTTCAAATGAATTGACGCCTGCGACATTGTCACTTCTTGCTGAAGACGCGCCATTGCATCTGTCGTTATTTAAATAGCGCCTTGACCTAGGTCGCTGTTTCCTGAAAATTAAAATATCAATATATTCAATTCCAAAATAATTGTGCCAATATTTAAATATTTCTCACATGGTCTTTTAAGCTCAAAAAGATGATAAACTGCAGGAAGACTCAAATAATGTGTGAGAATATAATTACTGCTCATGTTGCACAAATATACTCAAATAATACTCAAAGATGATGGATGTGATGTAAATTATGATGTAAAATATAACACTTATCAAGGGTATGGGTTGGCCTACCAATGAGAGGAAGTTGTTGGCACATTGGGTTAGGTCTAAGCCCAGGGGCGCATTAACTGACCAGGGGGAAGAAGATCAAGAATGTTAAGGAAGCAAGGGCTCAAGCGGCCTGGAAGGAGGGCACATCTCCTCTACGAGGGTGGGGACACTCTATTGAGCTAAATGGCATGCTCTGGAGTCAGACTCACAAGGGGAGAAGCCCATACAGGAAGCAACTATCAAAGGACCCCTCTGGATGGCTCTACACCAAGACGTTGTACATTGGACCGGACAGGTCGACATCATGGAAGGAGATCAACATAAGGAGCAAGAACACCAGAGAAAGGGGAGAAGCAAGGGGCAAAACATATCATAAGAAGAAACCAACGAGAATGACATGAAACCCAGCAGAGGGGCATCTTTTATTCATCATAGAAAATGACCATGGCTGGCCAAGCGTCGAGCGTTATAGAGTATGTCTGAAACAAGCTACAAAAGGGATGAGAAGAGGAACAAGAAGATATAAAAAAAAGGAAAGAAGGGGTGAGGAGAGAGCCGGGGTCGAGCAGGGGCGACGGCCCCCTTCTCTTCCCCTGCTGCCCCCCGCTACATAGAACCTCTCTCTCTCTTTTCTTACTCTCTTTCTCTCTTTCTGGCCTTTTCTTCCCTGGAGCTCCCTGGGCTTGCCGAGCTTGGGCGGACAGGGCTCCCCTTCTTCCTCTTCTCTCTTCTCCCTCTTTATGTCTGCCTCTTTCTTCTCTCCGTGTCTGGTGTCCTCTCCCCTCAGTCTTTTCGTTGGAGCGATGGGTTCTTATACCCCTGGTCAAGCCGACGACTGCCGAGGACGGGAGTAGGTGGGGCGAGGAGAGCCCAGCAAGGTCCAGGCATGGGCCTGCCATGCTTTCGCTGCGCGCCGAGGGCTACGAGCGTTGACCGGCGTGGATGGGCCGAACGCTGTACCGCTGGGGGCTGAGGAAGGCGTGCGGCTGGAGAGCCTCGCAGGTGTGCCACTGAAGGCCTTCGCAAGTGTGCCGCTGGAAGACCCAAGAAGTGTGCCGCTGAAGGCTTGAAATAGTATGCCGTTGGAAGTAGGGATGTCAAAAATATCCGCAAACCCGATTACCCGCATCACCCGACCCGTGATGGGTAGGGTAATAGCCGAATAAACTGATATGGATTCGGGTTCGGATATGTTTAAAATACCCGTTTCATATTCGGATAGGGTGTGGATTTAGTGCACCCGAATCCATACCCGATCCGAACCCGCTCTTAATAACTTATCGTGCATGTTCGGCCTATGATTTTGATATGAACTTAACCCGTTGTTCGTCATGTTGAGTTTGTGAGTTTGGACTTCTTGCTAAATTGTAAAGACGTTTTTATTAAACATAAAAATTACTTTAGAAAGGAAAGAATTGACCGAATTTCTATTTTTTTTAAGTCTCATAAATCTCACATTTTCTTGGAGGTTGATGTAGACTCGTGCTTTATGGACGGATACAGATATCCGTGGATATATCCATACCCGTGACGGAGATACCCGTATCCATACCCGCCAAAATAATAGGGTATTATTTGGGTATGGTATTTATAAAATTTTCACGGATAGGGTATGGTATTAGCCTACCCGAGCCGAATCCGATCCATTTACATCCCTAGTTGGAAGGCTGGAAAAGTGTGCCGTGGAATGGCCACTTTGGGTGTGCCGGCCAAAGTGAGCAGCAAGCGTGCCGGGTGGATGGGCTGAACGCTGTGCCGGGTGAGGCTTGAAAGAGTGTGGTGCTGGGCACCTGCAGGGGCGTGCCGCTGGGGCTTCAAGGCGGGTGTGCCGTTGGGAGGCTGTGCCACTGAGAGGCACCAGGGGTGTGCCGCTGGGAGGGCACCCAGGGTTTGCCGGGCAGGGGCTCAATAGAGCGTGCCGGGCAAGAGCTCAGCAGCATCCATTCTTATGACTTTCTTAATCACCGCAAGGGCGGCACTCAATTCATTCTCATTGTAGTGTGGATCCACATAAGGAGACTCTATTCCTCTATGATGCAATTTCATAGGAATTGATGATTCTGCAGTCTTTTCATTGTCTGAGAAAGCTGATTCCCTCGCACCCATCAGCTGCAAAGGACTGTTTGCCTTGTACGCATGCTTCTCTGGTATGTATACATTTGAAGAGCCTCGGCCTCTGGAAGATATAATCTTTATGCTCCCTTCTTTCCTAGGTGATTTTCCAGAAGTATCTTTATGCTCCCTTCTTTCCTAGGTGATTTTCCAGAAGTAGTAGGTTGCAAATTAGAGGACTTCCCATCAGAATAGTTACTGCCTTCCTTCTTATCCATAAGTAAGTCAAGCATCGGTGAAGCTATTTGTACATTACTTTTCTCTGTCTCACTTGTCTGAGCATCCACATATGTGTTTGGAGTTTCTGATAATCTTGAGGACTTAAGCTTTACTTTCACACGACCATATCCTGATTGTCTCATTGGTGTTTCATTTATAACAGGATCAGATTTTGCCAGATTTCCTTCTTCATCAGAAGCAACAGAAGGTAATTTGACCTCATTTCTCAAAATTTATTACGCAACCATCATTGCCATCCAAACCCAAATCCTCATCCACATTCAAATGCGATGGAGATGGCACTGGCTCATTCACAGCCGCTAACCTCTACTTTTTTTTTCTTGTATCTAGATTTAGAACCCCGCTTGCGTTTCATGCCCCCTTTTTTTTGGTCCCTGAAGATTATAACTTGGATGGTGCCAATGACTCTCTAGGAGCGGAGGAGACTCCATAGCCAGTGGCTGGAGGCAAAAGCAGAGTACCGTTTGTGCCGACTATCCCATCAAGGGCAGGGCGGAGGCTGCCATCCGGTGAGGGGAGAAAAGGGTCACCCGGTGAGGTGGAGAAAAAAGGGTGGACTGGCGGGATATGTGTGGTGTGATCCGTTGCGGCTTTTGGGGTGTTACCCGGCACAGTGGGTGTGCCGCTGGAGGTGGCCCAGTGGTGGTGTGCCGTGGGGGCTTCACGCGGGTGTGTGCCGCGGTGGGAGGCGACCGCACCGGTGAGGGAGAAAATGAGAGAGAGAGAGAGAGAGAGAGAGAGAGAGAGAGAGAGAGAGAGAGAGAGAGAGAGAGAGAGAGGGCCCTCCCCTTTATTTATTTATATATATATATATATATATATATATATATATATTACTTATATATATTATATATTTTTATTATTTTATTTTATTATTTTTATTATTTTTATTTTTCCCTTCTCTTCTTTGTTTCTTCATCATTATTTATTCTTTCATTTCTAACATTCTTCTCTTTTTTCACCCGCCTCAAAATTACCGGAGTTAAAATGCGCTAGCTATCCGTAAAAAATATTGAGTGTCCACAAATGCCCCCCACCCGCAGGCGCCACGAGAGAGAGAGACGAACGAGTGGGGCTTGCGGGTGCATCCCGTCTGAAGCCTGTCTGACCATTTTCGTCTCCATTATTTTTTTTCTCTTCTTTTTTTTCTCTTTTATTTTTTTCTCTCTTTTTCTTTTTTTTTCTTTTTTTCTTTTTTTTCTACTTCTTTTTTTCTTCTTTTTTTTTTCTTCTTCTCTTTTTGCTTTCTTTTTTTTAAAAAACAACCCTGGACAGCTGCCGCCATGGATGCCGATGGTGAAAAGCTGTTGGCTCGATTGCCCATAATTGAAAACTATAGGCTCGGGTGTCGTTGGTGTTGATTTATTTTTTAATTAGATTCCTATCCCGCCCCCTTTAAATACATACATGCATAAACATGTGAATGAAAGACAAGGGGGTTGAAAGAATGAGAAATACTAACTGTGATCGCCACCAAAGTTCCAACAATGCCAAAGGATGAAGAAGTATAAAGAACGGCACCGTGTATCTTGGAAAGAAAACTTGATCGCCCTTGAAACGTGGTGTGGGCAATTTGTGGATTCAAACCTCCTCTCCTTCCAGCCAGCTAGATGAAGAGGGCCTCACGTTGTATTCATGCTCTCCTGCAAAACAAAGATGAAACACAAAGGTAAAAACCCATTAGAACATGAAGTGTAGAAATCTGCCCAAAGTGATAAAATAGCATGAATAAAAGGGGGAGAACGCACCGGGGGGAGGTTTTTAACCCCTGTGGAAGGGTGAAAAAGATAGGTGGGTGTGTTGTGCATGCATGAGATTTGAAATCACGAGATTTGATTGAGAGAATTGAGAGAAATCATTGATGCAAAATATAGAAAAACACATATGTAGCAGAAAATGCAGAAAACTGTGATGATTTGTGATTTTGAGGAGACTAGAACTAAGAGTGTAGACCATGAAATCAAGCCTAAAAGGATGCAATGGAAAGTTAATACTTCCCTCTCCAAGATAGGGTCGAAGTTGTGAGTTGGAGTTGCAGCATGGCTTCGCCCCACGTCCGAAAACAGCCCCCCTTTCCAACTGTGAACTGGCCAGTTTTTATAGAGTTTTGTAAGAAAGCCTAATCTTCTTATCACGATTCCCGAAGATAGAGTCCAAGATAAATCGAGTTCTCTATATCAAACTTGAGATAATACTAAGGACAAGAGATAGGAACAAACGGAGATCAATTCGGAGGAGGATTCTAGAAGATATGGCTCTTGGAAGGTAGCCCCGGAGCCTTATCTGCAGAGTTTTAGTTGAACTAGGATACTTAAATCCAGATCTTTTGAGCGTGATTCTGAGCAAGATAGCCAATGAAATTTGGATTTCTTTGGACTGAATTCAAGATAATACCAAGGAGAAACTATAGGAACAAACGGCGCTCAATTCGGAGTAGAATTCAAGAAGTTATGGGCTATGCAAAGGGGACACGGCGCATAGAAACGGAGCAGAGTCCAGCACGAATTGGACTCTCAGGTGTGTGTAACGGTCTATCGTAAGACCGTCAGAGTTATGTAATGGACAATGATAGGTCCGTCACACTCTGGGGGTCAAACAGGATGATTTCGGATAAGTTTCGGTGTAACGCACCCATACTAGACCGTCACATGGACTCTGACGGTCTAGGGTAGGACCGCCACGCACTAGGGGTCGAACAGAGTGTTTTCGGGCAATTTTCGGTGTGACGGTCTATCGTAGGACCGTCACACTGCTCTGGCGGTCTACACTGGGCTGTTACATGATGCTCTAACGTACCTCCAGTAGACCTTCACACCGATGAAGGAAAATTCTGGGCAGACTACGCGTGATTTCAGAAATTGAACCGTATCTCTCAAACGGGGCAGAACTAGCAAAAGTGGTAGAAGAAGAAATTATAGATAACTGAAATAGGAACAACTTTCATGAAGAAAGTAAGTTGAGAAAATGACAATAAGAGGGATAAAATGGGGCTAGAATAGATAGGAAAATTCTGGAAAATAGGAGAACAACACAGCACGCCGGAAAAATGTGAATATTTCACAATAGGGGCAGAATTGGCAAATGGCGTAGAAGAAGAAATTGTAGATCTTTGAAAGATGAACAACTTTGATGAAGATAACTTTTTAAAAAGAGGAACCGAAGGAGATGAAAAAGGACCACTTTCAAGACTGCGTAGTGAGAGAGAGCCGATTACTTGAGGGAAGCCGGCCTAAATGGGCCGTAAGTCGACTTGGAAGTCAAAATTTGATAAGATAAGCTCCAGGGCTCTAGAAAATCATGATCTCTAGGGCTCAAAGGATATGAAATGGTAAAAATGGGCTTGAAATCCATCTGAGAAAACTCCAAAATAATTGCTAATTCGGGGCATCAAAAATGATGAATAAGAGAAATGACATAACTTGTGGGCTAAAATGGGTGTCAACAGATGCCCCTCCTTGATGTCCACTTTGCAAGGGAACGAGCGAAGGTGACGCGGAGGTGGAATGGAAAGGAGATGGAGTGAAAGTGATAGCGACATGAAATGGAGATGACGCGGAGATGAAGCGGAGAGAACTGATAAGCGGGCATCAAGGTAAAAAGACCCCCATCAAAACCAACAAGCGACAGGAATTCTTCCGAAAATGCCAAACTAACCACACGGAATTGATGACAAGGATGAGACATGTCTGGAGAACTAACTAAGAAAGGAAAGGAAACACGACTAGCCTCATCGGGGACGCAATCCACGGACAATGAGCGGGTTGGAAGGAACACAGCATAAGAGCTGGAAAATTGCCGTTTACTTCCCTCTCCAAGATAGGGTCAAAGTTGTGAGTTGGAGTTGCATCATGGCTTCGCCCCATGTCCGGAAAGAGCCCCCCTTTACAACTGCGAACTGGGCAGTTTTTATAGAGTTTTGTAAGAAAGCCTCATCTTCTTATCACGATTCACGGAGATAGAGTCCAAGATAAATCGAGTTCTCTATATCAAACTCGAGATAATACTAAGGACAAGAGATATGAATAAATGGGGATCAATTCGGAGGAGGATTCTAGAAGATATGGCTCTTGGAAGATAGCCCCGGAGCCTTATCTGTAGAGTTTTAGTTGAACTAGGATACTTAAATTCTAATCTTTTAAGCATGATTCTGAGCAAGATAGCCAATGAAATTTGGAGTTCTTTGGACTGAATTCAAGATAATACCAAGGAGAAACCATAGGAACAAACGGCGCTCAATTCGGAGTAGAATTCAAGAAGTTATGGGCTCTGCAAGGGAGCCACGGCGCACAAAAATGGAGGAGAGTCCAGCACGAATTGGACTCTCAGGTGCGTGTAACGGTCTATCGTACGACCGTCAGAGTTATGTAACGGACTATGGTAGGTCCGTCACACTCTGGGGGTCAAACGGGATGATTTCGGATAAGTTTCGGTGTAATGCAGCCATACTAGACCGTCACATGGACTCTGACGGTCTAGGGTAGGACCGCCACGCTCTAGGGGTCGAACGGGGTATTTTTGGACAAGTTTCGGTGTGACGGTCTATCGTAGGACCGTCACACTGCTCTGGCGGTCTACACTGGGCCGTTACATGATGCTCTAACGTACCTCCAGTAGACTTTCACACCGATGAAGGAAAATTCTGGGCAGACTACGCGCGACTTCAGAAATTGAACCGTATCTCTCAAACGGGGCAGAACTAGCAAAAGTGGTAGAAGAAGAAATTATAGATAACTGAGATAGAAACAACGTTCATGAAGAAAGTAAGTTGAGAAAATGACAATAAGAGGAAGAAAATGGGACTAGAATAGAGAGGAAAATTCTGGAAAATAGGTGAACAACACAGCACACCGGAAAAATGTGAATAGCTCACAATAGGGGCAGAACTGGCCAACGGCATAGAAGAAGAAATTGTAGATCTTTGAAAGATGAACAACTTTGATGAAGACAACGTTTTGAAAAGAAAAACTGAAAAAGATGAAAAAGGATCACTTTCAAGACTGCGTAGTGAGAGAGAGCCGATTACTAGAGGGAAGCCGGCCTAAATGGTCCGTAAGTCGACTTGGAAGCCGAAATTTAATAAGATAAGCTTCAGGGCTCTAGGAAATCATGATCTCTAGGGCTCAAAGGATATGAAATGGTAAAAATGGGCTTGAAATCCATCCGAGAAAACTCCAAAATAATTGCTAATTCGGGGTATCAAAAATGATGAATAAAAGAATTGACACAACTTGTGGGCTAAAACGGGTGTCAACAGTTGGCTGAGGAGCTGCCGGCTCAAAGGTCGATAATTGAATAGCTGTCAGCTCAGGAGCCGATAACTGAAAAGCTATCGGCTCTAACGCCGATAATTTAAAGTTGTTGGCTCAGGAGCCAATAAGCGAATAGTTGTCGGCTCAGAAACTGATAATCAGGTAGCTGTCGGCTGGGATGCCGATAATTGAATAGCTGTCGGCTCAGGGGCCAAAAATCTGTCGGCTCAGGGGCCGATAAAGGGGGGGTAGCCGTCGGCTTAGAAGCCGATATATTTAAAAACTATCGGCTCAGAGGCCGATAATTATGAAGCTGTCGGCTCAGGGGCTGATAATTGAAAGGCTGTCGGCTATGAGGCTGTTAATTTAAAGCTGTTGGCTCAGGAGCCAATACGTGGATAGCTGTCGACTTAGAAGCCGATAATTAGGAAGCTGTCGGCTGAGATGCCGGTAATTGAATAGCTGTCGAATCAGGGGCCGATAATTGAAAAGTTACCGGCTCTGAGGCCGATGATTGAAAAGCTGTCGATTCTAAGGCCGATAATTGAAAAGCTGTCGGCTTAGAAACCGATATATTTAAAAGCTATCGGGTCAGAGACCGATAATTATGAAGCTGTCGGCTCAGGGGCCGATAATTGAAAGGATGTCGGCTATGAGGCCGATAATTTAAAGCTGTCGGCTCAGGAGCCAATACGTGAATAGCTGTCAACTTAGAAGCGATAATTGGGTAGCTGTCGGCTCAGAGGCTGATAATTGAAAAGCTGCCGGCTTAGAAACCGATAATTGTATAGCTGTCGGCTCAGAGGCCGATAATTGAAAAGCTATGTTTTATCATGACCATTCTTTTCATTCGTTTCTTTTCTTTTCATTCATTTCGTTCATTTATTATTATTTTGTTATACAGTCTCTATCTGTTTTCTTCTCTCTTTCTTTTTCTTCTCTCCCTCTCTTCCCTTTTTTATTTTTTAGTATTGTCTTGTTTTATTTTTTTGTTTTATTGGTTTTTTTATTGTTGTTGCTGTTTGTTTATTTTTTTTGTTTGTTTATTTTTTATTATTTTTTAGTTTGTTCACCCCCCTTTTTTATTCACCTCTTATTATTCATTCTTCTTTTATTCATTGATCCGTTTTATTTATTTCGTTCGTTCTTGTCCTACTCAAGCACACAGGCATGCAGGCATTCATCATGACAGGCATAATATAAGTACATATGAGATAATTCCCCTCTATCGGGGATAGGATAGGGACAAAGTCTATAATTCATGGATCAGGTGCGGTTCACGGAGCACAGCTAGAGGGGGGTGCGCACACGCAATAGGGACACCGCATAGCCTATGTTCATAGTCAAAACTACAATTCACCCGAGACAATTCTCTGTGGCATGGGGGTGTAGGGTTGTAAGCAATAAACCCTAACTATAGGGATATGCAGGCTTTCTAAGTAATACTCGAGGACTACTCTATCGCCCGCACGTTCATTTCTGGCTTTCGACTTTCGGTAGCTTCGCACAGTCCCCTTATTTATTCTATTTTTGGCTGCAGACTTCACCGTTCGACGCGAGTTTCCTCATTTGTTTCAGTGGGGATTCCTGGCTACTCGGATTCATCTTTATTAAACCTTGCTTCACCATTTCGCGCGAGTCTCCTCATTTGTTTCAGTGGAGATTCCCGGCTACTCGGATTCACATTATCAAGCTTTGCTTCACCATTTTGCGGGAGTCTCCTCATTTGTTTCAGTGGAGATTCCCGGCTACTCGGATTCACATTATCAAGCTTTGCTTCACCATTTCGCGCGAGTCTCCTCATTTATTTTATTGGGGATTCCCGGCTACTTGGATCCACATTCCACTCATTCATTTATTTTTTTAACGGGGGCAGGCAGCTTTTTCCTCACGATTACCTTCCGTGTGAGTGCAGACATTAGAGCGTCCATAGAGTGTTAGGAGATAAACCTGAAATCCCTGTGGTCAAAGCTTATTGATTCACATTATGCGCGGAGTGTAGGAGTTTATCTCGGGTGAATTTGTAAGTTCTGCTAACGGCACAGCTATGACTCTTCCCCTTGACGTGTGCATTCCCCAGAATTGGTTTCTTCCCCTCTTAGGATGCGACATGTCACACACCTATCCGTAGTTAAGGCAATGTTATTTATTCAAGGAGTCACGGTCCTAAAGCGTTCACAGAAAAGCATGTTAAATCATCATTTAGGCAAGCATGCACGAGCAAGCATTCAAAATTCAAGAGCATGCAAGAAGGTTCCTTTTTTATTATTATTTGGTCTGTTTGTTTGTTTATTTGTTATTTTATTTATTTATTTTCTTTGTGTATTCTTCTCTTTTTATCTGGTCTCATTTTATTGGTTTGTTTATTTTTTTCTTTTTATTTGTTTATTATGTGTTTTTTTTATTTGTTGGTTTTATTTTTTTTGTCTTTTTTGTCGGTTTATTATTTTCTTATTTTTTTATTATGTTTTTTTATTTGTTTGTTTGTTTGTTGTTTTTGTTTTGTTGTCTGTTTTTATTATTATTATTTTTGTGGTGGATCCCGATAGGACGAAGAATCGACGTTAACCGGGAACAATTTTTTTGTTTAGATAGCAGTTCTGGTCAAAGTATGGTGTTCGTTGGGTCAGACGGAAGGTCATGACGCCAACTTTATGGAGGCTGTTGTTTTTTTTTGTTTTTTTTTCTGGCCAGGGAAGGATCCAGACCAAAGTGAAAAGTTTTTTTTTAGGTGGCCAAAGGCCGAAGGTGGGATTGTTTATTAATTCGACATCTGTCGGCTCGAATACCGATGGTTGAGAAGTTGTCGGCTCATCACCGATAATTAGGAAGCTGTCGGCTCAGGAGCCGATGGTTGAATAGCTGTCGGCTCAGGGGCCGATGGTTGAATA
This sequence comes from Amorphophallus konjac, assembly GCA_022559845.1. Taxonomy (NCBI): domain Eukaryota; kingdom Viridiplantae; phylum Streptophyta; class Magnoliopsida; order Alismatales; family Araceae; genus Amorphophallus; species Amorphophallus konjac. Next base: position 166,360 of record JAHNEJ010000987.1, on the reverse strand, counting down.
GCTGTTGGCATGGGAACCAATAATTGAATAGCTGTTGGCATGAGGGCCAATAATTGTATAACTGTCGGCTCAGAAACTGATAATTGAATAGATGTCGACTGAGGGGCCGATGATTAAAAAGCTGTCGGCATGGGAGCCAATAATTGGGTAGCTGTTGGCATGGGAACCAATAATTGGATAGCTGTTGGCATGGGGGCCAATAATTGTATAGCTGTCGGCTCAGAAACCGATAATTGAATAGCTGTCGGCTGAGAGGCCGATGATTAAAAAGTTGTCGGCATGGGAGCCAATAATTGGATAGCTGTTAACATGGGAGCCAATAATTAGAAAGCTGTCGGCTTAAGAGCCAATGGTTGAAAAGTTGTTGGCTCAAGAGCCCATAAACGGATAGCTGTCGGCTCAGAAACCGATAATTAAATAGCTGTCGGCTCAGGGGCAGATAATTGAAGAGCTGTCGGCTTAATACCGATAGTTAAAAGCTGTCGACTTAGGCGTCGATAATTAGAAAGCTGTCGGCTCAAATGCCGATGATTAGGAAGCTGTCGGCTTAAATGCCAATAATTACAAAACCTGAACATTCTTGAATACCTTCAAACAGCTGTCGGTCTGATCACCGGTGGTTGGGATGTTGGTTGAGGAGCTGTCGACCCCCAAAGGTTGATAATCCAAGAGCTTCAGAATTGTTGCATATTCTGCTGTCCCTTTTCCGCGTGAAATGACCTACGAGGGGTCACCCATCATCTTCGACGAGCCACGATCAGCTTTGTCTCTATCTGCTTCAGCATTTGCCCCCAGAATAGGGTACCACCTGTATTCTGGTTCTTTTTGGCTTTCACTGTAGTTCAGGGAGCTTGAGATGTCCCTCAGAGTGCATTGCTCTTCAACTGGCATGGTGAAGCCGTGCTGACCGTCCTTTTGAGGCTGGGCATTTGGTGAGGACGCGGCGGGTCCACTCTGTGCTCGCCTATATGTAGTTCGCCCTTTCGAATCAGGCTTTCAATGATATCTTTGGACACATAACAATCCTAAATCGGGTGCCCCCTATATTGGTGATAAGGGTAAAATTGAGGGTCGTCTTTCCATCTGGCATCGCTCGACCTCTTGGGCTCCGGGAGGACAACCTTGCCACATGCACGGGCCCATTCGAACAACATTTGAGTTTTCTCCTTAGGGAAGGAATAAGGTTTCTTCATCTTGTCCCTCAGCGAGGGCGCTTGTTCAGCAGGCTAAATGGGAGGAACCCCGACTGTCCCTTTTATTTGCTTCTGTTGTGGTTCGAAAGCCCCAGAATTTGAGATGCATAGTCCCTTTTACGCCAGATGCTTGTCGGCTGGTCTGTTCTCCCCGCCCGGGGTAGTAGTAGCCGGGCAATACTTTGCCAGGAAAACCTCGGCATCAGCTGCCAGCTCACTTAGTTGTTCAAAGGTTCTGACTTTGATGCCCATCACCCTTTGTAGGATTTCATCTTTCAGATTTCTCTCACATCTCCGAATGATGTCTTCGAAATTCGGAGGGCTCCTGCATCTTTCATAGGGGTCTCCCACTCTTCTTATATAGCCTGGGGCGGACCCATCGTCTTTTTGCCCGGTCTCATATAAATTTGCCTCAGTAAATTCTCCCTCAGCCGGCATCGTTTTGGCTGTTCGCCTCTCACTTGGCTTATTCATTGCCGCCGGAACTGTCGGATCCAGGTGTGGGTTGGGTGGGTTTAAGCCCATCTCTCCCATTTTTCTCTTCATTATTTCGAGCTCCTGACGTAACTCCATTGTAAGAGTGGGCTCAAGTTGGCAGGAGCTAGAGATGCTGCCCCCCGCCTCGAATTCAGGTAAGACCATCATTCCTCTGGATCCGTGATCAGACACGTTCAATCTTTGAGAGCTTGATATTCTTGCCCACACGCCCTTGCGTGAGGGAGTATGATGGCATACTTCTTCATGAGGCAGCAAAGAGTGCCCCCACTCCTCTCGGGGCCGGTCGGCATAGCGGGAGGTGGAAGCTTCGGGTTGAGTCGCCTGGGTCGGCACGAAGCATATCTCTTCATCTTCTACTTCTTCAGTCGCTCGGCTCGTGCCGGTCGATAATGTATTGCAAGAGAGGGCAACGCCTCCCTTTCTGTCTTTTGACTTTTCCTTCTTCTTCCCCTTGGCGGCTGGCATATGCCCCCACACCGGGTCGTCTTGCAGCTGCTGGTGTATGGACACCATGTTGACAGCCCTTTTAAAGTCGGGAAGCTCGTGAGGGCATGGAGGATCCACTCTGGATTCGCCCATCTGGAGCTCCCCTCTCTTGATCATACCTTCGACAATGTCTTTAAACACATAACAGTCTTCAATGGAGTGCCCAAGCATGTGATGATATGGGCAAAAACGGGGGTCGTCTTTTCTCCTAAGATCACCTGGCCTTTTCGGCTCTATCAAGGTGACCTTATTGTATCTGGTGGCCCATTCAAACAAGAGCCGGGTCTTCTCCTTAGGAAAGGAGTAAGGCTTCATCATTTTGGCCCGCAAGGGAGGCCCTTCTTGTTGTTCGGCAGGTTTAGCCGGAGGAGGGCCGGCGACGACCCCTTCGTCTTTATTTCTTTGTTGCTCGAACACCCTGAAGTCGACTGTATGAACTTCTTCAGACGCGGGCCGTTTACCGGCTGATTCAGCCTTCTGGCTCAAAGCCGCAGGGACAGAGGAGAGGAAAGCCTCAATTTCTGCCACCACAATGTTTAGTCGATCAAAGGACCTGATTTCAACTCCAATCATCTTTTCGAGGATCTCTCGCTTCAAATTTTATTTGCAGATTTGCACTGCGTCTTCTTGGTGTGGCGGCCGCTTGCATCTCATGCTGAGATTCCGCCATCTTTTAATATATTCCAAAGCAGTTTCGTCATTCTTTTGCTTGGAAGTATACAATTCGGCCATGGTTATTTCTCTTTCGGCAACGTGAAATCGTTCCCGGAACTTCTTTTGCATATCTGGCCAGTCGTCAATGGACCCAGCTTGCAAATTCGAATACCACTCAAAAGCGAGTCCTGTGAGGGAAGACCCAAAGAACTTGAGAAGGTAAGATTCGTCTGCTGCCAAGTCACCCATTACATTGCTGTAGTAGGCTATGTGTTCTTTTGGAGAACCCTGTCCGTCAAACTTGTCAAACTTCGGCGGCTTGCTGACACCGGGAGGTAGCCTTTTGGCAGCGTGGTGGATAGGGTAAGGTACCTTGTACACATCAAAAGCGGCATAATCTTTGTTGCCCCTGTAGGCCAGCTTCTCTTCAATCATCTAATCTATCATCATTTTACTCGCCATCACCTGGTCGACCGGGCCTGGGTGGAGGTGGGCTTGCTGCACCTGCGGTGTTGCCACCATTGCCTAAGGTGTAACGGCAATCCCATGGTATGAGAGCACAGGGGGTTGCACCGTAGTGGTAGTGTGTTGTTGCTGGGAGGGAGTGCCCCCTGTGTAGTTAGGCGCCAGTTGAGCCACAGTCACCTGTGGCCAAGCCTTGAGGATTTGGCCATTGTTTCCCTATGTCTCGGAGGGGACTTCGGGGTGCTTGGCGGTAGACGCTTGTGAATTCTTTTCATTTAGCTGCTTCTTTAGTAGTTCAATCTCCTGTCGATATTCCAGCAGCAGCCTCAGCGTTGCAGGGTCATGCATGGAGGGGTTGAGGGGGATGCCTCTTTCTTCAGCTGGAATTTCTTCGGACAACGTGGATGCTCTCCCACTGTCACCTTCAGCCGTGATCATGTTTACAGCCATCGTGACCAGGCCTACATCTATTTCTTCAGCACGACTGGTGCCGCATTATCATGATTCCTGGGCAAGGACCCGCAGTGGCCGGCCACCACAGCCCTATTGCAGGTGAGTATTGTGGCTCGTCGCCCCCGACCTTTACTCGTAGCATTCGCGGCTTCTATGGGTTGCCGCATCCCCAAAGTGGTACTGTCGAGGTTATGGGAGTGCCCCCGGATAGCCCGAACAATATAACTCCACCCTTTAGCAAGGCGGATGAGAGCTCGTGGCACGTTGACTGGTGCCCAAATTTTGTGGGTGAAGCAGCCTCGCTTGGTCATCCCACCTTGTTCTTCATTATGTGGGTGAGTCTCGGCCCGATGGATGCGGGGCTGGAGGGTTAACCTCCGGGAAGCTTGCGTCAAAACCATGGTCTTCTCTTCTATTTCACTTTCTCTTCCTGGAGTCGGGGCCCGCGGCTGCCTGGGCACCTAGGTTTCTTTAAAACTGATTGGCTTAGGGGCCAACCTCCCCTTTGATTTGGACCCGCAACGGTCCGGCTTCTCTTGGGCCAACAATTGGAAGGAATTCCGTACTGGAACGGTTCGTACGATGCAGTCTGGAATTACTTCAGACCTCCGTCCATCAAGCTGGACTCGGACGCTCCCGACGGTCATGGATTTCTTGGAGCGGGAGATTTGGCACCCCGCGGTAGCGCCAGCATTGTTCCTTTGGAGCCTCCTCCGGTGAGACGCCGATCCCTGGTGAGGTGGGCCGGCAGTCTGCTGCACGTGATGCACGTTGCAGCTTAGCGTCCCAGGAGGGACGGTGTTGTTGTTTCTGGCCGAGGCTCGGTCGGCAGCAGCTTCAGTAACTCCCTGGGTGGGAGCGCCGGTCTCGGGCTTGTCGGATGCTTCCACGTCTAGTATGTTGACGAAGGCCACCCCAAGGAAGTTGGGGAAGCCAACCATGGGAGGGAAGCTCCCGAAGTTGAGGGGGACGGTGAGGTAGCCACCCCTGACGTGGCTCTCGATAGGCTGGGAACTGAAGGCGGTCGCCATCCTCGATGTCGAAGTGTGATTTTCCTGCATTTGCAAAAATAGCATAATTAGTATTACAAGAAGGGGGCCGCGGGGCCCCTAATTCCGGCTAAGAGATGAAGGGTGGATAGGTCTCACCGGGCGTGCCAGACTTATGGACGCACTAAAGTTCGCTCATTTATGTTGTTCGTTTATTTAAGTGCGTGGGCGTGCCAGTCACCGGAGTGACAATTTATTCGGGCTCCGAAGAGCCCATGGTGCGCTCGACCTGACTTCGTCAGACGATTGTGTGGTTCGTGTCGGGACCAGATCCCGTCGTGACGTAAAGGTCGCGACGTCATTTACATCCCCCGTACGAGGGAATACCCTTGTTTAATTGCCGAAATTAGGGGCCCTGCGGCCGAAAGGACTAATACTAACTACGCGAGAAAGAAGCAAGAATAAATCACATTGAGATCCGCATCGGGATATGGGCCACGGACTATATTGGTCACTCGCGGACCTTTTCATGTTCGGACGAAGGTCCGTGACGGAAACGCGGTGGAAGACGGGGCGAATCCGTTCAAATTTCTACCGAGTGCGCGGTAATTTTAATAATGGCTCGAAAAGGGTCCGGTCTTGAGAAGCGGGTCCGGTCTAATCAGAATGTCGGCCCGGGACGAGGTCGGGTCGTGGCCGTGTTGAGGCAATCCCCGTGACTCAGGCCCGACCTACAGGGGCAGCATTGTTATTCCCTTCAGCGCCATGTCACAGGAGAGACAGGCTGCAATATAGACTTTATCGTTTCTTTTATCAGGGCTCCTAATTATATACATGCATTCTTTTTTATTGCTTATTTCCTTTTGTGTATTTTTCCTGAATGATTTATCCATGCTGTTTATTTTTATTATTATTTGAAATTTCTCTCACCGTTATTATTATTATTTCATAATTTTTGTTTGTTTTATATATATATATCTCCAAATTTATTTAGTCATCGTAATTTTTATTGATTAAATACTATTATTATATATTTTATATTACACACATACTTCTTGGGGGGAGTGGACCGCTGAAGGGCCAAAAGGGCGTTGAAGGAGCGTGCCGGTGAAGGTCGTAGGCAGCGTGCCTGCGAAGGGGCCATAGAGAGTGCGCCGGGCAAGGGCGGCTGAAGGCGTGCCGGCGAGGGTATCAAAGGGTGCGCCGGATAGAGATTGGGCTAGGTTGGTGCAGGGTGTGCCAAGGCTGAAGGTAGGTCGCTGCAGGTCTGGGCCGGCAGCAGGTCGGTGCAGCATGCGGGCTGAAGTCGGTGCAGCTTTGAGCTAAAGAGGGGCAAAGTCTGTACGGCCTGCGGGCTGAAGTCGGTGCAACTTTGGGCTGTAGAGGGGCAAGGTCTGTACGGCCGCGGGGCAAAGTCTGTACGGCCTATGGGGCAAAGTCTGTACGGCCGCGGGGCAAAGTCGGTGCAGCTTTAGGCTGTAGGAGGGCAAGGTCTGTACGGCCGTGGGGCAAAGTCTGTACGGCCTGCGGGGTAAAGTCTGTACGGCCTGTGGGCTGTAGAGGGGCAGGGTCTGTACGGCCGCGGGGCAAAGTCTGTACGGCCTGTGGGGCGAAGTCTGTACGGCCTGCGGGTTGAAGTCGGTGCAGCTTTAGGCTGTAGGAGGGCAAGGTCTGTACGGCCGCGGGGCAAAGTCTGTACGGCCTGCGGGGCAAAGTCCGTACGACCTGCGGGGCAAAGTCTATACGGCCTGCGGGGCGAAGTCTGTACAGCTTTGGGCTGTAGAGGGGCAAGGTCTGTACGGCCACGGGGCAAAGTCTGTACGGCCTACGGGGCAAAGTCTGTACGGCCGCGGGGCAAAGTCTGTACGGCCTGTGGGGCAAAGTCTGTATGGCCTGCGGGCTGTAGAGGGGCAAGGTCTGTCCTGCCGCGGGGCAAAGTCGGTACGGCCTGTAGGGCGAAGTCTGTACGGCCTGCGGGCTGAAGTCGGCGCAGCTTTGGGCTGTAGAAGGGCAAGGTCTGTACGGCCGCGGGGCAAAGTCTGTACGGCCTGCGGGCAAAGTCTGTACGGCCTGCGGGGGGAAGTCTGTAGGGCCTGCGGGCTGTAGAGGGGCAAGGTCTGTCCGGCCGCGGGGCAAAGTCGATACGGCCTGCGGGGCAAAGTCTGTACGGCCTGTGGGCTGAAGTCGGCGCAGCTTTGGGCTCAGAGTCAGTGCAGGTCACGAGGACTATGCACGTGGAGAATGAGGTCCGTGCACATATGCACTGGGCTAGGCCAAGGTCGGTGCACAAAGGCACCGGGTTACCGAGGAAAGGCATGCCGAGCGTGCCGCTGGGGGTTCAAGGAGGTAAGGGAGTGTGCCGTGGAGGGTTGATAAGGTGTACCGGCGAAGGCTGGAATAGGCATGCCGGCGAAGGCCCACCCCTCATTTACTTATCTTAAAGCTTTTCTTTTCTTCTTTTCCTTGATCTTTATATAGTTTTATACAAATCTTTCCTCCCTCTTCCCCCAACCTCTTCCTTACAGATTGAGCGTTTAATTTACCACCTAGTCATTTAATCCAATTCTTCTCATGTCGTCCGCAGTGCCTTATTTCGATCAGAGTGTTCTATAGCCGATCGTTTCGTTCGTTCATTGCTTCCCTTTGCCATTTAAACACATTATTATCATTTCTACCAAAAATTTGGCAGCATCTCCCCTTGACCCGAGCGCAAGGGAGATAAAGGGAACGCGCCCACAAGGAGTGGCGAAACCCGTCAATTGAGGGTGGGCGCCCAAAGGCGGCAGCACCTTTGACGAAACTTCAGAAAACCTCGGAGAAATCAACGAGCGGGAGACCCGGCTAAGACAGACTGGGAGTGCACTGGGTAGGAGGATATGGCAACCGTGCCGGGCAAGAGGGCTCCAGGAGCGTGCCGGGCTAGAAGGCCTAGATGGTGCACCGGCTAGAGGGGATGATAGGGTGTGTCGGGCTGGAAGGTGTACCGGATGGGGCTGGAAGGGGCTGGGGTGTGTCGGGCAGGGACGATTAGGGAGTGCACCGGCCAACGGACGAGGGACTGTGCCGGGCTAGCAGGGAATGGACTGCATCGGACTAGAAGGGCCAAGGATGCAACGGACAAGGGGTTTGAAGCTATAGTGGTGGAGGGTATGGGTTGGCCTACCAATGAGAGGAAGCTGTTGGCACATTGGGTTAGGTCTAAGCCCAGGGGCGCATTAACTGACCAAGGGGAAGAAGATCAAGAATGTTAAGGAAGCAGGGGCTCAAGCGGCCTGGAAGGAGGGCACATCTCCTCTACGAGGGTGGGGACACTCTATTGAGCTAAATGGCATGCTCTGGAGTCAGACTCACAAGGGGAGAAACCCATACATGAAGCCACTATCAAAGGACCCCTCTAGATGGCGCTACACCAAGACGTTGTACATTGGACCGGACAGGTCGACATCATGGAAGGTGATCAACATAAGGAGCAAGAACACCAGAGAAAGGGGAGAAGCAAGGGGCAAAACATATCATAAGAAGAAACCAACGAGAATGACATGAAACCCAGCAGAGGGGCATCTTTTATTCATCATAGAAAATGACCATCGCTGGCCAAGGGTCGAGCGTTACAGAGTATGTCTGAAACAAGCTACAAAAGAGATGAGAAGAGGAACAAGAAGATATAAAAAAAAAGGAAAGAAGGGGTGAGGAGAGAGCCGGGGTCGAGCAGGGGCGACGGCCCCCTTCTCTTCCCCTGCTGCCCCCCGCTACATAGAACCTCTCTCTCTCTTTTCTTACTCTCTTTCTCTCTTTCTGGCCTTTTCTTCCCTGGAGCTCCCTGGGCTTGCCGAGCTTGGGCGGACAGGGATCCCCTTCTTCCTCTTCTCTCTTCTCCCTCTTTATGTCTGCCTCTTTCTTCTCTCCGTGTCTGGTGTCCTCTCCCCTCCGTCTTTTCGTTGGAGCGATGGGTTCCTATACCCCTGGTCAAGCCGACGACTGCCGAGGACGGGAGTAGGTGGGGCGAGGACAGCCCAACAAGGTCCAGGCATGGGCCTGCCATGCTTTCGCTGCGCGCCGAGGGCTACGAGCGTTGACCGGCGTGGATGGGCCGAACGCTGTGCCGCTGGGGGCTGAGGAAGGCGTGCCGCTGGAGAGCCTCGCAGGTGTGCCACTGAAGGCCTTCGCAAGTGTGCCGCTGGAAGACCCAAGAAGTGTGCCGCTGAAGGCTTGAAATAGTATGCCGTTAGAAGGCTGGAAAAATTTGCCACTGAAGGCTTGAAATAGTGTTCCGGGGAATGGCCACTTTGGGTGTGCCGGCCAAAGTGAGCAGCAAGCGTGCCGGGTGGATGGGCTGAACGCTGTGCCGGGTGAGGCTTGAAAGAGTGTGGCGCTGGGCACCAGCAGGGGCATGCTGCTGGGGCTTCAAGGCAGGTGTGCCGTTGGGAGGCTGTGCCGCTGAGAGGCACCAGGGGTGTGCCGCTGGGAGGGCACCCAGGGTGTGCCGGGCAGGGGCTCAATAGAGCGTGCCGGGCAAGAGCTCAACAGCATCCATTCTCATGACTTTCTTAATCACCGCAAGGGCGGCACTCAATTCATTCTCATTGTAGTGTGGATCCACATAAGGAGACTATATTCCTCTATGATGCAATTTCGTAGGAATTGATGATTCTGCAGTCCTTTCATTGTTTGAGAGAGCTGATTCCCTCGCACCCATCAGCTGCAAAGGACTGTTTGCCTTGTACGCATGCTTCTCTGGTATGTATACATTTGAAGAGCCTCGGCCTCTGGAAGATATAATCTTTATGCTCCCTTCTTTCCTAGGTGATTTTCCAGAAGTATCTTTATGCTCCCTTCTTTCCTAGGTGATTTTCCAGAAGTAGTAGGTTGCAAATCAGAGGACTTCCCATCAGAATAGTTACTGCCTTCCTTCTTCTCCATAAGTAAGTCAAGCACCGGTGAAGCTATTTGTACATTGCATTTCTCTGTCTCACTTGTCTGAGCATCCACATATGTGTTTGGAGTTTCTGATAATCTTGAGGACTTAAGCTTTACTTTCACACGACCATATCCTGATTGTCTCATTGGTGTTTCATTTATAACAGGATCAGATTTTGCCAGATTTCCTTCTTCATCAGAAGCAACAGAAGGTAATTTGACCTCATTTCTCAAATTTATTACGCAACCATCATTGCCATCCAAACCCAAATCCTCATCCACATTCAAATGCGATGGAGATGGCACTGGCTCATTCACAGCCGCTAACCTCTACTTTTTTTTTCTTGTATCTAGATTTAGAACCCCGCTTGCATTTCATGCCCCCTTTTTTTTTGATCCCTGAAGATTATAACTTGGATGGTGCCAATGACTCCCTGGGAGCGGAAGAGACTCCATAGCCAGTGGCTGGAGGCAAAAGCAGAGTACCGTTTGTGCCGGCTGTCCCATCAAGGGCAGGGCGGAGGCTGGCATCCGGTGAGGGGAGAAAAGGTTCACCCGGTGAGGTGGAGAAAAAAGGTGGACTGGTGGGATATGTGTGGTGTGATCCGGTGCGGCTTTTGGGGTGTTACCCGGCACAGTGGGTGTGTCGCTGGAGGGGGGGCTTCACGCGGGAGTGTGCCGCGGTGGGAGGCGACCGCACCGGTGAGGGAGAAAATGAGAGAGAGAGAGAGAGAGAGAGAGAGAGAGAGAGAGAGAGGGCCCTCCCCTTTTATTTATTTATTTATTTATAATTATATATATATTGCTTATATATATTATATATATATATTATTTTATTTTATTATTTTTATTTTTCCCTTCTCTTCTTTGTTTCTTCATCATTATTTATTCTTTCATTTCTAACCTTCTTCTCTTTTTTCGCCCGCCTCAAAATTACAGGAGTTAAAATGCGCTCGCTATCCGCAAAAAATATTGAGTGTCCACAATATGCCGCTGCTAGAGAGCATGTGATAGGTTACTAGCTCATTCTCATATATTAATCACTACTGCGAGAGAGAGAGAGACCGTCCCGTGACCCGATCCGGGCACGAGAGAGAGCCGACCACCCTAGCTCACTACCGGTTCCTCAACCGCGCACGTCCGTACGCTTCCCTCGCTAAGGGATGATCGCGAGCTTGTCTAGAGTCTAAGGATTGTGTATCCAATTGGAGTCGAGTCCGCTGTCCGTCCCGCATCAATTTGGTATCAGAGCGCCAGTTGAGTCTAGGGTAGTATTTGGTTCAAACAAAAAAAAGTGTCTAAGTCTAGGTGTCACTTTTGCAAACCATTATTCAGTATATGAAAAGGTGTCACCCGACCGTTAGGTTACGCCTATCGGGGAGGTGATTCACTCACGTGAGAGGATCTTCGGATCCCCGGACTCCGCTAGGCATCGGATCTTGGTTTAAGTCTAGGGTCCTTAGTGTGCATTAGTTAGTGCATTCCATCCTTGTATAGTCGTGTCTACTGTCTTGTCCAAGTGTCAGCATGTCCGTCTTATAGTTCCCCATTTCCAATGGACTCCCGATCGCCCAGGCGATATGACCGTTGGCCCACCCATGGGCTTGGCAACCATCCTCTCCACTTTCGTAGGCCCGAAGCCTCGGATTTTTATGGCTCCAATGACCCGGGCGACTACCTCAAGTGGGAGGCCGCCATGGACACATACTTTGATTCTTATACCATGTCCGAAGCTGGGCAATTCTATTTTGCCAAGGAGAGGCTTCTCCACGAGGCAGCCGAAAAGTGGAGGGACATCGAAAGCTTGAGAGAGGTTAGGAGGCAATGGCCCAACGAATCATGGTGGGACATGAAGAGAGATCTTAGGAGGGTCTACCTTCCCCATCCGGTCCCTTCCAACCCGTCCCACCCATTTGCTTCCAACCACGTGGGTCACACCTACAACCGACCCCACCCAATCACCTCCAACCAAGTGGGTCATAGTCGGAGGCATGGAGCCCCGCACTTAGATAAGCCCCGACCCAAGCCTAGGCCAGTTGATTACGGGCAAGTCCACCACGATACCCCTACTCCAACCCACACCGTTGCCGAACTTGTGCAAATGATCTCTGATCGGGTGGATAGGAGATGTGCTTATTTTGAGTCGATGGTCTCCCCTTGCCCACCCTCGAGTTCGGACGTAGCCACCACCAAATCTACGGAGGTCATAGCCGGTAGTCCCAACCCGGCCCTACCTACGGGGTCCCAAGGGCCTCTTCCCCTTCTAGTAGACAGCCCTCCCCCACCCCAGCCAGGGAGCCCTTCCCCTAGTACTCCTTTGCCATCCATTTTCGATCTTCCTCCGGAGCCATCTCATTTGGAGCCACCTCAGCCCGAGCCACCCGTGTTTCTAACGGGAAGGCTTTTCATCGCCAAGCCGCTACTTAGCTGGCTCAAGAATGGCTTGGTCCCACCTCCCTTCCCATCCATGGACCCTACCCTACCTCTAGTGCCAATCAACTCATTTCACACCACTTTTCGGTCTAGTCACTATGTGGATACATTGGATGACCCTCTTAAAGGGTTAGACCAACAATTGACATTTACGCACTTGTTGGCCCCAGGCTTCGACTGACCTACAGGTCGTAGCTTCACACATCCATCCTTAGGGTCTATCACCTCCGTGTGCACCGTGGGTCATGTCACCACGGAGGTTCTTCTACTCCTCCCGTTACCGGCCGAGCCCAACTTCAGTCCTTTTATCTCGAGGGAGGAGCTATATCTCTTATACACCGTCCCATCTACCACGATGGATGGAGGTGACCATCACCTTCATGAATTTCACCCATGGGACTATGTAATGGAGGAACCGAGGGGTCACACATTCTTTGACCCATTCGACCCCTTCTCTAGTGGGCCTCGTGACCCATCACTTCCTTTATACCTTGTCAGGGAAGTCCACTTTCACACCCCTTCCCCACGGGCCAATCCATATACACCCATCAAGCCCGATCATTGGCAAGGTGATTTTGGTTCTCCTAGCCCTCCCACACCAAGACCCATAGGAAGGCAATGCATGACTCGGTCATACTCGGACATCTAGGAGCTCCCCTTGGCACCAACCTCCGGTTACGTAACATGCATGCATGGCACATATTTGGGTGTCCTGGTCCACCCTTGCATGTGTATGGGTCGGACTAACAATAGGTTTGTCTAGGGTCTTGTGTGTCTGTTCATACATCGAGTCGAGTCGGTCCTTTGTACGCTCGCGTTGTCAGTCCCTTTCGAGTGCGAGACTTGTCAGACTTTGGGATCGGCTCTACCTCAACATATCGGATCTAGTCACATAAAGGGACCCAGCGGTGATTCCTAGTGAGTCTTTGAGCCGCCTCCCTCCTTTGAGAGTGACCCCACCCCGGAGTGTCCACCTCTAGTCTCATTCCTCAGCAGCGAGCGCATATCGAATCTATACGGGATCAGCAGGTGTCCAGTACTTGGAGTGGAGCGTACTCCGCGCTTCCTGGTACGATGACGGATCCGCCGGCGTCACGAGCAGCCGCACCCTTACTCGACGGAGTCGAATTCTTCTCACCCGGGGAGAATTGATGGGGACATCAGAGCATGACCACTAACTTTTAATTTTACATTTGAGTCCTTTTATATACATTTATATCCATGGGAAAATATGTACGCAATTGTAAGGCTTTGTAAGCCAGTTTATCTTCCTTAAGGATCTTTGGGTTTTTGTGTAAAAGTTCAGTAGGACCAGCAAGGGGCCCCCATCTCCTTCCCTATTGGTCCACCTAAGTCTTAGGGCCCATGTGGGACCAGTCAAAGGTCCAAGGTGGACTTCTAGATACTTGACCATTCAAAGGGGGCGAGTGTTACAAAATGTCAAAGTTGGAATGCCCCTTGGTCAAGGGGGCGCCCCCTCCACTATAGCATTTTTTATTTTTATTTATTTGGTTCCAAATCACATGGGAGAATAAAATATGATCTCCCCCTTTTATCCCTCCCCTAATTTAGATATGAGGTTATTTTAGGTCTTTTTACACTTTCTATGAATATCTTGTAATTTATGAATTATTTAGCATCAATGAAGAAATAATTTTATTTATGCTCAATTGGCCTAAGGGTGCCCCTCTCTCCTCCCCTAGAGTTGCGAAGGCTCTCCTTCAGATGTGTGCCGCATCTCCACCGCCACCTCTCTAAGTGCGACGCTCAGCTCCATCGCCGTCGCCGCCGTTCGTGCCACTATTGCACTGCCACCGCCATCGCCGAAAGTTATGTCCAAATCAGGACAGAACCATCTTATCCAAATTTTAGCTCCCAACCTCGTGATCTTCTGGAGCCCAAAATTTGAGGGTAGGTTCCCCACGCAAATACCCTCTCCCAAAAAAAGTTTCCCATTTTCTAGCCTTCTTTTTCTATTTTTTCAATTTCATGTTCTTCAGCCTTCCACATCTGTCTGTGTTCTGTCAAGTGTTCTAGCAAGCTAGTTCTTTCATAGTTCGACCCCCTTCCCTTTTTCTGATTGAGTTCAAATTTGGACTGGGTGTTCTGCCCACCAAATCCCATCTCTCATAATTTTTGCTTGAATTTAGAAGTTCTTTTACCCCACCAAAAAATTAAAACTCAGTCAAACTTCTGTTCTGTCATATGCAGTCCAGATCCGACCTCGGTCCCTTCAAAAATATTGTTCCCCATCTAAACATCCACCATAAATTCCATAAAAAATATCCCCGTCTTCCTTACTTATCCCTCTACAACTTTCATCAAGAGTTCAACTCCTAGATCTGAACTCTTAGTTACGGTCAACGTCTGTTATCAGGAAACTTCATTTCTGTCTAGAGTTTTCTGAGTCTGTCAGTCAGTCTGCTCAAAAATACACCACGAAAAATTCAGAGCCATTAAAATTCTGTCCATAGTATTTGGTCGAAGGATTTCAGATCAACTTTCTAACAATACATATTTCGCGTCGATCCGACGTCGGGATTGATCGCAGCAGCAGATCTCGCCGGGTCGCACGCTGTAAAACAGAAGCTTCAGATCCGTGGGCAGCAAGGTCAACAAGTGAAGACCGGAGCTAACTCGCCTTCCACAAGGTGAACCAGTGCGCCGTCGCCCCAGGGAGCATCCCTCCAGGAGCCACCGTCACAGTAATACCACTTCGGGCCCACTCAGACCGGCCAACCAGCAGTGGGCCCCACAACCAGCAGCTTGCGCCGTCCGAACCGCACCGATGGGGTGATCAAAGTGCTACCCGTCAACCCAAGATCGGTCCTCCCGGACCCCACTTATAGCCCGATACCTCCCTGCGTGGAGTGGGTTGCAAAATTAACTTCTGTAATTATTTGATAATTATTGTTAACCGGGAGTTATCGTACTTGGCCGGGATCATCTTCCCCACGCCCGGAGCGTGGAGGTATCGTGTCCATTCCTCTCTCGGCATTTTGCTTTACTCGTATTTACTTCTATATGCCGTTGCTAGAGAGCATGTGATAGGTTACTAGCTCGTTCTCATATATTAATCACTGTTGCAAAAGAGAGCGAGACCGTGCCGTGACCCGATCCGGGCACGAGAGAGAGCCGACCACCCTAGCTCACTGTCGATTTCTCAACCGCGCACGTCCGTATGCTTCCCTTGCTACGGGATGATCGCGAGCTTGTCTAGAGTCCAAGAATCGCATATCCAATTGGAGTCTAGTCCGCTGTCTGTCCCGCATCAATCGTCCATGAGATGGGGACGGGTGCGAGACCCCACTTGAAGCTCCAGGTCCATCCTCTACTGTCGTCCGCCTTCGCCACCACTTCGACCAAGGGTCCTACGATTCACGGTTCGAGGTCGAACCTCCTCTAAACAGAGGGGTTTGACGAGAATCGTCAAGCAACATGGACAACTATTTATTTTATATATTTATGTGTATTAAGTATGTATGTATTTATGTATTGTGTGTAAAATATATGTATTACTACATGTATATTTACTTTTATTTTATTAGGCTAGTTGTAGTCAAAAGTTGTTATATTTTATTTTTATTAAGCCCACAAGTCAAAAGGTGAGTTGGTGGATTTTATTTTATTAGGCTAGGATATATATGCAAATATGTAAAGTCTAATAGTATGTATGTTATGACTTTTCCCTATATAAGGGAGGCTAAGGGTGTTGTTCGTATGATGGTATGAATGAATGAAGTTTGGAGAAGGTGCATATCCCCTTGTGTTTTCCCCCTTCCCACCTTTCTCTTGTGAGATTTGAGAGTCGCCCGGTGAGAGATCGCCCGGTGTGAGGCCGAGCTGTGCGAGACAGCAAGCTATCTCGTCCTATTCGTCCCCTCGGAGCTGCTGTCGATCCGTCCTCCGACGCCGTCCGCGTCAATCCCTAGGTCCGAAACCACGGTAGCATAATTCTCAAGATAGCTCACAAGCCGCCGAGTCAATCCTCTATATCCAAGGGAAAAGCAGGAAACGTCCAGTCCCAGGCTGGGTGACTGGACTCACAGTCCAAGGGTCAAACCCATGGCCCACTCAGAAACACTTACCTGGAAGCTAATGATGTGCGGGAATAACCCACCGCACACATGCCGATACCCGACGACTCGTTCTAGCGAGAACACGAAAGTCCGCAACACGAGAGGGTCACCCGGACCATCCAAACATATAGGCACGCTAATCGGGGTAACACAGTATCTCCAGACAACCCAAAAATACGGACACAGAACCCACGGGGTGTCCGAGACATCCACAAGACCGATGGTCGTCAACTGGGTCACAACCGGGTCGACCGAGGCCCACACAGCACGGACGGAACACGGCGAGCACAAAAAATCACGCGGCGGTCCTCTCTAGCCACCACAGGGCCTAGCGGTCTAGCCAGGACCGCAAGGCCTGGCCTAGCGGTCCAACCAGGACCGCAAGGCCCCATAAGCCACCAGAACCCAGGCGGTCGCTACCGGACCACCAAGCAGGGTGGCGGTCCATTGCCTTGCCGCTAGTCGTCGCCTAGCGTTCAGTCGCAAGGCCGCTACCCCACCTGACCTCGAATGACCGAGAAACGGAAAATGATCGCGCCCTGACCGTAAGGTACTGCCTGGCGGTCTTCACCAGACCGCTAAGCTCTCCTGGCGGTCCATCGCGCGACCGCTACGCTCGAACTGACATAAGAGGACTCCTAGCGGTCTCCACATGACCGCCGGGTAGCCTAGCAGTCCCTGGAAGGACCGCTAGGTTGTCCCGAGAGCGGAAACGACGAATCACGTAAAAAAAATCTCATTCCATGCCCCGTTCACACGCATGTGAAGGGGAAAATAAGGGGAAACTAGTCCCCAACCTCTCTAGCACTGAGAGGACCCATTTAAACCTAAAAAATGCGATTAAAACATAAGATCCGGCTCACATCCCAAAATATGCTCTTTTTCCCAAAACGCAAAAATAATCCCGCTCGGCTAGCCTCGGGCTACCAAACTCGCGAGAAATGAAGTACAGAGGTTAATGATCCGTCCCCTTACCTCCACCGAAGATTCCGCGCGCCAGGGACGCCGATCCGCGAAGAAAATGCCGTTGAAGCCCCGTCGGCTCACGAACTCGCCACGAGCTCCACCACGAGCCACCGCCTCCCGATCCTCGCCCATGCTCGGCCGATCCTCACCCACGTCACCCCGTGTCGCCCCCGCCTCGCTCCGTCGGCCGCCGGAGAAGAGAGGGTGAGAAGAGATAACGTGAGAGGGGAGGGGGAGAGAATAAGAGTGAGGAAGAGAGAGGGAAAAGGATTTATATATATAGAAAATCCAAAAATTTTAAAAAATATCAAAAATAGGAAAAAATATTCTCCAATATCTTCGAAAAATACACAACGCAGTGGTAACTTCTCGGAGTCGGAGAACGCGACGGTTCGCCCTACAATGGATTCCGAAGGTCCGACAGATAAAAACACGTGTAAACCGCTAAACCCAATCCAGGACCCACAAAAGCGATCCGAAACCCACGGATCCTGATCCGATAAATAATCTAAAAAATTCGGGGCGTTACAAAAATAGTCACCAAGACAGTGGTACATGTGCTTTGACTCATTTATGTACATTAAAGATTAGCTATACTCGATGTGAGTATGATTGTTGTGTTTATTTCAAAAATCTTACAAATAGTACATGTGTTTTCTTGATGTTTTATGTACATTAAAATTTTTAATAAAATTTTAAAGGAACGGAGAATGTCAGATATTTGGAGAAAAAGTATTGTTGTTCCTTTCTATAAAAATAAGGGAGATATTCAAAGTTGTAATAATTATCGTGGAATTAAGCTTATGAGTCATACTATGAAACTTTGGGAAAGAGTAATTGAAAAACGCCTCCGATGTATGACTACTGTATCGAAAAATCAGTTTGGTTTTATGCCAAATAGATATACTATAGAAGTTATTTTCTTACTACGACAACTAATGGAGAAGTATAGAGAGATGAGAAAAGATTTGTATATAATTTTTCTTGATTTAGAGAAGGCGTACGATCGAGTACCGAGAGAATTGATTTGGTGGACATTAAGAAAGAAAGGAATCTCTCAAGGATATGTTGATTTGATTAAAGATATGTACGGCGGTACTATTACTAGTGTTCGAACTATTACTGGGGAGACTAGTGAATTTCCCGTTTCTATAGATTTGCATCAAAGTTCTGCACTAAGTCCGTATCTCTTTGCCTTAGTTATGGATGCAGTAACTAAACAATTGCATGAGGATATCCCTTGGTGTATGCTATTTGCAGACGATGTTGTTTTAATTGATGAGAGTATTGATGCTCTAAATGCTAAGTTAGAGCGTTGGAGACTTGCCTTGGAGTCTAAAGGTTTAAAATTAGTAGGAGTAAGTCAGAGTTTATGCACTGTAATTTTAGTAATGAGAGAGTGGTTCAGGAAGACATGGTTCTAATTGATGGACATAACATTCCGAAGAGTAGTAGCTTTCGATATTTAGGGTCTATCATACAAGAGAATGGGGAGATTTATGATGACGTTACACATAGGATTAAGGCAGGCTGGTTAAGATGGAGAAGTGCATCAGGTGTCCTTTGTGATCGTCGTATGCCTGTGAAACTCAAAGGGAGATTTTATAGAATGGACGTGAGACTTGCTTTGTTATATGGTACCGAGTGTTGGGCAGGACGAAAGGAACACATCCATAAAATGTGTGTAGCAGAGATGAGGATGTTGAGATGGATGTGTGGCAAAATTAAGAAAGACAAGATTAAGAATGAGCGCATCCGTAAGGACTTAGGGATAGCTCCAATTGATAGTAAAATGAGAGAAAATAGACTCGGGTAATTTGG
This sequence comes from Amorphophallus konjac, assembly GCA_022559845.1. Lineage (NCBI taxonomy): Eukaryota > Viridiplantae > Streptophyta > Magnoliopsida > Alismatales > Araceae > Amorphophallus > Amorphophallus konjac. Next base: position 147,406 of record JAHNEJ010000987.1, on the reverse strand, counting down.
ACATATGTTTCGTCGCCCTAACTCAGCGCCGGTTAAAAGATGTGACCAAATCTTAGTGGATGCTAGTAAAAGAGCTCAAGGAAGGCCTAAAATGAGATGGTGCGATGTTATTAGGAAGGACATTAGTTTCTTGGGTTTAAATATGAATATTACACTTGATAAAAATTTTTGACGAAACAGGATTCATGTAGCCGACCCCAATTAATTGGGATAAGGCTATGATGATGATGATATATATGTTGGTTGCTACTAAAAGCATGGATGATGTTAATCATCAGAAATCCTTGTTGAGCAAGGAGTTTGACATGAAGGATTTAAGTGTTGTTAAAAGGATCTTTAAAATAGAAATCTCTAGAGGCATTAAAGTAAGGAAGCTCTCGGTCTCATATGAGGGATACATCCAAAAGGTGTTGGGGAGATTTGGCATGAGCAATGCCAAATCAATAGGTACATCTTTGACTTGTCACTTCATGCTATTTATTGCAGAGTCTCCTCAGACAAAAGATGAAGCGAAGGAAATGCTAAAAGTTCCATATGCAAATGCAGTTGGATGCCTAATGTATATTTATATACCAAACCTGATCTTGCTCATACAATGAATGTGATAAGCAAGTTCTTGACTAATCCAGGTAAGGAGCATTGGCAGGTTGTGAAATGGGTGTTTAAGTTCTTGAAGGGAACATCGGATCATGGGATTCAATTTCGTACATGAAATGGCTGAAGTGTTTCAGCTATGTGATATATGTTGATTATGCTGGAGATCTAGATGACATGATGTCTATAACAGAGTATGTGTTTAGTATGGAGAAGAACCTATTTGTTAGAGATCTATATTATAGACAACGACAACACAATCTACAACTGAGGTAGAATGTATGGCAGTGACAGAGGTAGCCAAAGATGCTTTATGGTTGAAGGGACTATTAACAGAACTTGATGTGGATCAACATGCGGTCTGATTGTAATGTGATAGCCAGAGTGTAATGTATTTGATGAAGAACTACGTTTCATGCCAAAACAAACATATGGCTATCATGTTTCACAAGATAAGGGAATTGCTCAGTGCCAAAGAAATTAATCTTGTGAAGGTGGAGACCAAGGAGAATGTAATTGACATGTTGACAAAGCCAGTCACATTAGAGAAATTCAAGCATTGCTTGGATTTTCTCTACATCACCAAGTGCTAGCTGGTGGAGATAACAGTATGAAACTTGTGAATATTCGTCAAGGTGGAGATTTATTGAAATGTGACTCATATTCAAACTAATTCAGTGACTGGAGCAGTTTAGGGAACTTAGACGATATATAAGTTTAGGATAGACGAAGTCCAAGTTAGACGGAGTACAAGTCAAAAAAAGTCTCAGTAAATTTGACGATGGATCGTCTAATTAAGTAGCGAGGCTGTAGGTGACTTAGATGATACAACTTGAATGGAACAGATTTAGACGATATAACGTCTAAATCAGAAACTTAGACGAATCATCGTCTAAGTGGAGAACTTAGACGATAAGTCTCTAAGTTAGAAGTTGAAGCTAACTTAGACGAAGTAGGATCTAAGTGGAAGACTTTGGATGATAAGATCGACTAAATAAAAAACTTATAGACAATGTATCGTCTAAATTCACAAAATGACAAAGGCAATGAAAGACTTAGTCGATATCATCGCCTAAATCGTAAATCTAATTAAAGAAGACTAAAGATTAGATAGAGTCCAAGTAGAAAGTGGACGATACGTCCTATGTAATACATAGACATTTTTGTGCGGTCATATGTTTGAAAAAGAGTGATTTTATCGTTGTAATTAATTATTAGATAGGGTCAATAATTAAGAGATTATTCTCTTTTATTGATAGAGAATATTTATCGAATAATGCTCAGAATTCTTATATACGTGAGGTCTTAGAAATATGAAAATTTTAACCTAACCTTGTAATATGAGACGGTGAGTACGGGAGTTAGATCACCACCGTTGTAGCTTTTTTTTAGTGTTAGTGCAGAAAAAAAAAGTTAACAAAAATTTTGTGGACGTAAATGGATAATATGAATAATTGAAACACGTAAATCTATGCGTTATCTCTCACTCTCTCTCTCTCATCTTCTCTTTCTTTCTCGCTTCTTTAATGCACGTTTATTTCTATGCGAGTGATCCATGGTCGTCCTGTTCTGCCGCGAGTGAAAACAGTGAGATATCTTGCTGTAAGAGGTTCTCGACAATCTCCGCGTCCCAATGCAAGGCACCTCGGCGATGATGCCCTGGGAGTCGTCCGTAGGAGGGATATTTATGTGTGCGTGTGTGTGAGAGAGAGAGAGAGAGAGGGGTACGTGCGTGATAATTCACGGTGTTTTGGTAGAAAGGTGTCTAAAAGGATTAGGGTTGGTAGATTCGATACGAGTCGTCCGGACTCTCGTGATTTGGTTTGATTTAGATTATGAGTGGATCGTGCAAGTCGTAGGTCGTCATCAGATCGTATTATTAATTTAATATTATATTATATATTTAAAATATTATTTTTATTTTATTTTATTATTTTTTTATATATCATATATATATATATATATTTTAAAATAAAATGAGATAGATCGAGATAAATCAAATCGAGATCAACCTGATCCATCTCAACCCGAGATCAAATGAATCGAGTCGACAAACGCTGAGAAGGACCGTGTTGCCTAATAAGCGCACATGTCAATTAGGCCTCTCATCCATCCCATTCTCGCCTGTTCCTCAGCTGTCTTTACTCGCCATGAAATCGTGTGAACTGGGGGGACTTGTCCATCCTGAAAAGTCGCTGTCGGATGGTGGTGTGATGCCATCAACACCCCTTGGAGATAAGGCGCGTCTTCTACTGGCAAGAGATATCGCCGCCACCATTTTGGCCAACATGTTACTCGTGGTCATTTCGCGAGTGTGAAGGCAAGAAATTGAAGTCCTCCACTCGTGATTGGCTCAACTCAACCTCAGATTCAGACGGCCTACCCGGTGGAAGCATGGAGCTGGGGCTCATCGGCAGAATGGGCACCGATCGATCGATCGATCGATCGATCGATGGCTGCCCCACAGCATCGCCACACAGATTTTGCCCTGATTTTTTTTTGTTTGATTGGCATCCCAAGGGATACATTAATATCAAGGGCACTGTGGCTTGCACAAGGTGACAGGAGACCGCTAGCTGTTAAAGAATCGTTGGATGGGATCCTCGCTAGATACCTAATACATTAATTAAGAGCCATAACAAGTTAGGATAATTATTTAATGGGTGTGAACTCAGGTTAGTTTATCATTAGGTTGGAGTAATTATTATTTTGATAATATATCTTAGTCAGAGTTAGATAAGATATTATTGTGAGAGAGTGAAATGATTTAACTCTGAAATATTTTAGTCTTAACCGACTCCCGTTACAGAGTAACAATGTAACACTGCTATCAAACTAGAATAAAGGGATATATATGTAACCAAAATGTTTCATTTTCCCGTCGGCTCGAGCGAGAGAGAGAGAGAGAGAGAGAGAGAGAGAGAGAGAGAGTCAAACAGGAGAGAGAAGGGTAGCCTAATCATCTTTTGGGAAGCCCGAATATAGAAGGGGAATTGACCGAGACATGAGCTTAAACATTATATAAACGTTCGAGTTTTGAGGATTGCACGTGGGGTCGAAGCGACCACAAGAAAATCCTGCAAATATGACAAAAACTCCAGCAGAATTTGGCGCTCTGATCGCATCAGCGACTCCACAAATTAAACCGGTTAGACCCCATTAAATGTTTTGAGCATGAGATTTGCCCAAATCACGCAAGTTGTCTCTCTGCGATTGCTCCATGTATGATGGAAAACAGAGGTCAGCCTATAATATGCGCCTGTAATAGACATAGTAAAATATTTTTTATACCCACTTCCCTTAAAAATAATGCATGAACAAATGAACGCAGAGATTAAGGTGAACACATCGCAGAGAAGGAAATTGGCAGATGGTCGATATTTATAAGAGATTTTCGCATATAATTAATCATCGTCGATATTAACTGGCCAAAAATATCACTGTAAGAAACATATTAATATGTATATTGTTACTTTTTAACAAAATGTTATAAAACTATATATCATTGCGATTAATTTTCATCGACGAAAAAATTATTACTATACAAAGATTGAGGTGCTGGTGGTGTTCATAATAAGTTATACTCTTTTCTTAGATATAGTTAAAGATTACTACGGTTAAATTTACGTCTCGTAATAAGTTTACGACGATGATATTGTATAACATTTCGTTAAAAGTAATGATACATCGTTCAATATCTTTTTTTGTCACGATATTTTTGACATTGCAACCATACTCATGATTTATACGTAAAAAAATCCCTTATTTATAGTTAGACTCTCATGTGTTGCGCTACTCGAGTAAGAATTACTTGCCCAGTTACGTAGCGAAATTAATTGCCGGTTGCCGCAGCTAATTAACGTCCGGCCCACAGGTTGCACGCTTCTCAAAGTATATAACACATGCTTGGCTATTTTGCAATCCCGGTTAGAAAAAGCTAGCTTAATAATTAGTTGATCCTAAAGACAGTGATCTAATTATGTAATAATAATTAAGATGATGCGTCGTCAATTTAATCCGACGATGTAAACCGCTGCCTAATTTCTTCCCTTTCTCTCTTGAGAAGTTGGAATTTGGGACTGAACGCCACGCTACGAAGTTAAACATGCACGTCATCAGTTTTACGAATGGATAGGTGGAGACAAGATGGCGCCACCGCACCTGCAGGCTGCGGCCGCAATAAAACCTTGCAGTAGATATGATTTGTTTCTTCCTTGTTACAACCACACACGTGTAGAAAATAAGGCCTGCACATATATTATATGTTTTTTCTAACATACCGAACATTATTTATTTCTTTCTTTCTTTCTAACATGCCGACCATACACGTAATCACTAATCACACACCCGTCGCCATGTGAGTCCATTGGTGTGCTTCCCCGTTAAACAACCCACGAGCAACAAAGCCGGAGTAATCAGGATCATCGGATTCTTTTCTAATCCCACACCACCAGGACCACCCAAAACCTAGGCATATCATATCATCCCAATCTATATAAATATTCTTTTAATATAGAATCTCCTAGCTAGGCTAGGGTAGGATAGGCTAGCAGCCCCAGCCAGAGAGGGCCGCCTCCATCACATTCTTCAGCTGGGTCCCTCCCATTTCATCGTTCTGCAGAGTCAGAAGTCAAACAGTCACGTCATCTGAGAGTCCGAGAAGAGAGTTATCGAAAATAAAACTGTCCAGAAAAACGAAATAAAATAAAGATAAAAACAAAAACTTTTGTCGCAGAATTACAATCACGAATTTATTATACATCTATATATATTTCTATAAAGAATTACTATTGTCAGTGTACAAAATGCCACTTTATTTGTGCAAAAAAGATCCACCATTTCCTTCGTATTACTCCGTTTACACAGTTAGCATTTTTAATGACACAAGTACGAATTTAAACATAGAATTTTATTTCTATATATTTTTTTGAAGAAAGTCCATTATTTTGACTCCTATTTACATTTTTAAACGATGGTCAAAATCTATAAACCATGTTCAACCTGTGTAAACGAACCTCGAAAATCGTTATGGGATATAATTTTAAAAATAAATTTAGATGGGACACAGTTAGGTAAATATTTTTAAAAATTAATGTATTTTTAAAAAAATTCCCAATATAGATGATGGGGCCACAATATTGTGTCACATCCAACACGTGCCGTTGAGAACATGGCAATACAGCACCTTCCGTTATACGCGGCGTGGTCCACTGCCACCGAACCGTGGCAGTTTCCCTTGTCGTTTCCCAATTCCCTGTTCAAAGACGACACGTGACATTTTCTTATATTTGTTTATTTCGCTTTTTCCTTTGCCTGCATCCGATCTGGATCTTTCTTTAGCATATCCGTAGGCAATATCAAACATAAAGTGTGCGGTCTAAATAATAACAGTACTGAGTGAACAAATATTGGGCGGCAGCAACTCCCAAACCCTAAGATAGTGATTGGATGATCATATTATATTTCTATGATATATATTATTTATTTATTTAATATATGGATGCTTATCTAATTTGGGGTGACATGTGACATCTTCACAACTAATAAACAGTTAGATATGCTACTTGAGTGTTCAGATTTCTCTTTCATCAAACTACTGATCGCCGAACAGAAAGCTAAGCGGCGAGGAATATAACTTGGGTCTAATATTTCTCCACGCGTTTATCTGGAAGCCCAGCCAGGGCCGTTGGGCCACCTCACAGAGAGAGAGAGAGAGAGAGAGAGAGAGAGAGAGAGAGAGTAACATATAACCTGGATGAACAGAGTATGGAGGATGTTGCCGGAGAAAGATGTGATGTTGGCGGCGCGGATGTTAAGGTGAAGGGACTCCAGGGCTTCACATAGCCGGGCCATGGTGTCCTCCTCCCTCGGGCAGGTGATGCTCACAATGGACGTGCCTTCCCCTACCTCACGCACCTTCAGCTGAAACATCATGAGTACGTCTCCCCACTTCAGTAATCTATCCATCCCTCTCGAAGTAACGAACTCTGCAAATGAAGCTTAAAAATCCATGGAGATTCTCCAAAAAATGACTCACTTCAGTGACATTGATTGGAGACCCGGCCGGCTTCGGCAACTCAGGCATCCCCGAGGTCCGCCTCTTCTTCCTCCCCGTCGGGTTCTCGGTGTCAGCTCCCTTCCTGCGGCTCGCCAGCTCGAGCTCCGACACCTCGGCCGCGAGCTTCCTCTCTTCCTCTTGGAGCTGCATGATGTAGTCGATGGCGTCCTTGAGGATGGACGCCTTGTCCATCTGTGACACAACCGAGCCGATCATGTCACCCATCATCGGAAGTTAATTACAGAGCAACCCGCATTCCGAACAAAATGTCACAGATCATGCACCCAATCGTACGTCCACTTTGCCTGCTAGCTGTTTAATCGGACTTGTGCGTTACCTTGGTGATGCTGGGGACCAAGCTCCGGAGGGTGTAGAGCTTCTCGTTAAACCTCTTCCTCCGTTCCCTCTCCTGGGCAATGCTCTTCTTCGCCGTCGCAGGGGACGCGGCCCCGTCCGGGGAGCTCGAGTCGTAGTACCCCGAGAAAGCATCGTCAAATCCCCAGCTGCTTTTCCAGGGATGAAGCAAGAATATGAGCGTCAACCAGAGACCCAATCTGGGTAAACTCAAAGTGGACTCCCCAAAGAAAGAGGGAGACCCATCAAAAAAAGGAAGCAGACCCATAATAAGAAGGGAGAGGAGGGAGCAGAACGATGAGGAGGTAGGGAGTTGAAGAGCGAGGATGAGGTGTTGAGGGGGCACCTGTCGAGCTCCTCTGCGTCAAAGAACCTCTGTGTCTCCCAGTAGCACTCGTACTCGCCCACGTCCATACCATCCATCGTAACAGGACTGCAGCTGGCAGTAGTCCCGCCGCCGCCGCCAAGTGACTGTGTGACCCGAAAGGGAGAAGCAGGACTGCTGATGTGGGGGGGGGGGCGAGGGGAGGAAGGGATGAGCGCAATTTATATGGGTGGGCACGCGGACGAGACGCTATTTCAAGGTCTATGTCCGCCGTCCATGGAGCCTTCCGGACGTCTTCCTCCGCTTTCCATGGTGGCCGACTTGTGTGAACAAGAAATACTGAAGTGGAAGGAGGGAGGGGGGACCAGGGGAACCCCGAGTTGGATGGTGACAGCGAGTTCAGAGGGGGCGAGTCGCAGATACCGCGTTGGCCAGAATTAAATTAGATTAAATAAATTGAAGAGTCACCTCAACTCGCCGCGTGTGGGCCTTCAGATGTGGACCAGGTTGTGGGATCGTGATCGGTGGTGGTGCTCCCCGGACACGTGCTGTAAGGTTATGTTTGGCAACGCACCTGGCTTGGAATCCCCGATAAGATTTTAGCAACATCCCAGGACACGAGGTAGGGACAAAAATGCACTCTAACCTTAGAATCTTTCGAATCTGGTGGGAGTGAATTTAACGGAGATTTCTCGTAACCAGAAATCCCTCTCGTGTCATAACCCTGTATGGTACGTGGATTATTGGCAGCCAAACATCTCAAGGTGCGTTATCAAAGCGCAGTCTAATAAAACACGTACAAAAAGAAGAATAATGATATGTGCTCATAAAATGAAGTGGAGCCAAGTGATGGTCATCCACACCGGTCAAATTTAGAGTTCAAGTCTGATTTATAAATTTAGTTGGGTCATATTTTTAAGTCTGACTGATAATTTATGGGTCAAGAAAAGATCTGATGACTCGACGGGAGATCGAGTTAGATTTACAGATTCGTCGAGTCAACTTGATTCATTGACAGTCCTAATTAAAGAGAGATTTATTGCACTCTCCTGCAGGAATGTGAGCCGGGGATCCGGACACTTGTAACCGTGGGGATCGGAGGCTGCGGATCGAAATACGGACACTATTTGTATGTCTCGTTACGGCATCCTGAACGTCTGGGACCTGAGGTTGTGGAAGGGTCAGGCCTGTGGCTGTGTCTTCGAGTTCTGTGACAGTGGAATCTGGAATTAGGTGATGGAGACAGATTGCTTCTAATGCAGTTTTAGTAAGGAGAAAAGTAGTCTCCCGACAACGACAATAGTTTTTTTCCGGAACACAACCAAAATTGGCAAGAACTCTTCAGTTCAACATTTGACAGCACCGAGTTCTTAGTTCGCTCACATCTTTTTGATTTGGTGCGGACTTCTTGATAAAATAAACAAAGATGTTCTATAGATGATGTAAAAATGTGCGGGCAAGGGAGGAGAGATGCATAGTTGTGAAAACAAAAACCACAAGGTACCTGTCCAAACACAACATATAAGTTTATTTTATGTAAATACTTTTGCTCCTTGGACATTCCTCTTAACCGTGAAGTTTCATTTAGGAGCATATGTTCAAGAAGAGTTTGATTTATATAAGTTTCATTCATGGGCCCAATTGGACGAGTTAACAAGCACAACTATGCTGATTAAATGAGCTGTTTATCTTTGAGGAGGGTCAATCCTGTCGGCCCAATAGCAACGAGAGTACTCTGCTCGTCGCGAGAGTCTAGATCTCCAGCCCCACCATCTGAGTGGCCCGTTACGTTCCCTATCCCGTCATGACTAGTGCCGTACCCGAGCACACCATCTATAACATCATGTACATTAATGGTGAACGGCGCCCCACTCCGGTGATGATATTGAGACGTCACCTATGCCATCCCTCCTGACGCCACTAGTCCGCTCCTCTCCGACAAACGATGCCGTATTAATGGCCGGTGTCCCTGTCACATTGATGGCGGAGCTATCAGCAAGTCAACGCCCACGCCTCCTACTCCGTCAGACACACGAGTTGGGCGGCTCACACTTTCCCCGACCACGATAATCCTACGGACAATCCTCCCGACAATGGTATAAAAGGACCATGGCCTGATGACCAGGAGGTAAGGAAAAAAGAGGAGGAGGAGAGCAAGAAACTGGCGAGCACCTCCCCTCAAATCTCTCACTTCTCCCTCTAGCACACCCCCTTCGCTCCGCTTTTGCCTGACTTGATCGTCGGAGGGTTATCCCCTTGGATAATTGCCAAGGCTTCTCATGACATCTTCCCGGTGGTTGCAGGTCCTTCTCCCGACAAGGCTCGGGGTCCCGTTTCTGCCAACTATTAGAGATGTTGGCCGAGAGGTGGATAACCATTTTCTGACCGCTACAATATTTGTCATCTAACCCGAACCCACAGAAAGCACCCTTGTTAATTAGTGTTGTAAATGTCAACACATGCTTGCCCTCGTACCATTAATTCTTTTTTTTTATATAATTGGAATGTAGCAAAGCTAGTTAATCTTAAATTAACATTTCTCAAAGATTAAATGTGAGCTAAGTCCCCTTTCACTAGGAGTCAAACTAATATCATTAAGTCATTCAAAAGATTTAGAGATTGAGCTGTGTAATATGATTCATAATCTCTCTCTCTCTCCCTCATACAAAATATTTTAACAACCTAGAATTATGACTCCATGTGATTTACAAGAAACTTCATAGTATTATGTGTTTAACCTTGTGATCACTAACCTAACACTACAAGAAAAAGCGTTGTCACCGACGGAATGTTGCCGTCACAAATCCATCGCTAATCCATCATAAGAGTGTTTAGCGACATATTTATGACAAATTAGAGACATAAGACATCCGTTAAATTATTCTTGACGCAAATTAGCGAAAAAATTTAACCATCACAAATCCATTGTAAATTTATGATGAATAAAGTTTCGTCTCAAATCTATTTCTAAATGCTTAGCCCTATTTATCAACGACAGATAACATGTTTGTCGTTAATCTGTCGCAAAGATGTCTCTCAAAAATTTGCAAAAAAAGTCATATTGGTTACAAAATCTATCACAAATGCATTAGCGATGGATGCTCGTCTGTGTTATTATGTCGCAAAATAATTTTTTGTCAATGTTCCTGGGATGGATATTTTTATCAACGTAAAGCCGTCGCAATTGCAACGGCTATAAGTCATGGCAAATCCGTTGTTATTTTTTCTTATTTAAATATTTTATTCATATATCAAAAATACCTATTCAAATTAAAATATAACATGCACATCATAGTGACAAATTAAAAAATAATTAAATTTAACTATAAAATTAAAATTATTTAAATATAACATTTTAAAAGTATCATTTTTAAAATATGATAAAAAAAATTCAAGTAAGATCTTAAATGTACTCATCCTCCACCTCGTCCTCGTCATCTCCTATGTCGCCATACACGGGATGTGTAGTAGGATACTACATTAGAAATGAAAAATAAAATAACATTAGAGTGGATAAATAAAAATATATAAATAAAAAATTAAATTAAATAAATTATTTAATTTTAAAATTTCAAAAAATGATGATTCATATATGAATTCTTTGGTTTTAAACTAAGTTATTTCATTGAATGAAATTTGAGTGTCAAGCCTAAATTGGGATCTGATTTAGAATTCGTTAGCTCTCGTAGATCACTCTCACCTTTACAGTCGTGTTGAAACAATCAGCACACCGATTATACATCTATTTCAAATTTAGAACCCCCTTAACCCGAGTTCTTAATTTGGTTTTAAACTAAGTTAGTTCGGAGAATGATAGTTTGAGTGTTGAGCCCAAATCGGATATCCGATTTAGATTTCGTCAACTCTCATAGGTCACTCTCACCACCCCGGTCATGTTGGAATAATCGACATGCCAATCAATTTGATATTTTAGATTTTGGACCTCTCAACCTGAGTTCTTTCATTTTAAACTAAGTGTTTTGAAAGTTGGTTTTAAAGTAAATTAATTTGGAGAATGGTATTTTGCGCATAGAGCCCAAACTGAATATCTAATTTAGATTTTGTCAGCTCTCGCAAGTCCCTCTCATCACCCTAGTCATGTTGGAATAATCGGCATACCGATCTAATCAGTACTTATGATTTTGGACCTCCCAACTTGAGTTCTTTGGTTTTAAACTAAATTATTTTGGAGAATGATATTTTGAGCACCGAGTCCAAACTAGATATATGATTTACAATCCGTCAGCTGTCACATGTCACTCTCAACACTCTAGTCATGTTGAAACAATCGGCACGCTGATAGAATTGGTATTTCACATTTTGGAACCCCTGAACCCGAGTTCTTTGATTTTAAACTAAGTTATTTCGAAAAATGGTAGTTTGAGCACCGAGCCCAAACTAGGAATTCGATTTGGATTTCATCAGCTCCCACAGGTCATTCCTAGCTCTTCAGTTGTATTAGAGCAATCGACACTCCGATCGAATCGATATTTCAGTCTTTGGCATGTATTTTTTTTTCAAAAAATATTTTTTACTAAAAAATATAGAGTATCAGACACCACACCAAATGACAGAAGGTTTGTCCGACATACTTCATTAGTGTACAAGTGTAGTTTTTTGTAATGCTAATCGACTTCAGGAGATTCTAAATCAATTTTCATGACTAGAGATTAAAAATATTCTATCATCCTTCTCCTTAGTTTCTTCTATTCCCGATTCTCTTTCATGGGGGCATAAATCATGAGAACTCACTTGGGTTTTTTGGCAGGTTTTACTTTTCATAATTTTTTTGCAATAGGTTGTGTGTAATTTTTAACATTGATTCTCCTTCCTCCGACTTAAATGATATTGTACTCAATAACATGAATAATATATAAAAATCAAAAAATGTAGATATGAATTTACCGGGAAGGAATGTACAACTCGGGATGTATAGAATTGGTCCTCCATTAGCTTCCGCAAGAGTACCTACACTTGACACCTACAAAAATAACTAGAAAATAGATCATTAAATGAAAATATTGGGTTGCTTTTCGACAAGCACTAAGTTTTCCGTCTTAAGCCAGACCTACGCAAGCTCTCATAAATTAAGTTACCCCTGGATCACTTAGTGTAACAGATTCTTTTGGTGTTAGTTGTATGCTTTCCAAGTAAAGTTTGAGACGTTGACCATTGACCATAAAAGTTTGACCATTTTTTGGATCTAGAATTTTAATAGCACCATGGTCAAAAGTTTTAAGAACAATGAACGGTCTGTCTCACCTAGATTTTAACTTTCTAAGAAATAATCGCAGCCTAAAATTAAAGAGCTAGACTTTTTCATGAGGTTGGAAAGATTTTATCAAAATGTGTTTATTATGAAAGGCTTTAGTTTTGACTTTGTAGATTTTAGAGCATAGGCTTCATTGTGCAATTCTTCCAACTTATTTGGTTGTAGGGTTTTATAGGAATCGGTTTGGGCTCAGTCCATATTAACTTGCTTGATGGTCCAATAAGCTCTATGCTCCAACGCAAGGGGTAGGTGATTCGCTTTGCTAAAGATTAGCCTATAAGGGGGCATGCCAATGGTAGTCTTATATGCAGTTTTATAGACCCATAGAGCATCATCTAATCTTTCAAACCAATCTTTCCGATCGGGCCTAACGGATTTTTGTAGGATGTTTTTGATCTCCATGTTGGAAACTTCTACTTGACAACTCATCTAGAGATGATAGGGGGTAGCAAGTTTATGAGTGATCCCATATTTTCTAAATAAGTTCATAATTGAGAGTGAGTGAAATGTGAACCCTCATCATTAAGAATAATCCTAGAACATCCAAACCTAGAGAATATGTTCTTGCGAACAAACTTCATGACAACTTTGTGTTCATTAGTTCAGGTGACTATAGCTTCTATCCACTTAGACACATAATCAACGGCCACTAGAATATATTTATGACCAAATGATATCGGGAAAGGTCTCAAGAAATATATTTCCTAGACATCAAAAATTTCAATCACCAAAATAGGATTGAGTGGCATCATGTCTCCTAGAGTGTTCCCTATAACTTGACACCTAAGACAGGTCTCGGTAAATTCATAAGCATCTTTGAACAAAGTGAGCCAGTAGAACCCACTTTGCAAGACCTTATCAGCAGTCTTCTTTCCTAAGAAGTGTCCCCTACAAGTTAGATTATGATATGCATTCAAAATATTGTGGTGTACGTCCTCGGGAGCACATCTCCTAATTATTAGATGTGGACTCTGGTGGAACAGCTCATGATCTTCCCAAAAGTAATGTTTGATCTTGGAAAAGAAACTTCCTATAAGTAATGTTTGAACTTGGAAAAGAAGTGGTCTCGTTCATGCTTAGGCCATGCCTTAAGAATTTAACCCACCGCGAGATAGTTAACAATGTGAGTATATCACAGGGGTGAGATTTGAGAAATAGCTAAGAGATGCTCATCGAGGGAAGGAATCTTGCATGGGTGCACTTTCTAGAATAATGATTCTGGAGAGATGAATGGCAACAATATTTTCTAACCCCTTCTTATCTCGAATTTCAAGATCAAATTCTTAGAGCCATAGAATCCATATAATGAGTCTAGATTTAGCTTCCTTCTTGGACAACATATATTTAATAGCAGAGTGATCAAAGTAGATTATAACCTTTACCCCTAAAAGATAAGATTTGAATTTTGTAGGGTGAACACCACAGCTAGCAGTTCTTTCTCCTGAGTGGTGTAATTAAATTGGGCATCAGCAAGTGTGCATCTTGCATAATAGATCACCACGGGATGTTTGTCAATTCTTTGTCTCAAAATAGCTCTCACCATATAATCAGAGGCATCGCACATGATTTCAAAAGGTAGCGACCAATCAGGGGATTGCAAAATTGGAGCTTTAGTGAGAGCCGCTTTCAAAGAATTAAACGTCTTTAGCTATGATTCATCGAGATGGAATGAGGTATCTGTGGCCAAGAGACAAGTTAAAGGTTGAGAAATTGCGGAGAAGTTTTGAATGAACCGATGAGAGAAAGCGACATGGCCTAAGAAAGATCGCACTTGATTCACTAAGGTAGAAGGAGGAAGATTAGAAATCAGGTCAATTTTAACTTTGTCCACCTCTATATCCCATTCAGACACAATGTGGCCTAACACGTGGGGACACCGGACCAATCACACGGAGCCGACACCGCTCCGCCCCGACACCATCGAGCTTGTGGCTAGGAGACTCGACGTCCTGAGGCCCATTTCTATTTTTTTATGTATTTTATTTCAGTTCATTTGACTGTATTGTGTGTATTTGACTATATGTGTGATTTAGTGTCTTTTAGCCCATTGTGGTTGTATTGGGCCATTTACTATTTAGCTTATTACGCCTTTATCTTTTTGGCCCATTAGTCCATTAATCCCTTAGTGGGCTTCTGTCTTATTAGGTCAATAGTCAAAGGATATGGGGGTCATTAGTTGAATTGTCTAAAGGTATTTGTGTCCTGGTATATTTTGGCTAACCCTTATATAAGGGAGGCTAATTGTATCGATGAAAACAACGCATGAATGAATGAGAGCTTTCTCTTGTTGCTTCCCTTCTCTCCAAACTCCCCGTGAGATTCGAGTGATTGCCCGGCGAGAGGCTGTCCGATTAGAGACCGTCCGACAAGAGGCCGAGCTATGCGAGGCAGTATATATCCCCTTCCGGAGCTACCCACCATCTCGTTCGTGTTGTCAGAGTGTCGACGATCGCTTCCACGCCGCTGCCCGCGTCAAACACTATGCCCTCTCTAACCATAAAATGACTCTTCTACCAACTAAGCACAAGGTTAGTTTTTATACAGCGCTCAAGCACCTTCTTCAGATTTGCTAAGTAATTATTGAAAGAATCCTCAAATATTAAAAAATCATCCATGAAAATCTCGAGGAATTTCCCCACCATGTCAGAGAAGATAGTCATCTTGCATCTTTGGAAAGTAGATGGTGTATTGTAAAGTTCAAATGATATTCTACTAAAAGCAAATGTACCATAAGAGCACGTAAAGGTGGTCTTTTCTTGATCTTCTAGGTAAATCGCTACTTGATTATATCCGGAGTACCCATCTAAGAAACAAAAGAATTTCTGACCTACCAACTTCTCTAGGATTTAGTCAACGAATCGAATGAGAGTGAAAAATGATCTTTCTTAGTGATGGCATTGAGTTTCCTATAATCTATGTACACTCTCCATCTTTTAGTGAACCTATTGGGTATGTCCTCTCCTTGCTCATTCTTTAATACTGTAAGTCTGAATTTCTTGGGTACCACTTGAGTTGGGCTTATCCATTTGTTATTAGAGATGAGATAGATTATACCCACATTTAACTACTTGGCGACCTCCTTTTTCACTATTTCCTTCATGTTTAGGATCGATCTCCTTTACATCTCCCGGCTTGGCTTGCAATTATCTTCCATGTAGATGTGATGCATACAAGTGGAAGGACTAATTCTCTTGAGATCAGTCACTGTCCAACCTATGACACCCCTATGAGTCTTAAGGATATCTATCGATTGAGCTTCGTGAGTGGAGGTGAGGTTAAAAACAATGATAACATGCAAGGTTTGTTCGGACCTAAGAGAACATACTTTAGGGAATCTGGATGAGGTTTAAGCTCAAACTGAGGAGGATTTTCAAGAGAGATAACATCAGGTTCAGTGAATTTTCAAGCTTAAGAAAAAATCGTCAAATTATGCCTCAGTCACATCTTTGTTTCTTTTTTTTTTTTGTGAAATGTTCTTCTGGTAAACTTATTCACGAATTTGAGGGTATGTATGTTGGCCATTGATTTTGATGGATTCAAATGTGGGTCTTTGTTAACCTTGTTTCTTACGTGTAAAGAAATATCAATTCATCAGAAAACCAGAGTGCTCAAAGAGGTCAGTTCTAGCCCAATAAGATGGCCAAAGAGGAACCTTTGGCTGTTAACCTCATAATAAGTGTGACAAGATCTCACAGTACTCTACCTCCGGCCCACCACTCCATGAGCTCGACAGCACAAAAGCACTCGAAATAAATGTGAACATGTGAATTCGAAGAATGGAACTCACAAAATTATTGTACATGTATAAGTCGACATTACGTGATAAAATTAGGGGTGTCAAACGAGTCAGGCCGGGCTCAATACAACGTGGTCCAAGTCTGACATATTATTTTTAAAATCTAAGTCTGGTGCAATCCCAGGTGACATCATGTCAAGCCAAACTAGACCCAACTGTTACACTAAAATTTGATGTCGGACCTCGACCCGGCCCAACCCACCAAGATTTTAAAGTATACTTTTGCTTCCAAGTGTCACCCGATCTCTCCTTGCCATAAACCTTGCTTATATTCACCGTTTATTTTTTTAAGAAGCAATCGAGTTCTCAATTTTCATTGATTTTAAAGAGGGATTTATTGAATTTGTGAACTCCTGTTATTTTAAATTATTTTATTTTCTTGACAAGGAGAACTCAGAAATGGGTAGTGTCACAATTTCTCTACTAAGTAAAAGGTGCATCGATAATGTTGGAGAAGAAAAAACTTTTAAAAAAAGTCTTTATACAGAAGGGAATGTGTCTCAATACCAAGGGATACCGGGAGTTTATAATTCAAAATGTGTGAACTGTGTCTTTGTATGTTTACTATTTACATTGAAGGTTCCGTTTCAGGCCAACTCAAAATCTCGAGCCCAACCCAATTGTTTAATGGGCTGGGCTTTTAAACCTGACAAAGAGTCAAGGTGCTGAAAATAAGTGGCAGCTAGGCTTAATATAAGGTAGGTAGGCCCGCGAGCCCATGGGCCGACCCGGCCCAGTGACAACTCCGGTGAGAACTGTCGATCAATTTTCCCTTTTTATCTTTTAACTAGCTTGCGTATTTGACGTTAGGATTCGTTTTCTTACCTATCCTCATGTAATGCTTTTCAGATGTGGCCATTGTGAGGTGCTATTTAAGCAAGATTTGTCCCCGCATTTGAGCACTCAAAGGAGGCTGCCCTTATGCCGGTTTCTCATTTTAGCTCTCCACGAACATTCTTATCTAGTATTTGCTCATGTCTATTGTTGATGGGAATGGCTAATTGAGTTAAGCATATAAGTTTGTGCACCGCATGCTGTCAGTTAATGGGCATAAGTAAATATATTTTTTGTAAAGATCAATTTATGAATTAGGACATCTGATTTACTGCCCATTCCTTGTCAGAAAATTGCACGTATTTTGACTCCTTGGGTCTGTTTGTTAATCAAGTGAGATTAGCGCAACCAACTCCGAGAGGTCTAATGCGCTAACGGACACCGATTAGCATTTTTTGTGTGCGAGAGAGCGGTGGAGCTCACATCTCTCTCTCTCTCTCGTCGATTTCCCTGTCTTACCCCCGCTAAACATGCAGGCCCTCGCTGTTCAGCGAGACTTAGTTTGCAATCCCCGTTATTAACTGCGATCAGGAGGTGTCAACGCATTAACGTATGACATGCGGGCATACGTTGTTTTGTCCCACGGCTCTCTCGTTTTCTTTTAAGTTGAACCGGGGAGGGGGGGGGGGATGGGAACAGAGAGGAGGAACTGAAAGAGAACAAAAGGGCGTTAAGTCATCCCAGAAAGAAGATGAAGTTTCACCCCTTAAATATTGACTTGTCAACACAATTCCTCTATTATATATCCAGTTCTTGTCAGTACGAATTGTTATGCCAAGTGTTTCTTCCTTGTGAGAGAACCGAGTCGACCACATGCACGGACGGTAAATAAATAAGAATAATTAAAGAGGAAAGAGGGAGAAATACACGTAGATTTACGTGGTGATTAGATAGGTAAAATCTATGCCTACGAAATCCCACTTCACACCACCGGAGCATTATTATTGTGAAACGGATCGACTTGGTGAAATTACGGCGGTTACCTAAATTTTTGGCATCACTTGCTGTCCAGCACCTACACATTTAACATCTTCGGCATCACTTGCTTACCAGGACCGGAGGGTTCCGTAACCCTGAGAGTCCAATTTTCAGACTTTCCCACAGGGCTTTGATTGGTTTTGAAGAGGAGACGAGTTCACGTATTCAGACTTGGATAGGGACCATTAAAAAAAAAGGACGACTTGGATAAGGGCATGCAGCAAAGTACTCTTGTTTGGCAGGTCTCTCTCTCTCTATATATATACCTGGGGTTATAGACAATCCAAATTAGCTTCACTCTTTAATTAGGAGAGGGACTCGTGCAAAGTGGGATCATGTTTTGGGTACGATCAAGATGTGTGCTTCACAAACCGTTCCATCAAAGACTCAAAGAATGCCAAGGACATGTACGAGGATGCCACGTTAAAATGTCTCCAAGAGAAATCATTTAGTGAAGGTCGGCTAAATTCCCATCAGACAATTCAGTGTGAACAATACCCACTTCGAACGCGAACTATGTCTCACAGAAGCAATGCTAGTCGCTAAGGACGAGTTTGATAACGGGTTAGGTTAGGGGCGGATGATCTACACGGGGTGACTCACCCGACCTCTAACCTTAATCGAGGTGGATTAACTCATTCCACCTATTTCTTAGGAATGAGTTAATCCGTTTTAACCCTATCTGACCTTGATTAATAAAAAAAATATCAAACAAAGAATAATCCACCCGACCCCGATTAACCTATCTTACCCGTGCTTAACCGATTGTCAAACATGTTTTAAGAATTTATGAAAAACACTTAGTGACTCTTTAATAATCAAACCGTCGGTTGCATGTTGGGTGGAGGGTACGGCGGGTCCACCTCCCCCCCCCTCACACACATCCGCTTGTTCGGACTTATTCACCCCCGGAGGATGAATAACCGTATCTCACCCGATTATCACACAGGCCCACGCATCGTTTAACTGCACCACGTTGAGCTGTACCATGTTTTGTTTAAGAGAAATGACACGGTCCACACGTCGAGTTTTTCTTGGAGAGGCGGCCATGTCACCGTCAGATGGGCCTAAGTAAAAAAGATTTTTTTTAAAGAAAAATATTTTTTTGGGAGAGGGCGACAGCCGAAGAAGGAGGGCAAAAAGGATATTTTCACACTCAAAATCTCCAAAATGTCAAAGAGAGGGATACGATGGATTGTAATGATTATAATCCCCCAAAATCTCTCCCATGACGTCTTCAAAAGCACCCTTAGTTTACTATTAACTTTTGGAAGGCCAGGATAATTAATTAAGAAGATAATTAGTCTTTTCCACACAAAACAAACATGGAATCCGCGTGCGTGCATGCCCCGGTTTTTTTCTCTTTCCCATCGTCGTCGTCGTCTTCATCATATTTGAACTTTATACATCTAGGAGGGGGGGGGGGGGGTGGGATCGACAAGGCGTGGTCTTCTTACGCAGGCGAGGAAGGTGGGTCTATGAGACCGCGTTGCACTGTTTGAAAACACAGCACTTCACGGCAAGCCGTGTCGCCGGCCGGTGGCAAACCGGTTACGTCACAGGGTTTGGAATGTGAGGGTCCATTAGCTAGTGAGGTGGTTCGGTGAACGAGTGACGTCCTCCTCCACGATGACATCATACTGATAGAACCTCTAAAAAGAAACGATGAGACATGAATTCAAAACTTAAAATTACTACTAAAATGCCACGTGCCATTCCTTCCGGATTACTTACATCTCACCCATATGTCATATGCGTTTACTAAGATTTATCGATAAACGATGATTTTAGAATGCACCTCAAGGGTGGGTTATCTTGGGTCATCCGTCGTGGGCCGTGATTGTCGAGATTCGTTAGATGTATCGTGGATCAAGAATCGAGTTGGGTCTGAGGTAAATAGGTCTTATGTGAGTCGAATCGAATTTACCCTCCTCACTAATTAAAATATATATAATGAGACTTAGTTGGAGTTTGTTAATAAGAATTTGAATCGTAGTACTCGAAGTGATTTTGTAAAAATATCTGTTAGTTGCTCTTCCGTAGGAGTATATCGAACTTCCATATCTAACTTGGCAACTTTATCACGAACAAAATGATTGTGAACTTCAACATGTTTCGTTCGAGCATGAAAAATAGCATTTGCTGCTAGATGTGTTGCTACTATGTTATCACACCATAACACTCGCGGATGTGACAAGGTAATACCAAGTTCTTATAGTAAAGACTGTAACCAAGTTACTTCAGAAGTGGCATTTGCAGGTGCCTTGTATTCTGCTTCTGTGCTCTAGCGGGCAACATTGGATTGCTTCCTGGGGCTCCATGAAATCAGTGTGGATCCAAGAAAGACAGCATATCCGCTTGTTGATTTTCTGTCCATAATATCTCCTGCCCAATCTGCATCACTGTACGTCTGCAGTTCTAATGAATTAGCTAGCCGCAGTAACAAACCATGTTGGATGGTGCCTTTTTAAGTATCAGAGGATCCTTTTGACTACTGTCCAATGTATGTCTATAGGACGCTGAAGAAACTGACAGGCACGACTGACAGCATAAGAGATATCAGGCCTTGTGAGAGTGATAATTTGCAGAGCTCCAACAACACTTCTGTACATTGTCGAATCAATAAGAGGTGTTCCAGTTGAACACAAATCACTCTTTGGTGTCATGGGTGTAGTGTCTGGCTTGGCTTCATGTATGGATGTTCCCTGCAGTAAATCAAGAATGAATTTTTGTTGTGTTAGTAGAAGATCATCAGCAGATTGTGTTGCCACAATACCCACAAAATACAACAGAGTACACAATTCAAATGTTTCCCCAAGATTTTGGATGACAACAGCTATAACATCAGAATTGTTGGCTGGTATCAAAATGTCATCTGCATAAACTAACAAATAGATGACAATCCCATTTTTATAGTCCCGTGTGTTGCAATATTTGGACATAGTCCCCCGGATAATTCAATAGTCCCGTATTGATTAAATGAGTTGTGGCTCATGTGCTTATATGACCCTGGGCCGTTGTATCTCAACATTGTGATTTTGTGGATTCAACATGGTATCAAAGTATGGTCTTGGGCCCAACTCCTCTTGCCACCTCCACCCAATTAATGTCCACGACCCATCTTGGCCGTGAGAGTGTGTGTTATATTTGGACATAGTCCCCCGGGAAATAATCTCATATTAGTTAAATGAGTTGTGGTTCATGTATTTATGACCCTAGGCTCTCAACATCGTGCAACAATTCTTGTCTTAAGTCTGTCAATACTACCGTCAACTTTATGTTTTACCTTATATATCCATTTTGAATCGATAAGATGCATATTCTATGTCGGCGGTACTAATACCCAAGTGCCATTCTTGACCCAGGCATTGTACTCATCCGCCCTAGCTTTCCTCCAATGGGCATGTTGCTTTGCTTCAGTGAAACTAGCAAGTTCAAGACACAAGTGTGAAGAAATATTAGGACTTGCCCACGACGTCCTAGAACGCTAAGAATAAGTTCATGATTGGGCACCGGTTACCCAATTGTAGCCAAGCTTTCAGCGATCTACTTGATGAGTTGAAGATAATTTGTGATAGATAGAGATCCCTTGGAAATGGTTTGAAGTTCTGAATGCAGCTCCAGTGCTCGAACTTGTGCTTGTGAAGCAAAAATGATGTAGCCAATACATCCCAAACAAGTTTTGAGATGCGCAAGCCAACGATCCAGGGAAAAAGTTTCTCTGTAAGGGAAGATAGAATCCAACTTAAGGTGAGTTGGTCACGCTGAACTCAGGCATTATAAGCAGGATTGGGGGTGGATGAGGATTCGATTACTGTACCAACAGCAATAGAGAGGGCATATAGATCGATGAGAAGGAGGACAAGGTTCTGTACCATCTACGATTCCCAGCAGATCGTGACATTGAAGGAGAGTAACAAATTGGGCTTTCCACATGAGATAATTGTCACGATTGAGTTTAATGGAAAGAAAGTGGGAAACATTAGGCATTGGAAGAGAAGAAGAAAAAGAGGAACCGGAAATGGCTGCCATGGATGTTAGAAGAGTCGCAGTGGGAGAAAGATGAAGCAGACGGAGAAGAAGCCATGGGGCTATAGGGCAGCTCTGACACCAAGTTACAGAAGATTGTGAGGAGAGAATATTTGTTGAGGAAGAAATGCGAGAATGGGATGCATGGCCTTTTGTGCCATCCTCCTCTCTTTTAAAAAAGAGTCTGCTACAGAATGGTGCACTATTGCATCAGGGATTGGAGACATGACACCAATGATTACAGAATATTCCTATATGGTATAGCAGATTGACAACTGTTACAACAGATGTCACTCAGAAATCGCCAATCCTTCACATTTATGGCATGCTATTCGTATGTATTGACCAACATGCAGGTGAATTATATATTGCAAATGATGGTCGTTGTGGAAAGCCGGATCATACACAAGAAGAAGAGTTTCAATGTCACATGTCATGATGACGACGATTCTCAACGCACATATACTTTTAAGGCACTAGACGTGCTCTTCATAAATGTTTATATATTTTATTTTTCACGAGCTCATATATTGATAATAAAAGTCCAACCGTCGACAATTTTCTGGTGACTGTTGATAGAGATATTAAAATCTTAAAATTCAAAGTCACTTCTTCACAAGTCGTCTCTTGGATTTTAGTCGGGGGCCACCAATGCATATATACGACAAGTAGAATAATAATATGTAAAGTATACGACACCACGCGCGTTCTTCGCCAACCCCAAAAATTATTATTATTATTACTATTATTATTATTATTATTATTATTATTATTATTCCAAATGAGTTTGTCTTCTCTCTGCAGCATCGAAGGGGACTAATAGAAGGGATACACGTACAATGTCATCCCCACTGCATCTGCATCGTGTGATCACCCCCCCCCCCCTTCCATTCGTCCCACGGCTCGTTTGGTTTTTTGTTGGGGGGGGGGGGGGGATGGGCTGAAAGGGGAACCATTTACATTACCAGGGGGCCCATTTATCCGATCAAAACGTGTTCTTGACATGGATTCGTCAACACAATTTCCTCATCTGATTTTTCACCCGAGAAATAAGGACTTGATTTTCACAAAAATAAGAGCAATTCTACGTTCTTAATTGGTCGCCATTCAAATGGTTGTCCAAAAATGTATACCTCCTTCTCTTTTCCGTTTTCGTTAGAAAGGAGCCGAAACGGGAAAAAATATAATAAAAAAAATCTGATCCATCTGAAGTTAGGCAAGCAGTGGCCATCCCCCCCCCCCTCAACACTGTCAACCTAGTGGCCCCCCACGAGAATGAAATTATAATCTTGTACCTTTGTGAATTCTTTTTTTATAAAGAGTCTTCGTATTCGTCTTTTCAAAGTGAGAAAGCTACACATTCTTATTCATGTTTGGCCATCTTTAATTGAAACCATGTTTTTTATGTTTTGATTTTTTTAAAAAAAAAAATACCCCCATCTCCCCCATCCCCACCACCCCAAAAAAGTGTGGGGGAAAAAACACTCTGCCACTACACATCCTCGATCGGCTATATATATATATATATATATATATATATATATATATATATATATATATATATATATATATATATATATATATATATATATGCATCCCCATTGCAGATAAGTAGATTAATTAATGTAGATTTGTAGATCAGGACGCACTCGTGAAATATCAATAGCTGGTGGTCTCAGCAGTGCCCCTCAACAAGGAAAAGCTTCTGTCAATATCAGTATCAAATTATCAGTGTCAATAGCTTCTGTCAATATCTAGTGTGCCGTTCACTCGAGTTCTCTAGACTAATGCCTCTTTACAATAATTAGCCTGCCGACATATTCTATTATATGTAGCAAAGGTGTAGCTAGATGTCCTGCGTCTACTTGGAGGCCATCCCACTATAAGAATAGAAAAAATCGAGTTAACTTAAATTTAAGTAAGTTATTCATTTATTTTTTTATTTTTTTATTTTGATACGTATCTGAGTTAAGATATAATAACTAATTTTATTTTTTTAATTAAAATTAATTATTTCTAAAAAACTCAGGTTAGAGGTGAAAAAATTTATCTATCTTATTAAATTATATTTTTTTCTTATTCTCCGTGTTAAGACCCCTTATTTCTCTCGTATTAAATTATCAAAGAGGCCCACGAGTAAGTGGATTGCCGTCCACGGCCCGACCAAATCACATCCGCGTCAGCTTCTTTAAAGAGTGTCCACTCCTGTAACCCTCGTTCGTAAGCCAACTTCCCCCAACTCTCCCGAGAGAACCTATCCGGTTCAGAAACTTCAGATAGGTCCTCATTGGTCTAACCGCCCTTGGACTTTTATAAATAGGCCCGTGGATCCCATTTCTCAGCACATGCTTCACCGGAAGACACAGCGGCAGAACAGAGTTGGAGATTTCTCCACCTGTGACTTTGTTTCTAAGCCCAGAGTGGGGATGTATTGTATATATGCTCTCACTTTTATATGTGTGCCCCCCCCCCAGTATATGTGCATGTAATTTATGTCCGTAAATCTCGCGAGAAAAGTTGTGTATTTTCTTGAATTAATAAAAAATAATGCAAAGATCTCTCCTGAGTTTACCATAAAATCCCTATATTAATTTGTGATTACAAAAATATCCTGTAATCTCTTAGAATTGTAGATATATCTTGCACTCTTGTAGAACAATCCTGTAAATCTACAATTCGGCGCATTCTAAATTCAAAACAAGAGATCATGAGCTGCATTGTCAGCGCTCCTAGACAAGATAATGTGCATTCTAAATTCTAAATTCCAACGATTGCATAGAATAAGTTATTCTCGTACCATCACTTATCTTTGATTTATTTGTCTTATTTCACCTGACTACCAATTAAACGAGGTAAGGATGGACGTTTAGAATGAGTACTTATGCCTATTCCCACTAAAATTAAGTCGATACCCTAATTAACCATGTTTATTTTTAAGATAAGAAAGGATAAGTCTAACTTTTCCTACAATGCCTGTTTGGCATGTCTAAACAAAATTAAGCCAGATATCGATCCCAACTGAAAGTTATATATACCCTGCGTACAGTGAATAACGGATCCATCTTATGATTCTATTAGAAGAATAATGTTTTCATTCAAAGACAAAAAAGGGAATCCACCATGTAGACCCGAGTGTCCATCTCCCTTCTCTGTCACCTTCTTCTTCCGTGCCGGACCTTTTGCCTTCATTCGGCGGGGGAAGAATCCCTGGGTCTGACGGCGAGAGGGGATAATAATTAGGTGGTCTACGAGGCCGCATTGCAGTCCCCCCACCAAAAAAAAAAAAAAGCTCGCCATGATCGAACGTGAGGCACGCACGGAACATGCAGCAACTTCGATTGGATTTTCCGGTGTCGTTATGCATGGATTGGACGTTCGATCAAATACGGCCAGTGCCCTCGTGTTGCAGGCCCCGGCCGATCCAGAGCCTTCAGGGCTCTCGGATGGATGGATGGATGAAGGTGCATGATCGAGGACTCAAAAAAGGATACCGCACAGGCCGATGAAGAGTACTTAAGTATTTACGTGCACGTACGTCATTTCTTTGAGATCGATAATCCCGATCCGTTAAAACTGATTAATTAAGTACGTCGACTCCTCAGTGTTTCATGTGTATGCATTAACTAGCCTTCATCGTCCATGTTGACGACGATTTTGGAACATTAGTTTGCATCTTAATTAAAGATGTCCTGAGTTCGAATCTGAGAAACGGTCTTGAAATTTCGATTTTTTTATCTTTTTCTTTAAGAAAGTTAAAAACAAGCAACGAAAACATGCGTCCGGTGCGTTTTGAACCGATGACCTCACTGCTTGAACATAAAATCTCTAGGCATCTCCACTACAATTTTTTCGATATAAAATAAAATATATAACATTTAAAAAATATAATAATATATCGATTACTGGTCGTATAGATTATCGATTAATACGATCAGATTAGTGCGATACAAATCTTGTCGTATGGATTTATCAAACCCTGTTTGAAACCAAGAAGATTAAAAAGGAGATAATAAAGAAGAAGGGTGATCCTTCAGATGGTCCCTAATCATTCATTGATCACGACTGCCCCCTCTTGGAACTGCCCGCATGTTGGGTTTCCAAGGACACCTTTGATTACCTCCTGCAACTAGTCACTCTCACTAATTAATTAATTAAGTCGCGCGCGCGGTTCCCGTCGTACATCAAATAACCGATCCCCTCTCCCTCCCCTACCCTTGTGGGGGTTGATCTAGGCTAGACTGTTTGGGCAACTTGAGTGCGTGGTGCACACAAAGCGTGGAATATCCTTAACGGTTCACACCCATTTTATCCCACCCGTGCCGAACGTGTCATGGTTTTTGGTCACCTACCCATCTCCTTTTTATTTTCGGTAGGTGTCACCTACCCATATACATATCTTGTTAATAAAAGGTACATGCATGCACGTTTCGACATTTTACCATCGAGAATATAAGAATATTACTGTGCCCCATTTTAACCATCTAACTTATCACTTCCCCCCCCTCCACCTCATTCATCATATAAGTGTTGAAAATGGAATAGTGGAACGGGAAATTAAAAAAGGGAGAAGTAAATTTAAGCTCAATGAAAGCTCTTAAATCTCATAATTAAGTATTCACAGATATTAAACTTTTAAACCCCAGAATGATCTCCCCCCCTCGATTTTCTCATCTCACTCACGATTACATGATTAGCAGCGATGAGCAACCTTTCCAAAAAGAATAATGAACAGAACGACAAAAGGTGTGACGTCACGGAGTATCACACCTCTTAAAAGGGCTCGTATCGTTACAGGTGCATGGATTAGGACGTGAATATGGCGGGCCAGAAGAGGACAACCAACGTGAAAACGAGGGGATAGCTGTCGATGTATACATGTATAAAGAGCATCAAACGTGTGGCACCGGACGCTCCCTCTCTCTCTCTCTCTCTCTTTAAAACCATGTGCCAACCGCCACGGTCCGTGCCTCTCCCACCGTAGAAGTGGGATCCCGTCGGTCCCATGGCACTCCCCACCCGCGGTGGTCGCAGCAGCAGCCCAATAATGTCAGGAAGCGATAGGCCCACGATTCACCCACCGATGGCCTACCCACCGGGAGGGAGAGCCCAAAAAACCACCACCACCACCACATCACATGGGCGAATTGCGAGACGTTGGCGCCGGGCTTGGCTCTCTATCGAGCGTGCGCCTTGGCACGTGCCGCATCCGGATGGACACCACGCCAACGCCACATCCTGTCACGTCATGGCCGTAGTAGGGCCGCAGTCCCCCACACGCGCCGGGCTGCAGAGGGCGAAAAATTCTCTCAAATTATAGGGGCTCCACGCACGTCGAAGTTGGCCGAGTTCGGCCCATCATTTATGGTTGTTTCAAGTTTCACCCACAACGTGGCGAAAGCATTTGATCTGGAACTGGAGACAGAATTTATTTGGAGAACTTTCTTTTTCGACGCATCGGGGAACACGTTAAGTCAAGCAATCAAGACGGATGTGAGTATGCTTACTTCTTTTTTTTTTTGCGGTAGACGATTGGTTTGTTTCCAGTGATGTCAATCCCGTCGAGCATGTGCGTAATCAACTTGCACGGAATTATTATTGCGACGCCAATTTCATTTATTATGTACGCCGTGGCATGGGGGAAAAAAATAGTCACTATTCTTACAGCCTAGCTATCGGTGTGGTCCTCGTCAAGATTCCCAGCATCGAAATTGATAAGCGTCTCTACCCTGACCGGAGGGGGGAGGTTGAGATTTGTCTGACATATATGGGATAAGTTTGCGCCTTTTCCTGTCCTTGATAAAGTAACGGGATCCTTGAGTGGGTTCTCTCTATTGGCGACCCACATCATCGTCCTTCTTGAAATACGATTGTACCATGTCACGGTGTAAAGGTGATCAATATTAGAGTTACTGGGGAAAAGAAGCCCAATGCGAAGGTCTGGCCGGTGGATACTACGGGGAGCTTCACGGATATGGATTGCCCTATTGGCAACCCCCCACCCCAAGAGAGAGAGAGAGAGAGAGAATCCCACCCTCTCAGCATAGGCAATCCTCCTATCTCACATAGAAATAAAGAGAGAAGAGAGAGAGTGTGTGTGTTCGTATAGAGAAAGAGAGGGAGCGTAAAATAGGAAATACAAAAAATAATGAGACAGGAGAATTAATATTTTTTAGAATATTTTATTTTTTAGACGGGTGATAACCCGAGAAATTTTTTACTAAGAGTGAAGATTTTGAGGGTTTTGAGTAAATAGATAAATTATGAAAGAATTTCAAAAAAATGATACTTAAAACCAAGAATATGATATATGTATATGTATGTCTCTCCGTGTGTAAATCATATATATATATATATATATATATATATATATATGATTTACTATATAAAAAATTATATATATATATATCATCTTATCTTAATATATATATATATAATTTTTTATATAGTAATATATACATCGATAATTGGAGAGGGGTAAATTAATTAGCGGCCCAATGAACATATGATTGCGAGCGGCCCAACCAGGTCTAACCTGACCCAAACAGGTCGAGCTCTCCAAGTGACGCCCCAATAACGGGCCCACTTATCTTAAAAGCTCAAAGTCGTTCGGATCAATACTTCCTAGGCGGCTTCTCGGCCCGAGAGTCCGAGCAACCGTCGAGCGGGAAAACCCCAAGCGGTGCCCGAGAGTAACTGAACAAGGGAAGATCAGGAGTTGATGAAAAGGGAGACCTAATGACTGGGCCCGAAAAGGCCAAGTAACGCCGCCTACACTCTCCGGCTTCTCTGAGCTTACTACAGAGGAAAACACTACATAAACTAAGGGAAACCCTCCGATAAGATAAGAAGGTGATCCTGAGTACTTAGCACCACACCCACTGGTGGAGAGCGATCTAGTACCTTTCACTCTTTTCTCCTACTCCCTTTCCACCTACTCTATCACTTCGCTGACTTAAGCATCGGAGGATTTTCCCCAGGGTCTCAACCCTAGGCTCCTCTGACCCGTTTCCCACTTTGCAGATCCTCAATCATGGTAACAACGACACAGGTTCATCCAAGATCGTGTGGCTCAGGACATAGCACGAGAACACCTCTCTTCATCTGGCGCCGTCTGTGGGAACCCCGGCCTAATAAACACAAAAAGCCCACCTTTGCTGGGAGGGCTAGTGTAGAGGCCTAAGAAGGGGGCTCAAACTAGGCCTGGCAATTATCCGTTTAAAATTCGAACCGAATTCGAATTCGTATTCGTTTAATCGGATAATTATCCGAATAAAATATCCGACGGATAATTTAATCGGATATCGGATATCCGATTATTAATCGGATACGAATTCAAATATTGAGATATCCGTGTCAGATATTATTCGACCGAATATGAACCCTTAGATAAAAATCTAATGGTATACACATTCTATATATAATTAGCTTAAATCTTAATATATTGTTTGATTATTCTTTTTTATCTTTTTTGTCTCAAAATATAATTTAAAAATAAGAAATTCACTTACACCCACTTCGTAAGTTATCTCCTATTTTTTAAGTTGAAGTCTAATCTTTTGATAACATCTCTCAAAATAAAAAAAACTTTCACTCTTTCTTTATTTTTTTGAGAAAATAATATATGATGCTCTCACACGGCTAACACAACTCACCCTTAAGTAGGCCCAGTAATTATTCGTTTAAAATTCGAACCGAATTCGAATTCATATTTATCCGATCGTTATTCGAATAAAGTATCCGACGGATAATTCGATTACTAATCGGATAATTCGATTATTAATCGGATATGAATTCGGATATCACACTATCCGCTCTGTATCCGATCGTTTACAGGTCTAGCTCAAACGATCCTATATTGAAAACTACAAAGATGTGCATGTGTTTATAAGTAAGACCCAAGTCTTCTCCTTTGAGGGTCCTTTTACCGGCAAAAAATGACAAAACCCCAGTCACCTCCAGACGCGAAGGGGACAATACCTCAAAGGAGACACCCCAAATTTATACGTCTTCATTGGCGCCGTCTGTGGGAACCCCGGCCCAATAAGTACAAAAGCCCACATTTGCTGGGGGGTAGTGTAGAGGCCTAAGAAGGGGGCTCAAAAGATCCCATATTGGAAACTACAAATGTGGACATGTGCTTATAATTAAGCAAGACCCAAATCTTCTCCTTAATTTGATGGCCCTTTTACCTGCAAAAAAGGATAAAACCCCGGTCGCTTCTGCGCGGGGCTCAAAAGATCCCCATATGGAAACTACAAAGATGGGTATGTACTTATAAGCAAGACCGAAGTCTTCTCCTTTGAGGGTCCTTTTTTCGATAAAAATGACAAAACCCCAGTCACCTCCGAGCGCGAAGGGGACAATACCTCAAAGGAGACACCCCAAATTTATACGTCTTCAATAATAAAATTAATATAAAAAATAAAATAAAATATATAAGAGTATAAGAGTATGCATGTAATTATCCCTCTCCCCAACTATCCCACTGAGCGCGGAGGGGACAATATTTTAAAGGAGATATCTTTAATTTATACGTCGTTAATAATAAAATTAATATAAAAAATAAAATAAAATATATAAGATTATGAGAGTATGCATGTAATTATCCCTCTCCCCAACTATCGCACGAAGCATATGACAAAATCAGTCAGGATGTGTTGATAACAATAGTCCCAAGGCTCAGGACACTTCTTATATAACACTGCCTGCATGAGTCGTCCATTCAGATATTAAGATGTGTCGTCCACATCTGAAGCGCTCGGCTCCACATCTGAAGCGCCATTCTCATTATTTCCCTTCGTTCTCACAGCGACGGACATTTGCTGGCCTAAAAGTCTGTGGCTTCGTGAGGGCAACTTGTGTATCATATGCCGACTAAGCACTATAATAAACTATTGTTTCAGTCACTCGTTTCCTGAGTGATATTTTTTACAATAATGTCAAAAGAAACATACTTGGTAATATCTTTAAGCAAAATGTTAAAATAAAATTTTAATGTTGTGTGTAAATCACAGTTTTCCAAACAATCTCATCTTTGCTACAATTCATAGAAAGATGATATTAGCTTATCTTTACGAAACTTCAATTTAATTGTTTTAGCTGAAATCTAAAAAAATCATATAAATACATATATAAATAATCCTAAAATCTATTAGCTTCTATTAATAAAATTGAAATAAATTTGTTAGAATTTAAAGGGTTTCCTTGCAAAAATATTCCTTATAGATATATACATATACTTGTAAAGGGTTTCCCACCGCCTTCCATTTCATCTCCTTCTGCTCCGACTTTGTCTGCGGTATGGTCATTCAGTACTGTTCTTTCATTTTGTTTTTCATCTTTTTCTAACGGTCCTGGTGCGCCGTCTATAGACGTGTACATCAAGTGTTCCTCATTCACCAAGTCAGTCCAGGTCTCTAAATAGAAATCTAAAAAGAAAAAAATATGAAACATTAACATAATAGATTAAAAAATATGTATGTATAAAAATTTGACATATTAATACAGTACATCTTACGTCACACGTGTCAGATCGTAATAGTTGATGATAGATATGTTATTTATTTTTTAAAATATTTTATATATTATTTTATATTAAATATTATTTTCTAAATAAATTAATTCGTAACATTTCTTAAGAACACTGAAACCAATGTTCAAAATTTATGAGTCCATTTTTATTCAATCATTATTATTTTAAAAAATAAAAAAAATTCACTGCAATTGATTGTCCTCGAGTCTTCCTAATCATTGAATCACAAATAATTTTTATCATATTTTAATATAATATATATTTATTATATATATTTTTATTTATAATGCATAACAATTAAGTGATACGATATCATATCGTATCGTAAGCAAGATTTGTCAAATTCGGACAGGACGATTCGAACCGTCTGTCCCGTCTCGTCCTAGTCACAAACCGAGATGATTGGTCTATGACACACAACCGGGACACTTTATATATTATTTTAATTTTTTTTATAATAAATCTACTTTGTAAGTCAGTTGGTTAAGAGTCTCACAATTAATCACGAGATTCTAGATTTGAAGCACACTTCTGACATGTTTTTATTCAATTTTTTTAAAAGTGTTTGAAAAGTTATTTTTAAAAAATATTTTTTCTAAGTGTTTGAAAAATTATTTTTAAAAAATATTTAAAATAGTGAGAAAGTTGAGATTCGAACGAGACGTCCATTTAGATCACACATCAATAAATCAACTGAGATAAAATGTATATTTTGTTCCGTTATATATATATATATATATATATATATATATAATATTTTTTATCTCGATACATAATGGTACTAACTCGTACTGTCCCATATCAAGCTGTGATCGGGATAATCGATTTTGTCAGGACGGCAAACCTTATCGTAACCAGGATTAAGTTTGATGACCGGGCGTTCGTACCGACCGTCCCGATCTTTTGCGAGGATGGTACGGTACGAGTCTGTACCGTTACGTACTGAGATAGAAAAATATATTATATATATATGTTCTAATATAATATGACTCAAATATTTTCGTATCTCATTTGGTTAAACGACGTGCGCTTTAAATGAACGTTCACGGTTCAAATCTTATCTCTGTCATCTCTTGGAATATTTTTTTATAAAATAACTATTTAAAAATTGAATAAAAATAATGTGAAAGACACGATTTGAACTGAGGAATCTTATCTCTGTCATCTCTTGAAATATTTTTTATAAAATAACTATACAAAAATCGAATAAAAATAATGTGAAAGATACGATTTGAATTAAGGATCTCAACGTAAGGGCACGCAACCAGCAGACTTACAAACGTTATTCAATAAAAAAAATTAATATAATATATAACGCGTCTCGATCGCGTCCCACTGAGAAAACCCTGATTTCGTAACTGCACGACTAACGAGCTAACAAACCTGGGTCAATCGACTGATCGACTCAATCCAATTGTTTCTCATCCACCAAACAGTGCTTATTACTTCTATGTCCGGGGTTGGACGCCCCCACGGTCACGTGCATATTTATGTGACAGACAAGACAAGCGGTGCCTTGCCACATTGACGTCATGTTGTCCGTAGACTGTAGTGCGTCCGTCTCCCACTTTCACACCTTCCTTCTTGAGTTGAGTCCGGTCCGACAAACGGTACGTCGAACCTTGGTTAAATGTGCATGATTGATGTTCTTTTTTCAGAAGATAACTAACACTGCATGTTAGAAGGCCTGTTTTTTATAATTTTCTGTCCCTAGCTGATAGGTCTCTATTTTATTGGTAGAATTATCTTCCATATTTTCTTATAATCATTGTGAATGTGTTAATGCACTAAATATTAAAGCTATTTATGCACTGCTATTTAATTGGTATATATCAGGATAAGAAAGGATATATATATATATAAGCCTAAAATTTATCTCCTAATCTCTATTGTCCAGAAAAGTGAACATATTGCAACTTAAAATCGACTTCTTTTTGCAATTGACGTTTGAGAGTAAGAGAAATTGTTTGGTAACAAGATAAGTACATTTGATTAAAGTAAAACACTTGATAAGTGCATTTGATTCAAGTAAAATACTTGACATATCCTCATTATATCGAGGTTAAATTGAATCAAAATATTTTGATTCAACAAAACAAAATATTACCGATTTTTAAATAAAAAATACATCGATTTTGAAACCAAAAAATTGAATTAAAACAAGCAATGTACCTTCATTCGATCGCGCCCTTTCCTTATTCATCAGCGTGTCTGCGACATGAACAGAAATAATTAAATTCTCTTATAAAGATCTGGCTAAGTTAATTAGCTATGGGTATCTCCACATCAAATTCGATATATTTGATGTATTAGAAAATATGGATTTTTGCATATATATCTCTATAAATTTTAGTTTTGTCAAATATATCCTTCATCTGAACATATTATCACGAATATCCTTAAAATATGAATAATGTCACGATTATGTCCTCACCGTAACTCTCGTATGTTTAACCCGAGTTAAGTGTGACTTAAAGAGTAAGATTTTTATATATATAACCGTGTAAAGTTTGATTTTGTCAAATATATCTTACGTCTAACGATTATATATGATATATTTCACGGAATATTCTTCTCCCATCGACGACAGTAAATTAAAGGGTATAACTGTAATTTTTCTCTCTAAATAACAGATGTTCACGATAATATATTTAGACGAGAGATATATTTGATAAAATTAAATTTTACGGAGATATATATATGTGAAAATCCTTAGAAAATATCTTTGCTCACGCCCTGCAAGATTATTTTATTCCACCCTTCTAGAAGCATGGCATGCACTTGTGTGTCCGAGAACAACACCGATCCGTTTGTCACGGTCAGCTAAATTAATTGTCGGATTCAGTTGTGCCTGATTTTCAAATGAACATTAACAAAAAAAAAAGAAGTTTGACAAATGGGATGATAAAAAATATTGTACCAAATAAAAAATATAATTATCACGTGTGTAACGCTTCTCCATAATGCTACCTCGTTGTCTGAGAAGATGAGGAATAATGCAGCTAGCACTGCACCAACATTCAAGACGGAGGTTACGCCACCAGAGTATGGTAGAAACACAAATACAGCAGGTCATACCCCAATCTGAATGAATGGGAAGCATTGACTGACACAGAGGCCGGGGCCACCATGCATGGCAGGCGCGGCAAACCCACCTGCACCTCCAACTTATATCGTAACACCTCCCCCCCCGCATGCCTTCTCACTTCTCAGGCACGGCGTCGAGATCGTCATGTAGTTTAACTGAGGTCGCAGGCCAAGCAGCGAGTAGTAGTACTTCGCCACTCCTAGCTAGATTCCTTGCCACTGGGGTTTTAGCAGTGACCACCCCCCCACCTCCAGCACAGCTTGTATATAATAACATCGATCCCCCCGTGCACCATCTCATTTCTCAGGAGGCACGGCATGAAATTTAACTGAGGCAGGCCAAGCAGCTAGCTAGCTAGTGGTACCACACCATGCCACTGGGGTCTGATCAGTACGTAGTGACCCACCTCCAACTTATATACTAACACCCACGCCCGCCCCCTCCCCCCACAAGCACCTTCTCACTTCTCAGGCACGGCCTGTAATTTGACTGAGGCAAGCCAAGCAGCTGGTAGTGCCACTCCTGGATCCCTTGCCACTGGGGTCTGAGCAGTGACGACCCCCCCCCCCGGCAGAAGCCATCTGATCCGCACAAGGGATGAGTATGGATCTACTGGAAGATGGGTCGGAGTACGCCTTCTACTGGGAAACCAAGATGTACCTCGAGGCTGAGGAGCTCGAGAGGAGGTAATCAATCAATTGATCATGACTAGCTAGGTAGGGATCGATCGATAATCCCAGATACAGGGGCCCCTAACACCTGAAAAACCATATCCATTGATCACAAACATGCATGCGGATCATAGATGTCTCGCGCGGTGGCTTTCCCTGCCCACAAGTGGGCAATATTGTGTAAATTCATGAGTCATCGATAACCCGGATCCTGTTCCTTTAATTTTATTCGCTTGTGTGATCTCGCTCTCTCCAGCTTGGGGCTCGAGCTCGACGCGGCCGTACTGCCCGACTTCTTGGAGTACTCCGCCATGGCGGCAGATAGCACTGCTACCACCTCCACGGCATCGAAGGACGTCGCAGTACTGCGTTCGAGCTCCCCGGACGAAGGCAGCAGTGCATCCTCCACCATGTCCAAGAACGTCGCCGTGGAGAGGAACCGGAGGAAGAGGCTCAACGACAAGCTCTACGCCCTGCGCAGCGTGGTGCCCAGCATCTCCAAGGTAAGACGAGTATATTAATTGTGCGCCGATCGAGTGAGTTGGAGGTGTGATGAGGAGAGGGACGCATGGATCGAGCGAATGGATTGGAGAAGATGTAGTCAGTGCTAGCTAGCTAGCTAGCTAGTGCCGTTAATTTGTGGGGCGCCATAATTAATTCAAATCTAGCTATACGGAGCTAATTAACATTTGAATTGTTTTCCCTTTTTCTTGCTGCCCAGATGGATAA
This sequence comes from Amorphophallus konjac, assembly GCA_022559845.1. Lineage (NCBI taxonomy): Eukaryota > Viridiplantae > Streptophyta > Magnoliopsida > Alismatales > Araceae > Amorphophallus > Amorphophallus konjac. The sequence goes on along the minus strand of JAHNEJ010000987.1, from coordinate 111,146 downwards.
AATGTCCATCGTCAAGGACGCCATCGACTACATCCTGGAGCTCCAAGAGGAAGAGAGGAAGATCCTGGCTGAGATGCCGGAGACGGCGCCAGCCAAGGGGACAGAGGAGTCGTCGTCGCCGCCGATGTGCAAGAACGAGTATGACGGCGAGAGCCCAACAAGGAGAAAGAGGAGAAGGACCGAGAGAGGGGAAGTCGGAACTGGGGCGCCCTCGTTCGAGGACATGGAAGTGAGTACAAGTCGTGCATGCGCAGCATCGATCTTTATCTAGTCCATCCATGCGTCTGCTCAGGTTCAATATATTCGTGGGCCAATAATTAACCACAGATTTAATTGAAAGGCTGTACATGCATGAGCTTCATCTATCTTTGCTGGGGGATTGCATTATGAATTAATCTTGTAATTATGGTGGGTAATTGCTATGTCTGTGCAGCTGCGGGTGAGTGAGGTGGGAACGGGGACCGCGATTGTGAGCATGACATGCCTAAAGAAGGACGGCACAATGTCGAGGCTGTGTGAGGCCTTCGACTCTCTCAACCTCAATATCCTTTCGGCCAGCATTGCAACCGTCTCTGGAAGGCTGCGGCACAACTTACTCGTCCAAGTACATCTCTCTCTCTCTCTCTCTCTCCCCAGCCATCACCCTATGCCTAACAGCTTTAGATATAATTCAGAGGAGGACATTGCTTGTCACCAGGCAGGTTTATGATCATCTCGCCAGTCGTTTCCGAGACACAGAGACTTTAATTAAGGTCGCCCGCCCACTTCTCATTTGAGGCTTGCACTAGGACGACTCCCCACCGGCCAAACGTCCCGATGTATTAAAGAAAGAAAGAAAAAAACATGGACGACGTCCACCATACGTTGCTTGGCCCTCGTCTGTTGTTAGCCCCTGTCGGTGGGCTGTGATACCTCCTGCTATAGGTACGTATGAACAATTCGAAATAATACCGGACTTTCAATTATACTTCAGAAAAGGACATCCTCCCTAATTAACCCTATCAACCTGTACGGTGGACCCGTAGGCCACCAAGATGGACTGTTTGGCTTTGGCGTCCGTCGAGCTCCTTCCTCCACGTCTCTCCACAAATTCTATGTACCACATAACCTTCCCGCATGCATGGCATGTTACCCCAACTCCCAACCAGCTAGCAGGGTTCGCCGTCTGTTGTGTTGGAGCCACTGTCGCCAACAAGTGTACTGAGCGGACCCTCTTTTAAGTTAGATGGCTACACGCAGACATGAGAGCACTCTGGAAAATATGGTCTTGGTGCGCGCTTTCGATCGGCTTTTATAATTAAGATCCATGCTGGATCAGAGTTCTCCAGATGTGAGAATACGATCCGGACATTAATTTGCTCATCAGTTTGCACATCCAGTAATTATTAAAGAGATGCATGTGTCCCGATCGATCGCCTTATTATTTGAGTCGGATCTGATGTTTAATGAACACATTAAGGGTTGCACGTCTGACTCGGCTTTCGATCCGGTTTCCGAGTCATGAGCAGTACTAATTAATACCAAGTTTAAGTCCTGACGCCCACTTCTTCTCCCAGAAGAGCATACTTCCACCATATGGATAAGAAACAAGCAGCAGCACTTGTGCCTACGTGGGGCTTAACCCTGCAGGATATTGTGGTACAGTTGCCAAATTAACGTAATTCTAATATTTAATTAACTTGCAACAACCATATATCACCTCAAATCATCTTGCTGGATCTCAACTTGAATTAAATTGGTAAGAATCAACGAATGCCGGCCGTTTAAAATCATCTTATCTCTTGTGCTGACCACATTTTTAATTGTTGCATCTCTTCTTCAGATGGACGGCATGCAACCGGCTCAGCTGAAGGAGAAGATTGAGTTGGCAATTGCTGGGCTAGATGCTCCATACATAGAGATCCCCAGAAGTGTTTAGATAGAGGACACAGATAATTCGGCTGACAGATATGTTTCCGGCCCAAGAAGTACTGATCTCGTCTTCCAGCCGATCACTCCCCAATTTCGGAGTCGGATTTTCATGTGGAATTCTTTTGGGATCTGCACATGCATGGGACTCTCCACTGGCGATCGAACCGACGTCCAGAGAAATACTACAAGGTTTCTCAAGTGGATAATAATGTCCATTAATTATCCTAATAATCTGAAGTCGCTATTTCACATCCAGTGTTCTAGCTCACTAGTACATCAGAGAGAGAGAGAGAGAGAGAGTGAGAGAGAGAGAACAGCTCGTACACTGTTTCTATCACGCTTGAAGGGCGCCTTGCCAGGACTCCACGTCGCGCGGTGGTCCCCAAGTGAAAAGAGAGAGAGAGAGAGAGAGAGAGAGAGGATATTATGTCTCTCCGGGCAAGAGCGACGCCCACGAAGTCACACGAAGGATGACGCTGTCCAGAAGGGGCGAGGACACGTGCACGGGGACCGAATTTAACGTGGGGCATCCCTTGTCTGCGGCTGGGGCCGACTGGTTTGCTAGCCGGGTGGGTGCGGCCAAGGACGAGTAAAAAGAGTAATACCTTTTTACTGTACATTGAGCGATCGACTTGTTAATAATATGTTTTACGTGGCATTATATATTTATATATATACTCTGTGTTAATTTGTGAGGGATCCAGTTAGACAAAAAGTGATCTACTCGACTAAGGGGAGTGACACTTGATACATCTTAATTATATATGGCAGCTCTAGGCGTACATTAATTAAATGAGGCGTTTTATTGATTTATTTGAAATATATATATATATATATATATATATATATTTATGATGAATTGATCAGCAGACGCACTCCAATTAAGAGGCGTACATTAAATGTCGCACATCCAACTCATAGATGTGCAATAAGTATTGCTCAAGGAAAAATGTCTCTTGCCTATTTGATTAATGTAATTTGATGATGGTGAATTGATCAGCAGACACTCTAAAAAGAGTACTTAAGTCAGTAAAATTTGTAGCCTCCGGGTGAAATTTTTCGTACATGTACGAACGCACACTATAAACTTTCTCCAGTCCCCGGTAAAGGTACATGGATGCATGTACAGGAAGACAGTACAGCTTATTATCTCAATCTTGTCCACTGATAATATATATAATTAATATTCATATAACGACTGAGATTTAGCATGCTTAATAATTATATGAAAGGCCAGAATTCTGTTTCAATATAATTAATTAATTAAGAACTTACCACTACTGCATCCTCCTGTGAATTCCTGTGAAATAACCAACGATAGCAGCCTCAGGAAAAGGACCACACAGTACTACATCAGCTGTCCATGCATATATGTAAAGCCAGATAGATATTAGAATCAAGTAACGGCATCAATACCCTTTTCCCTGGCAACTGCGAGTGAAAGGACAAGAGAGCCGTCTCTCCTAATCTTAATTGCAAATGGAAGGTCTAGAGAAATTTGACAGTACTATTAATCTCAAGTCTCTTTCAATGCCAAAAAGTATGCTGAAATATGGGAACCTTTCATATATACACTCTGAAATATATACATGGTCACTTTGAATGATGTAGAAGCTTTACTCTGTAGACGTGTACATTAGTTCTCTGACCAATAATAATTACTTAAAACCGCGCCATGCGTAATAATGGTACTATCGGTGCTAACATAATTTATCGACCATGAAGCGGTGGTGGTTGGCCAAACCTTATCCACCTCCCACGGTAAACGCTCCTCTTCCTTTTCTTCTTCCTTGTCCGATCTTTGCCTACTTGCTAAGACTTGTCTGAGAAGGAGATGGTCTACCAGGCAGCGTTGCACGACAATAACACAAACAGCCAATTTACACAGCTGTTTGGAGGCCGTCGCACATTAACTTTACGGGTTTGGATTTTGCATTGGAAGTATGAAAGGTCCTCCTTTGTTCTCAACAAGTATAGCAGAGTCTGCGGAGAGATTTACATTTTATAATTAATGAGATGTTTGGTCATGAAACAGCTAATCGATCGTTGAGGACATGTAGAACTATCGCGTAATGCCAGAAAATTCTCTATAAAGTGTCGTTTGGTGTGCTGTAAGAGATGCCATGATCTTGTAATATTAATGTTGTTATTTTTTAAATTTATATTTTTGATACAACTTTAAGCTGAAACTGAAACTAGAGAAAAATGCATAGATCGAGTAACCATGCATGTTTTAAAACCAAGCTAATTAACTACGGCGTACATGAAATGTCAAGAAAATACCAAAAGATAGAATTTGTGGTATTTTATATCATTTTATAACATACTTGATAATGCTAAAGAAATAATTTATAGCAGTTTTTGATCTGCTATCTTGTACATATCTCTCTAAAACTTTATGTTTTACATGTTCGATAGAATATTCTGTTAAGTCCGATAGTGCTAAAGCACTAGAGATATTGACCGGAACACATATATACCTCAAACTAAAATTGTAAGAAGGCCATCAAGGGAGAAATGGGAGATGAAAGGAGGAAGATGGGAAAACACGTACATCAAACCAACATTTGATCGCTACACATCGTTTTATAAAATATTTAATAAAAGGAATATTATGTTTGTTCTTTCTTTTTGATGCATGGTTGGGATACTTTATAATTGTGGATCAGATTTCCAATTCACAGCAAAGCGGAGGAACCATGAAAGTTTAAATTAGCTTATGGGATCATTAGACGATCGAGGTCAGGCTGGCTGTTGTTATGAAACGTAAGAAGGATGAAAATCTGTCATCACTCTTTCAAATATATATATATATATATATATATATATATATATAGCTGCATCAAACCCTCAGTGTACAAATCAGATAATTAGCATGAATTCAGTGTACAAATCAGATCGATAATTAACATGAAATTCTCTGAAGTTCTTGAGGTTTAACTTGTGCGCAATGAGAAACAATACGTACGTACGTGATGGTCGGCGGGCTTTGGGACTCCGTCTCTTCTGGTCAAGGTATAGATATATATATATATATGTTAACATCGTTCATAATTATGGGTGGTTTCTTTGTATGTTCTTCATGTTTTTGTATGGTTTTCTCTGGGGAAGAATGGATTAATAGTTTTCTTTTAATTATGACCAGAAAAGACAATGGCGACTGGGTTTCCAAACAATATTTGATCTGTTTTGAGTCTGTCTCGCCTGTACGTGAGTACCGTACACGTTCGGTTCGGGCGTAAAATTAAGATCTGCCGGGAGACAGCGGACAACTTAAGGGACACTACAGGTCCTGCATTATTTGCACGATCTAGTGAGAAGATGCCACGCACATGCATCTTTGAATGACGTATCGATCCTCCTCGTAATTGATATATAAAGACATTATATATATTACCATGCAACGTGTATGATTGGGTTCCACGATAATTAATGGACCTTTTCACGTTAATTAATGTACACGTACGTAGATATCTTAATTAGAAGGTTGGATATCTCATTCCTTGCAACCAACGTGTGATCAGATCGAATCTATGTTTATGTGTTCTCAGCGATCGAGTAGCCCAGTCATATATATATATATATATACGGCGGCGGAGAGAATTAATTAATTACTTTCTACAGTGAGATGTTTGGGCATCTGATATATATACACATATGTAGTCGTTGACGAATAAAGTACGTACATTGTTCGATGCATTGTAAAGATTAATGTCGTAAGAAAAAGAATATTAAGTCTCACATCGCGTGAAACGTGAAGTAAAAATGTGGGCGGGCGTGAAGAAAAAGAAAACAAGAACACTAATTAAGTATTTATACATGTCTCACACACGTCAGTAAATTAAGTGGATTCACGTAGCCCTTTCTTACACGTCTTAAATCAAAGGTATGCTGTTCTTTTTTTTTCCATCGTCACGTCACAAGTACATGAACTATATATAAAAATCTAACTTAATCCAAATTTACCAAAGGAATTAATAGTTTCATGGGTCAACCAGGGCGTGTGATATATATATATATGGACCCAGAGAAAAAGCACAAAAGACGCACGGGTTACATCCAGCGACCTAACATCTTCTGGTCCGGTCCCCAAACGACGGGCATGCAAGCGGCCCGTTATCATCATCATACATCGCGATGTGGAGAACGAGGAGGGGACCCTTAAACGAGGGGAAGTAGGGATATGAAGCATAAGAAGGGGGTACCCCACCCGCAAAGCGTAGATGATCACATATATATGGCTTCAACGTGAAACACAGCTGGTAAGACTACCAACACAACAGGAGCCGTACGTTCTCACGAGTGGTCCTATAGACATATATATATATATATATATATATATATATATATATATATATACACATTTATTTATTTATTTATAGCACGCATGTGAGTCACCCATTAATTCCCACGGCAAAATAATACGTGACGTTCTCAATCCAACAATTAATAATCTTGGCTCCATGTAAATAATTTCCTCCTTTTGTTGTCACACCATGCCAAACCCCCCGGCCCAAACATCCACATGCCTCCCTTGCACCAATCTTGGCTCCATTCAAATAATTATTTCCCTTTTCGTCGTGCCAACCCCCCCCCCCCCAAAAAAAAAAAAAAAGAAAGAAAGAAAGATGCAGGCCTCCCTCCCCCTTGGACGCATGGTGTGGTGTGTGCCTCACCATCCGCAACTGTCTCTGTCTTCCAGAGAGCCTCCTCCGGTTTGTACGCAATGGCCCTCGTTTTCTGCTTTGTCGCGATACACGTAATGAGCGATGCTCGCCCAATAATATCTTGCGGCGTTCACTAATTTACACCCCCTGCGTTTTCACCGTCCGATCCGACCTGTCAATGATTTTTATTTGGCAACTGGACCAACGAGCGAGCTTAATTGTGACCGAGGTGGGGGCAGCACTGGCGTCACTTCGCGTGCAGTCATGTACAACCCGACGCGAGAGCGTCCAGAATCTGTCAAGCCCGGTATATATATATATACATACATATACTTGATTGATGGATCGGAGTCCATATATTTTCAAAGCAATTTCCCCCCTGCATGCAGAAACCCTAGCCGGTAGTAGTTCACAAGAGCGGGAGGCCATCGGATGGGTGCATGGGACGTCGTCAGTGTGTGTTAGTAGTACGCTGCCGCCACTCGTGGCGGCGGGCGAGAGGCTGTGAGCAAACTATGTATCTTCTCCCTGGAAGTATAAAGTATAGTAGCTCTCTCATTTGTGGTGCTCGCCACCCTGCCGTACCATCGTGTAGATTTCTGCAATCCCTTCTGGATTCGCTACCTAAGTGATCACAGGCGACCCTCCTACCGGAAAAATCCATAGAATCCGCAAAAGTATAGCTATACAGCTAGCTAGCCAGTTAGGACCACACACACACCAATGTAACCGAAGATGTCTGCTCTGCTCACTTCTTCGTCCCTCGTTTGTTTCTTAGTATGAACATGAGACAAGCGGCTCCTCACTCTATTATTAATTAATCATGCATGATGGAGGGGCGCAGAGATCCAAAGGTGGCCGGGGAGTCCGTGAAAGGCTGTACGTAGGTGCTCCTGCTCCCTTTGATATGTTTCACAGCCATGCATGGCAATTAGCTATGTGCGTCGACGCTTTGGCTGAGATTAGTCAAAATCCACACGATCATTGACTAGGATCGCATCACATCTAGGGTTGTCAATGGGTCGAGTCGATCCGATAGGTCTTCAAGTCTGGTCCGATTTCGGATCGGATCGTAAGGTCTTTTTCGGTCCGCATATTTTTAGTCAGACCTAAAAGTCCGACTCGATTAGACCCGCGAGCCGGGTTCGGACTTTGAGTTCGGCCCGCGGGCCAATCCGACCCGTTCTTTTTTTATTCTCACTTCAAATATTAAAAATTATTTGATTAAAATTAGGTTATTTTATTTAATTAAAAATTTTAAAACTCTCTTTTTATACAAATTATGTAATTAATATCAAAATTTTAATTAATTTAGTGAGATTATAATTTTTAAATTATTAAATATATTGTTTTTATTTTTTATTTAAGTTGTCGGGCCTGATCGAACTTTAGTCAAACTTTATATTATTAAAATAATATCAAGTCGGACTCAAGTCTTAAATCGGATCGACCTAAACTCGGCTCGAACCTGACCATTCACATTCCTAATCACATCACACCGTTACAGTTACTCACGAAGCTATGGAGAGAGAGAGAGAGAGTTCGGGAATCACAACGGTCGGAATCACCTTAATTTTGTTACTGACGTGGTTGGTGATATCTAGCTTTGACCATCGATTCTACAAATGCTGACCCATCTCGATCACTTATGTTCTCTCCCGCTTTGGCTTCTTACCGATGAATTGAAGGGTAGAGGACAGGGAGCGGTACGTTTAAAGAGGGAAAGACGGTAGACCAGATCGGTAGGTAGCTATATAGCTTAAGATAGACAGTCTCCCTCTCAAGCGCGTGCTTAGAGACAGCCAATTAATAAGAATCAATGGATTAACTTATCCTTATTTACCGAAATATCGGCACACGTATATAAATATATATATATATTCTTAAGATCTTTTGCATATATTCTCATATATGCCAATCTCACATTTTTCATCTTTATTGTGTTTTTTAGGGGAGCAATCCTTCAATTCACTAACAATACTAGGACCATATGACTATAATGCTGTGAACCCCTTTTCCGTTTTTATTATTTTATGAAAACTGTGATGAATCCAATTGAGCTTGGACGGTGATACTTGCTGCATGGCACACGCCGCACATGCATGGAGTCTCGTTGAGCCACATCAGTAGACATGACCTGACATGTTGCCAAAACTGTGTGGGCCCCTGTCATGTCGTGGGATGGCAGATGGTCATGTGGTGGGATGGCGGAGGAAGGGGGCCCAGAGGGCCGGGGGCCATGCCCGCCGCCCACACACTCCCCTCTCCAAACTTTTCCACGTCACTCTGAGAAATTGCAGAAGATAATGTTGTCCCCTCCGACAACACCCTTCTCCAACCCGTTCACACAAGAAAAAAATTTGACAAAATTCCATTTTATATTATTTTTATTATTTTATATATTAATTTATACTTAGGTCACCAAATTAAAAAAAATCGAGCACCGTTTATATATGGTGCTAAAAGAACACCTTCTATAATTCACTATGTTTAATTTACCCCCACCCCCCCAAAAAACTTATCCATCTCCATCAACGTTCCAAGTTTACTCGTGGGATTATATTATATGCGACAACCTTCAAACCCAATGCCTCACTTTGGCACGGAGTTAGGTCAAACGTGACTTAACTCAATCCGCTTAAGGTAGTTATGATTAATTCATTTTTATTTTGACAGAAGGAGAGTTAACTCAGAAATAAAGATGTGGGTTAACTTATTTTTAATCTAAAATAATGATTTGATAAGTACTAAGTTAACCAGGTAATAATGACAGCTCAAATATCACATTTGTTTCTCTTTTTTGAATATTTTATCGGTGGAGATGTGTTTAATTTAATTTTTTATTTTAAAATAATGTTTAAATATTTTTACTATATTTTATTAAATAAATATATCGTAGCAATAAAATTTTCTTTGACAAATAATATCATTAATGTCACTAATTAAAATTTAAAACTCAAAAATGTCATTAATTACGAGTTAAGATTACTGTTCACTCAAAAAATTTTAATTTTAAAATATTTTTTAAATATGTAATAAAATAAATATACTATATTTATAATTTTGATAAATAACATTATTAATCTCACAAATTAAAATTTAAAATTCAAAAATATCATTCATTAGAGATTGAGCTTGCTATTCATTTTAAAACTTTTAATGTTTCAATATTTTTTAAATATTTTAAATATAATTTATAAAATAAATATACAATAAAAATAATTTTTTTGATAAATAACATCATTAATTAATCTCACTAATTAAGATATAACATTCAAAAATGTCATTAATTCAGAATTGAGGATACCGTTCACTTTCAATTTTTTAATTTATAAATATTATTAAATAGTTTTCAAATAATCTATAAACTGAATATACTATGAAAATATGTTTTTCTTTGATAAATAACATTGCAAAGCTCACTAATTAAAATTTAAAAGTCAAAAAAATAAGTAATTCCAGATGAGTTTCAATTGAATTTAAAATTTTTAATTTTTAAATATTTTTTATTATCTTTATTATATTTGCTAAAATAAATGTATGATGAAAATATATTTTATAACAAATAATATCACTAATTTTATTAATAATAATTTAAAGTGATTTCTACATAAAAATTATTGTTAGAGGTGACTTTGTAAAAAAAATATTCTTGAAAATATATTACCAAATATATAATTACGTTAATTCAAATAGTGCATAAATGTTATTTAAGTATAATTTTTTTACATGTTTGACCAGAAAAGTGATACGTCTGTAAATAAAAATGACATTTTTATACAATGCAAATTTACACATAGACATATCTACTAATATATTTTTAAAAATAATTTTTTATAAATTCTCGTTTAACCATGATTTTCATTCAAAAAACTCTAATTTAAAAGTCAAAAACGTCATTAATTACTATTGAGTTATTATTCACCTTAATATTTTTAATATAATCCATAAACTAAATATACCATGAAAATATATTTTTCTTTGATAAATAACATTACAAATCTCACTAATTAAAATTTAAATGTCAAAAATATCATTAATTACAGTTGAGTTCTTGTTGAATTTAAATTTTTAAATTTTTTTATATTTTTAATATATTTAATAAAATAAATATATGATGAAAATAAAATTTTCTTTGATAAATAATACCACTAAATTTATTAATATTAATTTAAAGTGATTTTTATATGAAAATTATTGTTAGAGGTGAATTAAAAAAAAATCTTTCTTAGAGATGCATCAGTAAACATATCATTGAGTTAATTTAAATAATGCATAAATGTTACTTAAGTATGATTTTTATGTAAGTTTTTGACAAAAAAATGATATGCCTATAAATAAAAATGATATTTTTACACAATTCAGATTTACACATTGATATGTTTGCTAATATATTTTTAAAAATAATTTTTTTATAAATTCTCATTTAACTGTATTTTTTATTCAAAAAATCTTAATTTAAAAGTCAAAAACGTCATTAATTGTGGTTGAGTTACTGTTCAACTTAATATTATTATTTTTAAACATTTTTTAAATTTTTTAATATATCTATAAAATAAACATACTATGGAAATAAAATTTTCTTTATTAAATAACATCATTAATTTTACTAATTAAAATTAAAAATAAAAAATGCCATTAATTATAGTTGAGTTATTGTTCACTTTAAATTTTATAATTTTTAAATATTTTTCATATATTCTATAAAATAAATGAGTTTTAAAAATTAATTTTTTTAATAAATAAAATTATTAATATCACTAATTAAAATGTAAAATTCAAAAATATCATTACTTATTGATTGAGTGTTTAATTAGAATTTTTATTTTTATTTATTTTTTTGAATCTTTTAATATATTATCTAAAATAAATATACTATGAACATAAAATTTCTTTAAGAAATAACGTCGTTAATCTAACTTGATAAAATTTAAAAGTCAAAAGCATTTTAATAACTTCATATTAAACATAAAGAAAGACGGGGAGAGAGAGAGAGAGAGAGAGTGTGTGTTATATGGAGAGAGGGGGAGGGTGCATTAAATGGGAAGGCCCCGAGTTAACGTAACTTTGGAAATGAGTTTCAAAACCATGGTTAACTCTGGGTAACGCTTAACTCAACCAGACTAAGGGTAAAATGTTATAAAGTCATTAAAAAAAAGTTGGCCCTTGGTTAACTTTGGGTTAACCAAGGAACTCAGGGTTAACCCTCGATCAAAGAGGGGTTAAATGGGTCTGGGATCCTTAGCATTGGGCCTAGCAACAACGTCTCACAGTTGTCCTTCGGAGAATGGGCTAAACATCGCAGGCTCAAGTCGAGCCGACTGTCCTCGCTTAACACATGAACTCCGTGGATACTGGCCCAACAACGAAATGCATCAGAAGATTCAGAACATTGCTGCACATCCGGTTCATATTCGTCTCACATTGTCCCTCGTGGAATATTATAGTGTCATATGTTTTTATCTCACTCTGAGTATGAGATTGGATGGTCAAAGTGAGGTCAGTCTGAAATTTAAATTTAGTATTCTAAACTTCATATTTTTGAATTGGGCTGTCAAAAAGGGAGTTTGACAAAAATGGCGGTAGAAAAGGCTGGCATCCTAACATTTCTATTGTCACTAACTTGTACTTTTCCAAATTTGAATGCGACCTTATGCTATCGAAGAAGATCATCATTATTTTGACACATCTTTGACATCTATTATGCAAAAGTTCCATCTTATTTCTCATTCCAAGAAGTAAGAAGATATTCTTCCTTCCCCACTTCCAAAACGCGAGTGCCATTTGGAGTATATTCTCAGAAGAATTTTTTTTCTAACGAAGATCTTTTAAATATGAAAATGAGATTTCGGAGTCATACCCATTCTCTCTAGAATGAGTGCCTTCATTCTGAGAAGATTTTTTTTGGAAAGATCACTATGGCCTAGTTTGTTTTTCGATTAAGATGGAGGGGATAAATTAACTGATGAGACACAGTGGTGTCACCACTTCTCTCACACTCAGCATATGTAATCGGAGTTGGTCAGTGCATTTGACTCTCTAAGGTCGAATGCCCTATCCACCCGGTTATCCTCTAATCCCTCCTTGGTATGTTCAAAAAAGTCAGGATATATCTCAACATCCCATTCGTGACTTAATTAATGTGGGGGTTAAGGAAATCCATTTGATATTTGGGAAATCACTAGATTAGACTTAAGTTGGCTTATCCCCATTTATTTAAATCTGGTGATAACTCATTCCAACAATTTCATGAAATAAGTCATTTATCTTCGTGTCATCCCTGACTTGTCGTCATCCCAAATCAGGTTTGGTTAAGCTTGATCGTTAAACGAGCAAGTTAACTTTGCTAATCAAGCAACTCAAACTTCAGCTTCACGATAAATGAATCAAGCTTGAACAGGATATATAGTGGCTCATTTATACGCCCCCTACCTCTCTAGCAGCTCTTTTCACTGCTATTTCGAAGAAAAGATCAAACTGTACGTACTAAAAGATACTAATATGATTTAATAGTTGGATGGATACAAAGAGTAATAAGATAACTTTGTATTGAGAACTAATTAATCTTGAACCATCATTCAGAGTATTACAAATGTGAGTTGCTATTTTACTAATGTTGGAGTGTTGTCCTTGTGTCCAAATTTCTTCATTTTCCCCCCTCTATTTGGGTCCAAAGGGACAAATCTTGTTATCTTTGAAAATTTGTAATAAGAGCTAAGGCTTGTGATGTTAGGAATATATATCACCCAGACTAGGAGGACAAACAGCGACGGAGGAAGAAGAAATAAGAGAAGAGAAAACAAACCACAAAAACACACAGGGATTTTTACGTGATTCGGAGGCAAGATGCCTTCCTACGTCCACGGCCGCAGCAGTAATCCACTAAGATAATTGTGTTTATACCCTATCCTAACAAGACAAAGCTCACCCACCCACTTTTGACTTGTGAGTTTTAATCAAATAAAATACATAAAATACACACATGTTATTTAACTAGTCCAATAAGATGAATACACACAAATACGTACAAATACGTGTATCACTCAATACACACAAATACGCCGAGTCTTCAGGAAGTCGGATCTCTGAGCCATAAGCTTGGTGCAGTTGGGGCGGTGCGGCGTCGGCTCCGAGTAGTGGGCCCGGTAGTGAGCCCGGTGTCCCCACCACCACTTAGTGTAAATTCACATTCAAAACACAAAAATGATTAGCCCTGGGTTAGAGGGGCTTGGGCTTTCAAATTGGTCAAAAAGATCCGTCTAAGTATTTAGATTTTGAATAAAAATATATGTCACGTTGACAAAATAGAGAGAGAATTCCATACTTTTGACTATCCAAGAAGAAATATATTATATCTCGTTATTGTATGAAAATATTATTCAATATTTTAAAAATAATATTTGATTATACATTTTATATTTTTATATATATTATTTTTTATTAAATGTTTTTCATATAATTTATCAGGTCAAGTCTGGCCAAAGTCGGATCTTATAACTTAATGAAATATATAGTCTGATCAGGCCCAACCTGACAATACACGGATTGGACTTGGGTTGAACTAAGATTTAGAAACTAATGAGTCTGACTTAGATCAAGTTGTATTAATCTCAACTCGACTCCGACCCATTGACAACTGTAGTTAAATCCCATTGGCCCCCAAAGGTGCCTAAGATTTTTTACTTATTTTCCCAAAAACGTTGGAATCCCTAGATGAACCCCATTACCATTTTCATAAAAACTAGAAATCCATATGGTCTTCCATGGCTGTCCCCGTCTCTTCCCTAATCGAATTCATCTGCTTGCTTCAGCATTGCGTACACTAATGTCCCGTTTTGACACTCCACCTGTTACTTGCAGGGAGCTGAAGGTGCACGGGTCCCTTCACCACATAAAGAAGGTGAGAAGAAGGCATACAACTACTTTGCCAACGCAGGACAAGAAGAAGAAACCCAGGCTGGACAAAGGTTGCAAGCACAAGTGGTATAACACATGGTTTGTACCAGAATTAGTTAGAGCTATTGCCCCTTACCAGAATTAGCTATTGTTGATGCTCAACGGAATACTAAAGGAAAAGACAAGATTCATGAGGATGGCTTTCATAATAGAAGTCAGCAAATTGCTCATATTCTTATACCTTTAAAAGAGATATCTTCAAATCATCCAGCTAAGGAAGGCACTAACCCTGGTTTTTCAATTCCCAACTCACAAGAGAAACTCCAAGCTGCCAGACAAGACATTGCTCAGTCTGCTTTCATCAATAATGCTCGGGTCATGCAAAAAGGCCAATCCGGGGTCATTACCAGGTCAATGCAGAAGGTTGGCTCCACGGGTAATCTTCCAAACATCCAGAATTAATTATGTCTACTCTTGTATAAAATATACGTGGTATAGGAAATGATATTTCTCAAGGTAGGGTGAAATTTCTCTTGAAATCTCATAACGTTAAGTGTCTTGTTCTGTTGGAGCCCAAAATTCATGTTTCAAATATGGACAGAATGTGTAAAAAGTTAGGGATGGACAAGGCCCTTGCCAATAGAGATGATAATGCTCATATCTGGATTATGTAGAAAGAACCACTGGAGTTCTGCATTATTTGTAGGGATGATCAGCAAATAATTGTTCTCCAAGCCTCTTCTCTGCCTCAGGTTCATTTCACTTTTGTTTATGCTAAATGCTCCAGAATTGAAAGGCATCCACTGTGGTCATCTTTGATCAGTTGTCATGCTCTTATATATGGGCCATGGCTGGTGGCTGGCGACTTTAATTGTGTATTGGATATTCATGAGAAATTAGGAGGTAATCTTCTTAACCTGAGCACTATATATGAGTTCAAAGATTGCATTCAAGATTGTGAACTTATTGATGCTGGATATATGGGATCAAAGTTTACTTGGCACAATAACCAATCGGGCAGCAGAGGTATTTGGGCTAGACTGGATAGAACTCTGTTTAATTCTAATTGGCTTAAAGCTTTACCTATCACAGTAGAGCACCTTTCTAGAGAAGCATCTGATCATGCTCCCCTTCTTATTATGATCCCTTCATTTAGTAAATTCAAGAGCAGATTTATCTTTCAGAAAATGTGGACTTTACACGAAATTTTTTCAGAAGCTGTTGAGCTGTGTTGGAATACTAGTCCAATTGCCACCTCCCCACTCACAACTTTATTCCTTAAACTGAAATATATTAAGAACATGCTTGTGGGCTGGAACAAACAAGTATATGGTAATGTGCATATGAACCTTGTTGCTGTTGAAGACCAGGTGCCAAGGACTGAATTCAATTATGACCTAGACCCTTCTCCGGCTAATCTTGCAGCTCTCAATAAAGCTAAGACTTGTCAATCTAATTGTCTGCTACAACAAGAAGTTTTTTGGAGACAGAAGTCAAGAATTAAGTGGCTCAGTGAAGGTGACAAAAACACCAAATTTTTTCATATGACTACCATGGCTAATAGAAGAAAGCACACTATCCCTCTGTTGAAGAAATCCAATGGCAGCCTGACCTCAAACCATGATCAAATGAAAAATATTGTTGCTGATCATTTTAAACAAGCTTTCACTTCTCAGGATTATCACATTGATGCTAACATCCTGGACTGCATTCCTTCATTGATCACAATGTCGGATAATGATCTACTGTGTGGTACTCCATCTGAAACAGAAATCAAAGAGGTTGTCTTCCAAATGTCCTCTGACAGTGCACCTGGGCCAAATGGTTTTTCAGGAGCTTTTTATCAGTGTGCATGGTCCATCATTGCCAGAGATATTGTGGCTACTATTCAGCATGTCTTCAGCACCAAGTGTCCTCTTCCTAGAAGCTTTACCTCAACATTAAATGCTCCCATTCCTAAAAAAAGCAATGCCACAGATATCTCTGATTACAGACCCATAAGCCTTTGTAACTTCATATATAAGATTGTTCCTACTATTCTAAACAACAAACTAGCAGGGATTCTCCCAAAAATAATATCCTGTCAACAATCAGCCTTTGTGAAGGGGAGAAATATAGTGGAGAATATAGCCTTGGCTCAAGAACTAGGGCAAGAACTTGGAAGGAAAACAAGAGGACATAATGTCATATTCAAACTTGACATGGCAAAGGCTTATGATCGACTTGAATGGGACTTCCTGTATGCAGCTCTTAGGAAATTTGGTTTCAGCTTGGACTTTATCTCACTTATTGATAATATGATCAGCAACTGTTGGTTTTCAGTTTTACTCAATGGTGACTCTACAGGTTTCTTTAAATCCTCCAGAGGAATTCGGCAAGGGGATCATATTGCCCCTGCCCTCTTTATTATTGCAGAAGAAACCCTGAGCAGATGCATGCATGATGCTTTCTCTAAAGGTGCAGTGGAATGGCTTTTGGGTCCTAGAGGCTATCCCACCATTTTACATTTGCTGTTTGCAGACGATACCCTGATATTCACCAAAGCTTCAGCCACCTCAGTCAAGAACTTACTGCAGCTTCTTAAAATCTATGAACAAGCATCTAGTCAATTAATCAGTATTGGTAAAAGTGGCTATTTCTTACACCCTAATGTGAAGGATACAGTTGCCAAGAAGTTACAAGATTTAACATGTTTCTCCAAGCACACCTTCCCCCATAAATATATGGGATTCCCTCTCATTATTGGTAGGAAGAAAAAATTGCACTTTGCTGGCATTCTTTCCTCCATCCAGAGAAGAATTCAAAGTTGGTCGGCCAAATTTCTTTCACAAGGAGTTAAGCTGTGCTTGATTAAACATGTAGGGCCACTTTGGTAACGGGTTAAACTGGGTTAGGGTGGGTTAACTGGGGTCGGGTGGGTTACTCCTTGTTTGATAATTTTTTTCTTAACCCGAGTCGGATAGGGTTAAAGTGGATTAACTCATTCCTAGGAAATAGGTGGAATGAGTTAATCCACCCGGGTTAGGGTTAGGGGTGGGGTGGGCTAACCCGGGTAAGCCACCCGCCCCTAACCTAAGCCGTTATCAAAGTGGCCCGTACTGACTACCCTCCCCATTTACTACCTGGCTTCTTCCTCTCTTCATGTGGGCACACACAATGCCTTGGAAAAAAGCTTTGCAAACTTCTTCTGGGGGTCCTCCACCCTTGGAAATAAGAGGCATTGGAAGGGCTGGACCACAATTTGCAAGCCTATATCTCAGGGTGGACTGGGTGTCATGTCCCTTCGACAAATGGAGATAGCCTTGAGGGTCAAGATGTTATGGAGAGCCATTCATGCTGACTCACTGTGGGCAAGCTACTTTAGAGCAAAATATATTCGAGGTAGTCACATTTCTACAATTCAGTTCAAGAACATGAAGGGAATCACTCAAAAATCTTGGTTACATGCTAAAGAGCTAATCATTAAGCATAAGATAATTATCTTGGGTGATGGTCTTAGCACCAATTTCTGGAATGACATATGGCTTGGTAACCAAACTATGGCTTCATTTGTTCCTACTGATTTGATTCAAAACTCCAACCTGTCAGTTAATGAATTCTATACTCAGCCTAGTACTGAACTCAATACCTTACTTAATAGTTTTCTGCCGTATGACATCATGTCTGCTATTCAGAATATTAATCTCTCACAGGACAGAGATCATGAAGTTTGGAGTTTGTCGTCCATTGGTGACTGTTCTGTTTCCTCTGTTTGTAAACAAGCCTAATCTGTCCATGATCAGCAGCATATCTCCAAATGGAATAACTTATGGTTCAGCTGGCTGCCTCCCAAAATCTCAATCCATCTATGGAAAATCATGCACCATTGTCTCCCAACTGATGACAGAATAAAAGCCATTGGCATTCCTAGCTATTTGCTCAAAATGTCACTGCTGCAATTCTTCCCCTGAGGAAACTACCAACCATTTATTCATCTTCAGTGACATTGCCTCTTTTATCTGGTCGGCCCTCCAATCCAAAGGTTTGGAAGTCCATGGTAGAACTGCCAAAGGCCTTATTCTCAACACAATTCAGTCTATCAGCCGACAGTCTAAACTTGATTGCTTCACTCTTGCCATTATTGGCTATGGGCTATGGGAAGTATGTGTGACGACCCGAGGATCCGTTAACCGGGAAGGCCCGATGACCCGAGACTCGAACCGCCGCCCACGAGCCGGGAGGGCTCGGAAGGGCTAAAAAGGAGTGTGGAGGTACAAAGAAATAAGAAATAAGGCAGGATAATTCAATAATTAACAGAAATAAATGAACAACTACAACAGAGTCCAGTCCAACAGAAAGTACAGTCCAAAGTAGTAAAACGTACGACATGCCAAGTGAACACTCGGCCCGGCAAGCTGGCAACTTAGAACCTCCACACAACGCCCTCGAACCTCGAGGAAGAACCGCCGCAGCTGAAACGCAGGGGTGAGCCTCCTGTCACTGGCCCAGTAGGGATCCCGCGGAACCCTAACAGAGAAACAACGGCAGAAGAAAAGCTACAACAGCAAGAACAACAGTAACAGCAGGAACAGCAAACCGGTGGCCGGTAAAACCTCGGCTCTACAGCTACTCCTACTGTACCAGAAAACACGACCTAGTCTCCCGTCGGGGGACAACCAAACCACGCACCTGACCACCCGATTCCACGATCAGGGACCACCAGACACGAACCACCCTAGCCACGCTACTAGGAAAACGCCCCGACACCTCCGTAGCGGAGGCCTGCCCTCACCAAAAGGGCCCGAGCCAAAATCACACGGTCACGGAACACGGTCACGACCTCACCGTCGTGAACACAACGCTGTCTGGGAAAGGCCCTCGGTGACGCTCACCGAAAACCCCAAACCTCGACTCCAGGAACACTCCCGAAACCACTCACGAAGTCCCGTCTCGAGGACGGAAACAGAACCCGGTACACGACGACTCACGTCTCGTGACAGAAGCACCACCCACTAGAAGAACGACCGGATGCGTCCCCTGACGTCTTACACCGCGTCACAAGTGTCTAGCTACAACGCCCCAGGCGGAGACTCAGACACACACAGTAACTAGTACCACAGAACAAGGACTAGTTGGGGTCGCACCTGTCGGCGCCGTCCGACGCCCCCAACCTCGTGTGCACACTCAGACCATACGCCCTAGGCCTGTCCTCTAGCTGGTAATTCCCCCTAAGTCCGGACTCGGCTGTACGTGGGGGCCCTACGGTAACCAGCCTACTCACCGTCTCTCTCGGGTCAGCCGCTCCACCACTCCCAGGTGGGTCAGCACACGCGTGCCGTAAGAAGGCTACGGCTAGTGGACGTGTCACAGAACGTCGACACAGAAAATCACGCACGCACCCATTGCGAGTAACACGGAGTAACAGGTGGCACGACGTCACCAGACTCTAGATGGTCCACTAGACCTACGAAACCCAACGGCCTTTGAGTCACAAGACTCGGGGTCAAGACCGTTGCACACGACAGCACTGAGCCATCAATCTGGCCTAATCCTTAGGTCCAAAACCACAATGCGATAACTCACGAGGCAGTTCACAACCGCCGAGACCCATCCCTCGAGGAGGGAACTTAAGAAACCTCCAGCCCCAGGCTAGGAGACTGGACTCACCGTCCAAGGCCACACGCTTGGCCCACTCCGAAGCCACCTTCCAGAGAAGCCACGAGTTGCGGGGAAACCTCATTGCACTCACACCGATACACGGTGACTTGATCTAGCAAGAACACGGAAGCCCGAAACACCTGGGGTCACCCGGACCCACCAAGCCCACGGGCACGCTTATCAAGGTAACGCGGTACCTCCAGACACCCCTAAACATGGTAACGAAACCCACGGGGTGTCCGGAACACTCACGAGGCAAAAGGTCGACCACTGGGTCACAACCGGGTCGACCGGAGACCAACACAACCAATCGGAACGCTTGAAGGTCACCCGGACCCTTAAACTCACGGGCACGCTAATCGAGGTAAATAGAACCTCCAGACACCCCAAAACACGGTCACGGAACTCCACGGGGTATCCGGGACACACACGGCCCAAGGGGAGCACAAGACAACAGGACAGATCTCGCTAGGATCACCTAGCGCGACAAGACGGAACGCGCTAGGCTCTCCTAGCGCGACCAGACAGGTAGCGCCAGGGACCCCTAGCGCGACAAGGAAGATCGCGCTAGGAACCCCTAGCGCGACAAGGCAGATCGCGCTGGGGACCCCTAGCGCGACAACGCAGAACGCGCTAGGACCCCATAACGCGACAGGAACCGCCTTACTGTTCATCTTCTCCGATGAACGCACCCCATCGGGGCGGCGCGACCCTCAAGAACGCGTTAGCCGAGACTAGCGCGTTCTTAGTCCGCGCCCGAAAATGGTGGAAATCGCGAGAAAAACCATTCCACGCCCCGTTCACCCCCAGGTGAAGGGGAAACAAAAGGGGAAGCCTTCCCCAAGCCCCTAGGCATACATCTAAACCCCTGGAACGGCCAAAAACACCGTAAAACGGGAGATCCGGGTCACACACCCAAAACATGTATTTTTCCCCAAATCGCCCCGTTTAGCCCGCTCGGCTCACCACGGCCTACAAAACTCGCGGGAAATGAAGTACGCGGGTCGAGGGTCAATCTCCCTACCTCCACCAAAGAAACGACGCGCCGTGGACGTCGGTCCACGAAGAAAATGCCGTTCAAGCCTCGCCGTTCCACGAACCCACGGCCGAGCTTCACCACGCCTCCACCACCTCGATCCTCATCCATCCTCGCCCGCGCCGTCCCCGCCTCGCCCACGCTCCACCCCGTCGATCGCCGGAGAGAGAGGGAGAGAGGAGAGAGCGTGAGAAGAGAGAGGGAGCGAAGAGAGAAATGATAGGGGAGAGAAAAAAAGGGTTATATATATACGAAAATCCGGAAATTCTCAAAAATATCAAAAAATAGAAAATCACGTTTCCGCGATCCTCGGAACGCACCGATCGCAACGGTACCACTCGCGCCCTGGTGAACGGCCCGATTCACCCGCAACGAGGTTCCGAAGGAATTACCGAAACACACATCGGGAATCAGAAAACACACGCGGAAAAGCCGCGGAACACTTCCGGGCCTCCGAAACAACTCCGGATCGTGCCGATCCGAACACGAAAGATGTCCGAAATGAAATTTCAGACACAACGGAGTCGGACACTCCGAGAAACCAGATCTGGGACCCACGAACAAGAATCTGAAAAATCTGGGGCATTACAGCCCTCCCCCCTTAAAGAAATTTCGTCCTCGAAATTCAGGACTAGCACCAAGTCACAGGGGAAGAACGCCTCCACCAACTGACAACGCTGTCAGGGTCCCAGCACAGAAAAACCTCGATTCACGCAAAAGCACCGATCGTGAGGGATACGGCCAGACCATAATCACGAACAATGCCACGCTCCGCACACCGCGCACACACCGGCCACCAGAGCAGGTATAACACAAGGGCACAAGTCTGGTATCACCTCAGACACAATGAAAAACACCCACGGCATCGCTGCCACCCTCTCGCTCACCGAGGGAACGCAATCCTCGCCACGAAAACCAATCCACCGGTCAACGCCCATGCTCGGCGGACCAATCAAACGCCAGCTTCACAACCTGCTGACCGATCTCACACCCCGCACCAGGGGCAACCAATCACTGAGCTTCCACCAGCTTACACCTCAGAAACGGCCACCAAAAGGCCTCGCTTGCACGCTGCTCTCTCCATTCTCGAGCCCTTACAACCAGCATCTTCTGTCTGTGAAAGACCATCCACTGGTCACCAGATATTCGTCAACGGGAAACCTCCACCGGCCCAGCAGGTACGATCCAACTCATGACAGGTCATCCGCTGACTCTTCGCACAGACCACCTGTGACGACCCGAGAATCCGGTTACCGGGAAGGCCCGATAACCCGAGACTCAGACCGCCGCCCACGAGCCGGGAGGGCTCGAAAGGGCTAAAAAGGAGTGTGGAGGTACAAGGAAATAGGAAATAAGGTAGGATAATTCAACAATTAACGGAAATAAATAAACAACGACAACAGAGTCCAGTCCAACAGAAAGTACAGTCTAAAGCAGTAAAACGTACCACATGCCAAGTGAACACTCGGCCCGACAAGCTGGCAACTAAGAACCTCCACGCAACGCCCTCGAACCTCGAGGAAGAACCACCGCACCTGAAACGCAAGGGTGAGCATCCTGTCACTGGCCCAGTAGGGATCCCGCGGAACCCCAACTGAGAAACAACAGCAGAAGGAAAGCTACAACAGCAAGAACAATAGTAACAGCAAGAACAGCAAACCGGTGGCCGGTAAAACCTCGGCTCTACAGCTACTCCTACTGTACCAGAAAACACGACCTAGTCTCCCGTCGGGGGACAACCAAGCCACGCGCCCGACCACCCGATTCCACGATCGGGGACCACCAGACACGAACCACCCTAGCCACGCTACTAGGAAAACGCCACGATACCTCCGTAGCGGAGGCCTGCCCTCACCAAAAGGGGCCCGAGCCAAAACCACACGGTCACGGAACACGGTCACGACCTCACCGTCGTGAATACAACGATGTCTTGGGAAAGGCCCTCGGTGAAGCTCACCGGAAACCCCAGACCTCGACTCCAGGAACACTCCCGAAACCACTCACGAAGTCCTGTCTCACGGACGGAAACAAAACCGGTACACGACAACTCACGTCACATGACAGAAGCACCACCCACTAGAAGAACGACCGGATGCGTCCCCTGACATCTTACACCGCGTCACAAGTGTCTAGCTACAACGTCCCAGGCGGAGACTCAGACACACTTAGTAACCAGTACCACAGAACAAGGACTAGTTGGGGTCGCACCTGCCGGCGCCGTCCGACGCCCCCAACCTCGTGTGCACACTCAAACCATACGCCCTAGGCCTGTCCTCTAGCTGGTAATTCCCCCTAAGCCCGGACTCGGCTGTACGTGGGGGCCCTACGGTAACCAGCCTACTCACCATCTTTCTCGGGTCAGCCGCTCCACCACTCCCAGGTGGGTCAGCACACGCGTGCCGTAAGAAGGCTACGACTAGTGAACGTGTCACAGAACGTGGACACAGAAACCACGCACGCACCCATTGCGAGTAACACGGAGTAACAGGTGGCACGACGCCACCAGACTCTAGATGGTCCACTAGACCTACTTAACTCAACGGTCTTTGAGTCACAAGACTCGGGGTCGAGACCGTTGCACATGACAGCACTAAGCTGTCAATCTGGCCTAATCCCAAGGTCCAAAACCACAATGCGATAATTCACGAGGCAGTTCACAACCACCGAGACCCATCCCTCGGGGAGGGACTTAAGAAACCTCCAGCCCCAGGCTGGGAGACTGGACTCACCGTCCAAGGCCACACGCTTGGCCCACTCGGAAGCCACCTTCCAGAGAAGCAACGACCTGCGGGGAAACCTCACCGCACTCACACCGATACACGGTGACTCGATCTAGCAAGAACCCGGAAGCCCGGAACACCTGGGGTCACCCGGACCCGCCAAGACCACGGGCAGCGCTTATCGAGGTAACACGGTACCTCCAGACACCCCAAAACACGGTAACGAAACCAACGGGGTGTCCGGGACACTCACGAGGCCAAAGATCGACCACTGGGTCACAACCGGGTCGACCGGAGACCAACACAACACAATCGGAACGCTAGAAGGTCACCCAGACCCTTAAACTCACGGGGACACTAATCGAAGTAAACAGACCTCCGGACACCCAAAGACACGGTCACGGAACTCCACGGGGTATCCGGGACACACACGGCCCAAGGGGAGCACGATCAGCCGCAGACCGCCCGCCCCGGGCAGCCCGGCTGGTCACCTCCAAGAACGCGCTATATGTCCATAGCGCGTTCAAGCAGAACGCGCTAGGATCCTATAGCGCGACAGTAATGAACGCGCTATAGGTCCATAGCGCGACCAGGCCAGGTCGCGCTATGATCCTATAGCGGGACAATCCAGAACGCGCCATAACCCTATAGCGCGACAGGAACCGCCATACTGTTCATCTTCTCCGATGAACACGCCCTATCGGGGCTGCGCGACCCTCAAGAACGCGCTAGCCGAGACTAGCGCGTTCTCAGTCCACGCCCGAAAACGGTGGAAATCGCGGGAAAAACCATTCCACGCCCCGTCTACCCCCAAGTGAAGGGGAAACAAAAGGGGAAACCATCCCCAAGCCCCTAGGCATGCATCTAAACCCCTGGAACGACCAAAAACACCGTAAAACGGGAGATCCGGCTCACACACCCAAAAACATGCATTTTCCCCAAATCGCCCCGTTTAGCCCGCTCGGCTCGCCACGTCCTACAAAACTTGCGGGAAATGAAGTACGCGGGTTGAGGGTCCATCTCCATACCTCCACCGAAGATTCGACGCGCTGTGGATGCCAATCCACGAAGAAACGCCATTTAAACCCTCGCCGGTTCACGATCCCACGAACCGCCTCCACCATCGCGATCCTCGTCCCGTGCCCGTCGCTCCACATCCCACGAGCCACGCCGCCCCGCCCTCGCCTCCTCCGTCGGCCGCCCGGAGTGAGAGGGGGAGAGGAGAGAACGTGAGAGAAGAGAGAGGGAGGGAAGAGAGAAATGAGAGATGGGGAGAGAGAAAAGGAGGTTAATATAGAAAATCTGGAAATTCTCCAAAAATACCAAAAAATAGAAAACCACGTTTCCGCGATCCTCGAAACACACCGATCGCAACGGTACCACTCGCGCCCTGGTGAACGGTCCGGTTCACCTGTAATGAGGTTCCGAAGGAATTACCGAAACAAACACCGAGAATCGGAAAACACACGCGGAAAAGCCGCGGAACGCCTCCGGGCCTCCGAAATAACTCCGCATCGCGCCGATCCGAACATGAAAGATGTCCGAAACGAAAGTTCGGACACAACGGAGTCAGACATTCCGAGAAACCAGATCTAGGACCCACGAACAAGGATCCAAAAAATCCGGGGCAGCACAGCCCTCCCCCCTTAAATAAATTTCATCCTCGAAATTCGGGACTACCACCGAGCCACAGGGGAAGAACGCTTCGGCCAACTGGCAACGCTGCCAAGGCCCCAGCACAAGAAAAACCTCGATTCTCACAAAACCACGATCATGAGGGATACAGCCAGACCATAATCACGAACGACGCCACGCTCTGCGCACCGCACACACATCGGCCACTTGAGCAGGCACAACCCAAGGGCACAAGTCTGGTATCACCTCAGACATAACAGAACCTGAAACACGGCATCGCTGCCACCCTCTCACTCACCGATGGAAGGCAATCCTCGCCACAAGAACCAATCCACCGATCAAAGCTCACGCTCGGCGGACCAACCTAACACCAGCTTCTCTGCCAGCTGACCAATCCCACGCCCTACACCAGGGACAACCAACACGGAGCTCCCACCAGCTCACACTTGGCAACCCGAACGCCAACAACAGCACGGGGCTAACTCTGCCAAACAACCAACTTCGACAGAGCCCAGATCCCATCCAGAAAAGCACATCTCAGAAACGACCACCAACGGCCTCATATGCACACGGCTCTCGCCGTTCTCGATGCACAACCACCAGCATCTTCTATCTGTGAAAGACCATCCACTGGTCACCAGACATTCACCAACGGGAAACCGCCACCGGCCCAGCAGGCACGATCCAACACACGACAGGCCTTCCGCTGACACTCGCAAAGACCACCACCACCTCCAATCTCGAACCTCATGCCAACTCTACCCTCTCAGGGGAGCACGGCGAGACCCAATGACACAATCTCCCCTCAGTCCTCACGTCACTCGACTCAGACTTACGGGGAATCCTCCCTTGCTGGCCACAGACTGAGGATCAATACCCAATGCCAACGTCTCATCAGAGACCTCCACACACAGGCATCAACCACTGTCTTGTCTCATCGAATCCTATCTCATCAAAACCTCCATCACAATTAATCCAAGAGGACGCCTGCCAATCCCGACTCCCTCTCTTATCACAGAGCCACGGGACACACAACATCTTACGATCTACGACACACTTCTCCAGAACACGATCTCATCCGCGAACGCAACCTCCAACGCAAGAATAGGGTACTCATGCGGCAACCTCGCCAGCACATTTCCCCAACTCTCCACCTGCCAGTGCCATGAACGACAAGATCTCAAGCAACAGCACGGCAATAACATGTCTCACACAACTGGAGACAACGCACATCGATGAATCAATCCTCCGCTGCTCTGCACTTCCTCAGAAATCCACCCGCAACAACCAACGCTACAATCCACGCACTCTGATCCACACGCACAACCACCACGACAACAACTCGGGATCCACCAACCCGACAACCATCTGCAACCCCGCATACTCCGATCCTCCGCACCTCGGAAATCGCAACACCAATCGCAAATCTCAAAAATACCGCCTAGCCGACACTCGTCCTTCCAGAACCGCGCCAACACCCTTACATATCATGGAACGGGCAATGCTTCTCACAGGCAACCACCTTGCCAAAACACGGAACACGTCTCGCACGGACTTCATGGCACACCGAGGCCGACCAATCCGGACACGCAATGCAAGACGACGAACCTTAGCCAAACACGATTCTCTCCAACAAAAGGAGAACCCAATCACACCTCCGACCAACGGAAGGAAAACTCCACACTCGACCTGACCTCAAGCCTCGCGCATGCTGGGAACAGCACCTTCCAGCACCAAGAAAACCATCACCACGTCAGGTCAGCGCCTCCGACACACTCAGCAAGTGTCACGTCGGACCATGATCACAACATCTCTCGATGCACCATCGCTGCAATTCCCCGAACGTAGTACCACAGCAACACACCCGCCGACAACCTCTGCCCAACGCAACACTACTAGGGCCACCACTCAAGGGAGAAAGCTCTCGACCTCGATCCGCAGACCCCACGCCGGCACGAAAGCCGCGAACAGCAACCACCCTCACCGCGCCGCACAACGCACTCAAACTCTCAAGCGAGAAACAAAGCGGAAAACATGCACGAAACCCTATGCCAACTGCTGACTGTACTGGACCTTATGGACTCTGATCACTGCAATATCTCGAATTCCCATGTACGTCCACAACCACGCTCTGATACCAACTGTGACGACCCGAGAATCCGGTTACCGGGAAGGCCCGATAACCCGAGACTCGGACCGCCGCCCACGAGCCGGGAGGGCTCGGAAGGGCTAAAAAGGAGTGTGGAGGTACAAGGAAATAGGAAATAAGGCAGGACAATTCAACAATTAACGGAAATAAATAAACAACTACAACAGAGTCCAGTCCAACAGAAAGTACAGTCTAAAGCAGTAAAACGTACCACATGCCAAGTGAACACTCGGCCCGATAAGCTGGCAACTAAGAACCTCCACGCAACGCCCTCGAACCTCGAGGAAGAACCACCGCACCTGAAACGCAGGGGTGAGCATCCTGTCACTGGCCCAGTAGGGATCCTGCGGAACCCCAACTGAGAAACAACGGCAGAAGGAAAGCTACAACAGCAAGAACAACAGTAACAGCAAGAATAGCAAATCGGTGGCCGGTAAAACCTCGGCTCTACAGCTACTCCTACTGTACCAAAAAACACGACCTAGTCTCCCGTCTGGGGACAACCAAGCCACGCGCCCGACCACCCGATTCAACGATCGGGGACAACCAGACACGAACCACCCTAGCCACGCTACTAGGAAAACGCCACGATACCTCCGTAGCGGAGGCCTGCCCTCACCAAAAGGGGCCCGAGCCAAAAGCACACGGTCACGGAACACGGTCACGACCTCACCGTCGTGAATACAACGCTGTCTGGGGAAACGCCCTCAGTGAAGCTCACCGGAAACCCCAGACCTCGACTCCGGGAACACTCTCGAAACCACTCACGAAGTCCCGTCTCACGGACGGAAACAGAACCCGGTACACGACAACTCACGTCACGTGATAGAAGCACCACCCCCTATAAGAACGACCAGATGCGTCCCATGATGTCTTACACCGCGTCACAAGTGTCTAGCCACAACGCCCCAGGCGGAGACTCAGACACACTCAGTAACCAGTACCATAGAACAAGGACTAGTTGGGGTCGCACCTGCCGGCGCCGTCCGACGCCCCCAACCTCGTGTGCACACTCAGACCATACGCCCTAGGCCTATCCTCTAGCTGGTAATTCCCCCTAAGCCCGGACTCGGCTGTACGTGGGGGCCCTACGGTAACCAGCGTACTCACCGTCTTTCTCGGGTCAGCCGCTCCACCACACCCAGGTGGGTCAGCACACGCGTGCCGTAAGAAGGCTACGACTAGTGGACGTGTCACAGAACGTGGACACAGGAAACCACGCACGCACCCATTGCGAGTAACACTGAGTAACAGGTGGCACGACGTCACCAGACTCTAGATGGTCCACTAGACCTACTAAACTCAACGGTCTTTGAGTCACAAGACTCGGGGTCGAGACCGTTGCACATGACAGCACTAAGCCGTCAATCTGGCCTAATCCCTAGGTCCAAAACCACAATGCGTTAACTCACGAGGTAGTTCACAAACGCCGAGACCTATCCCTCGGGGAGGGACTTAAGAAACCTCCAACCCCAGGCTGGGAGACTGGACTCACCGTCCAAGGCCACACGCTTGGCCCACTCGGAAGCCACCTTCCAGAGAAGCAACGACCTGCGGGGAAACCTCACCGCACTCACACCGATACACGGTGACTCGATCTAGCAAGATCCCAGAAGCCCGGAACACCTGGGGTCACCCGGACCCGCCAAGACTATGGGCACGCTTATCGAGGTAACACGGTACTTCCAGACACCCCAAAACACGGTAACGAAACCAACGGGGTGTCCGGGACACTCACGAGGCCAAAGATCAACCACTGGGTCACAACCGGGTCGACCGGAGATCAACACAACACAATCGGAACGCTAGAAGGTCACCCAGACCCTTAAACTCACGGGGACACTAATCGAAGTAAACGGACCTCCGGACACCCAAAGATACGGTCACAGAACTCCACGGGGTGTCCGGGACACACACGGCCCAAGGGGAGCATGATCAGTCGCAGACCGCCCGCCCCGGGCAGCCCGACTGGTCACCTCCAAGAACGCGATATATGTCCATAGCGCGTTCAAGCAGAACGCGCTAGGATCCTATAGCGCGACAGTAATGAACGCGCTATAGGTCCATAGCGCGACCAGGCCAGGTCCCGCTATGATCCTATAGCGCGACAATCCAGAACACGCCATAACCCTATAGCGCGACAGGAACCGCCATACTGTTCATCTTCTCCGATGAACACGCCCTATCGGGGCGGCGCGACCCTCAAGAACGCGCTAGCCGAGACTAGCGCGTTCTCAGTCCGCGCCCGAAAATGGTGGAAATCACGGGAAAAATCATTCCACGCCCCGTCCACCTCCAGGTGAAGGGGAAACAAAAGGGGAAACCATCCCCAAGCCCCTAGGCATGCATCTAAACCCCTGGAACGGCCAAAAACACCGTAAAACGGGAGATCCGGCTCACACACCCAAAAACATGCATTTTCCCTAAATCGCCCCGTTTAGCCCGCTCGGCTAGCCACGGCCTACAAAACTCGGGGGAAATGAAGTACGCGGGTTGAGGGTCCATCTCCCTACCTCCACCGAAGATTCGACGCGCCGTGGATGCCGATCCACGAAGAAACGCCATTTAAACCCTCGCCGGTTCACGATCCCACGAACCGCCTCCACCATCGCGATGCTCGTCCCGTGCCCGTCGCTCCATATCCCACGAGCCACGCCACCCCGCCCGCGCCGCCTCCGTCTGTCGCCCGAAGTGAGAGGGGGAGAGGAGAGAACGTGAGAGAAGAGAGAGGGAGGGAAGAGAGAAATGAGAGATGGGGAGAGAGAAAAGGAGGTTAATATAGAAAATCCAGAAATTCTCCAAAAATACCGAAAAATAGAAAACCACGTTTCCGCGATCCTCGGAACGCACCGATCGCAACGGTACCACTCGCGCCCTGGTGAACGGCCCGGTTCACCTGCAACGAGGTTCCGAAGGAATTACCGAAACACACACCGGGAATCGGAAAACACACGCGGAAAAGCCGCGGAACGCCTCCGGGCCTCCGAAATAACTCCGGGCCTCCGAAATAACTCTGGGTAACGCTTAACTCAACCAGACTAAGGGTAAAATGTTATAAAGTCATTAAAAAAAAGTTGGCCCTTGGTTAACTTTGGGTTAACCAAGGAACTCAGGGTTAACCCTCGATCAAAGAGGGGTTAAATGGGTCTGGGATCCTTAGCATTGGGCCTAGCAACAACGTCTCACAGTTGTCCTTCGGAGAATGGGCTAAACATCGCAGGCTCAAGTCGAGCCGACTGTCCTCGCTTAACACATGAACTCCGTGGATACTGGCCCAACAACGAAATGCATCAGAAGATTCAGAACATTGCTGCACATCCGGTTCATATTCGTCTCACATTGTCCCTCGTGGAATATTATAGTGTCATATGTTTTTATCTCACTCTGAGTATGAGATTGGATGGTCAAAGTGAGGTCAGTCTGAAATTTAAATTTAGTATTCTAAACTTCATATTTTTGAATTGGGCTGTCAAAAAGGGAGTTTGACAAAAATGGCGGTAGAAAAGGCTGGCATCCTAACATTTCTATTGTCACTAACTTGTACTTTTCCAAATTTGAATGCGACCTTATGCTATCGAAGAAGATCATCATTATTTTGACACATCTTTGACATCTATTATGCAAAAGTTCCATCTTATTTCTCATTCCAAGAAGTAAGAAGATATTCTTCCTTCCCCACTTCCAAAACGCGAGTGCCATTTGGAGTATATTCTCAGAAGAATTTTTTTTCTAACGAAGATCTTTTAAATATGAAAATGAGATTTCGGAGTCATACCCATTCTCTCTAGAATGAGTGCCTTCATTCTGAGAAGATTTTTTTTGGAAAGATCACTATGGCCTAGTTTGTTTTTCGATTAAGATGGAGGGGATAAATTAACTGATGAGACACAGTGGTGTCACCACTTCTCTCACACTCAGCATATGTAATCGGAGTTGGTCAGTGCATTTGACTCTCTAAGGTCGAATGCCCTATCCACCCGGTTATCCTCTAATCCCTCCTTGGTATGTTCAAAAAAGTCAGGATATATCTCAACATCCCATTCGTGACTTAATTAATGTGGGGGTTAAGGAAATCCATTTGATATTTGGGAAATCACTAGATTAGACTTAAGTTGGCTTATCCCCATTTATTTAAATCTGGTGATAACTCATTCCAACAATTTCATGAAATAAGTCATTTATCTTCGTGTCATCCCTGACTTGTCGTCATCCCAAATCAGGTTTGGTTAAGCTTGATCGTTAAACGAGCAAGTTAACTTTGCTAATCAAGCAACTCAAACTTCAGCTTCACGATAAATGAATCAAGCTTGAACAGGATATATAGTGGCTCATTTATACGCCCCCTACCTCTCTAGCAGCTCTTTTCACTGCTATTTCGAAGAAAAGATCAAACTGTACGTACTAAAAGATACTAATATGATTTAATAGTTGGATGGATACAAAGAGTAATAAGATAACTTTGTATTGAGAACTAATTAATCTTGAACCATCATTCAGAGTATTACAAATGTGAGTTGCTATTTTACTAATGTTGGAGTGTTGTCCTTGTGTCCAAATTTCTTCATTTTTCCCCCTCTATTTGGGTCCAAAGGGACAAATCTTGTTATCTTTGAAAATTTGTAATAAGAGCTAAGGCTTGTGATGTTAGGAATATATATCACCCAGACTAGGAGGACAAACAGCGACGGAGGAAGAAGAAATAAGAGAAGAGAAAACAAACCACAAAAACACACAGGGATTTTTACGTGATTCGGAGGCAAGATGCCTTCCTACGTCCACGGCCGCAGCAGTAATCCACTAAGATAATTGTGTTTATACCCTATCCTAACAAGACAAAGCTCACCCACCCACTTTTGACTTGTGAGTTTTAATCAAATAAAATACATAAAATATACACATGTTATTTAACTAGTCCAATAAGATGAATACACACAAATACGTACAAATACGTGTATCACTCAATACACACAAATACGCCGAGTCTTCAGGAAGTCGGATCTCTGAGCCATAAGCTTGGTGCAGTTGGGGCGGTGCGGCGTCGGCTCCGAGTAGTGGGCCCGGTAGTGAGCCCGGTGTCCCCACCACCACTTAGTGTAAATTCACATTCAAAACACAAAAATGATTAGCCCTGGGTTAGAGGGGCTTGGGCTTTCAAATTGGTCAAAAAGATCCGTCTAAGTATTTAGATTTTGAATAAAAATATATGTCACGTTGACAAAATAGAGAGAGAATTCCATACTTTTGACTATCCAAGAAGAAATATATTATATCTCGTTATTGTATGAAAATATTATTCAATATTTTAAAAATAATATTTGATTATACATTTTATATTTTTATATATATTATTTTTTATTAAATGTTTTTCATATAATTTATCAGGTCAAGTCTGGCCAAAGTCGGATCTTATAACTTAATGAAATATATAGTCTGATCAGGCCCAACCTGACAATACACGGATTGGACTTGGGTTGAACTAAGATTTAGAAACTAATGAGTCTGACTTAGATCAAGTTGTATTAATCTCAACTCGACTCCGACCCATTGACAACTGTAGTTAAATCCCATTGGCCCCCAAAGGTGCCTAAGATTTTTTACTTATTTTCCCAAAAACGTTGGAATCCCTAGATGAACCCCATTACCATTTTCATAAAAACTAGAAATCCATATGGTCTTCCATGGCTGTCCCCGTCTCTTCCCTAATCGAATTCATCTGCTTGCTTCAGCATTGCGTACACTAATGTCCCGTTTTGACACTCCACCTGTTACTTGCAGGGAGCTGAAGGTGCACGGGTCCCTTCACCACATAAAGAAGGTGAGAAGAAGGCATACAACTACTTTGCCAACGCAGGACAAGAAGAAGAAACCCAGGCTGGACAAAGGTTGCAAGCACAAGTGGTATAACACATGGTTTGTACCAGAATTAGTTAGAGCTATTGCCCCTTACCAGAATTAGCTATTGTTGATGCTCAACGGAATACTAAAGGAAAAGACAAGATTCATGAGGATGGCTTTCATAATAGAAGTCAGCAAATTGCTCATATTCTTATACCTTTAAAAGAGATATCTTCAAATCATCCAGCTAAGGAAGGCACTAACCCTGGTTTTTCAATTCCCAACTCACAAGAGAAACTCCAAGCTGCCAGACAAGACATTGCTCAGTCTGCTTTCATCAATAATGCTCGGGTCATGCAAAAAGGCCAATCCGGGGTCATTACCAGGTCAATGCAGAAGGTTGGCTCCACGGGTAATCTTCCAAACATCCAGAATTAATTATGTCTACTCTTGTATAAAATATACGTGGTATAGGAAATGATATTTCTCAAGGTAGGGTGAAATTTCTCTTGAAATCTCATAACGTTAAGTGTCTTGTTCTGTTGGAGCCCAAAATTCATGTTTCAAATATGGACAGAATGTGTAAAAAGTTAGGGATGGACAAGGCCCTTGCCAATAGAGATGATAATGCTCATATCTGGATTATGTAGAAAGAACCACTGGAGTTCTGCATTATTTGTAGGGATGATCAGCAAATAATTGTTCTCCAAGCCTCTTCTCTGCCTCAGGTTCATTTCACTTTTGTTTATGCTAAATGCTCCAGAATTGAAAGGCATCCACTGTGGTCATCTTTGATCAGTTGTCATGCTCTTATATATGGGCCATGGCTGGTGGCTGGCGACTTTAATTGTGTATTGGATATTCATGAGAAATTAGGAGGTAATCTTCTTAACCTGAGCACTATATATGAGTTCAAAGATTGCATTCAAGATTGTGAACTTATTGATGCTGGATATATGGGATCAAAGTTTACTTGGCACAATAACCAATCGGGCAGCAGAGGTATTTGGGCTAGACTGGATAGAACTCTGTTTAATTCTAATTGGCTTAAAGCTTTACCTATCACAGTAGAGCACCTTTCTAGAGAAGCATCTGATCATGCTCCCCTTCTTATTATGATCCCTTCATTTAGTAAATTCAAGAGCAGATTTATCTTTCAGAAAATGTGGACTTTACACGAAATTTTTTCAGAAGCTGTTGAGCTGTGTTGGAATACTAGTCCAATTGCCACCTCCCCACTCACAACTTTATTCCTTAAACTGAAATATATTAAGAACATGCTTGTGGGCTGGAACAAACAAGTATATGGTAATGTGCATATGAACCTTGTTGCTGTTGAAGACCAGGTGCCAAGGACTGAATTCAATTATGACCTAGACCCTTCTCCGGCTAATCTTGCAGCTCTCAATAAAGCTAAGACTTGTCAATCTAATTGTCTGCTACAACAAGAAGTTTTTTGGAGACAGAAGTCAAGAATTAAGTGGCTCAGTGAAGGTGACAAAAACACCAAATTTTTTCATATGACTACCATGGCTAATAGAAGAAAGCACACTATCCCTCTGTTGAAGAAATCCAATGGCAGCCTGACCTCAAACCATGATCAAATGAAAAATATTGTTGCTGATCATTTTAAACAAGCTTTCACTTCTCAGGATTATCACATTGATGCTAACATCCTGGACTGCATTCCTTCATTGATCACAATGTCGGATAATGATCTACTGTGTGGTACTCCATCTGAAACAGAAATCAAAGAGGTTGTCTTCCAAATGTCCTCTGACAGTGCACCTGGGCCAGATGGTTTTTCAGGAGCTTTTTATCAGTGTGCATGGTCCATCATTGCCAGAGATATTGTGGCTACTATTCAGCATGTCTTCAGCACCAAGTGTCCTCTTCCTAGAAGCTTTACCTCAACATTAAATGCTCCCATTCCTAAAAAAAGCAATGCCACAGATATCTCTGATTACAGACCCATAAGCCTTTGTAACTTCATATATAAGATTGTTCCTACTATTCTAAACAACAAACTAGCAGGGATTCTCCCAAAAATAATATCCTGTCAACAATCAGCCTTTGTGAAGGGGAGAAATATAGTGGAGAATATAGCCTTGGCTCAAGAACTAGGGCAAGAACTTGGAAGGAAAACAAGAGGACATAATGTCATATTCAAACTTGACATGGCAAAGGCTTATGATCGACTTGAATGGGACTTCCTGTATGCAGCTCTTAGGAAATTTGGTTTCAGCTTGGACTTTATCTCACTTATTGATAATATGATCAGCAACTGTTGGTTTTCAGTTTTACTCAATGGTGACTCTACAGGTTTCTTTAAATCCTCCAGAGGAATTCGGCAAGGGGATCATATTGCCCCTGCCCTCTTTATTATTGCAGAAGAAACCCTGAGCAGATGCATGCATGATGCTTTCTCTAAAGGTGCAGTGGAATGGCTTTTGGGTCCTAGAGGCTATCCCACCATTTTACATTTGCTGTTTGCAGACGATACCCTGATATTCACCAAAGCTTCAGCCACCTCAGTCAAGAACTTACTGCAGCTTCTTAAAATCTATGAACAAGCATCTAGTCAATTAATCAGTATTGGTAAAAGTGGCTATTTCTTACACCCTAATGTGAAGGATACAGTTGCCAAGAAGTTACAAGATTTAACATGTTTCTCCAAGCACACCTTCCCCCATAAATATATGGGATTCCCTCTCATTATTGGTAGGAAGAAAAAATTGCACTTTGCTGGCATTCTTTCCTCCATCCAGAGAAGAATTCAAAGTTGGTCGGCCAAATTTCTTTCACAAGGAGTTAAGCTGTGCTTGATTAAACATGTAGGGCCACTTTGGTAACGGGTTAAACTGGGTTAGGGTGGGTTAACTGGGGTCGGGTGGGTTACTCCTTGTTTGATAATTTTTTTCTTAACCCGAGTCGGATAGGGTTAAAGTGGATTAACTCATTCCTAGGAAATAGGTGGAATGAGTTAATCCACCCGGATTAGGGTTAGGGGTGGGGTGGGCTAACCCGGGTAAGCCACCCGCCCCTAACCTAAGCCGTTATCAAAGTGGCCCGTACTGACTACCCTCCCCATTTACTACCTGGCTTCTTCCTCTCTTCATGTGGGCACACACAATGCCTTGGAAAAAAGCTTTGCAAACTTCTTCTGGGGGTCCTCCACCCTTGGAAATAAGAGGCATTGGAAGGGCTGGACCACAATTTGCAAGCCTATATCTCAGGGTGGACTGGGTGTCATGTCCCTTCGACAAATGGAGATAGCCTTGAGGGTCAAGATGTTATGGAGAGCCATTCATGCTGACTCACTGTGGGCAAGCTACTTTAGAGCAAAATATATTCGAGGTAGTCACATTTCTACAATTCAGTTCAAGAACATGAAGGGAATCACTCAAAAATCTTGGTTACATGCTAAAGAGCTAATCATTAAGCATAAGATAATTATCTTGGGTGATGGTCTTAGCACCAATTTCTGGAATGACATATGGCTTGGTAACCAAACTATGGCTTCATTTGTTCCTACTGATTTGATTCAAAACTCCAACCTGTCAGTTAATGAATTCTATACTCAGCCTAGTACTGAACTCAATACCTTACTTAATAGTTTTCTGCCGTATGACATCATGTCTGCTATTCAGAATATTAATCTCTCACAGGACAGAGATCATGAAGTTTGGAGTTTGTCGTCCATTGGTGACTGTTCTGTTTCCTCTGTTTGTAAACAAGCCTAATCTGTCCATGATCAGCAGCATATCTCCAAATGGAATAACTTATGGTTCAGCTGGCTGCCTCCCAAAATCTCAATCCATCTATGGAAAATCATGCACCATTGTCTCCCAACTGATGACAGAATAAAAGCCATTGGCATTCCTAGCTATTTGCTCAAAATGTCACTGCTGCAATTCTTCCCCTGAGGAAACTACCAACCATTTATTCATCTTCAGTGACATTGCCTCTTTTATCTGGTCGGCCCTCCAATCCAAAGGTTTGGAAGTCCATGGTAGAACTGCCAAAGGCCTTATTCTCAACACAATTCAGTCTATCAGCCGACAGTCTAAACTTGATTGCTTCACTCTTGCCATTATTGGCTATGGGCTATGGGAAGTATGTGTGACGACCCGAGGATCCGTTAACCGGGAAGGCCCGATGACCCGAGACTCGAACCGCCGCCCACGAGCCGGGAGGGCTCGGAAGGGCTAAAAAGGAGTGTGGAGGTACAAAGAAATAAGAAATAAGGCAGGATAATTCAATAATTAACAGAAATAAATGAACAACTACAACAGAGTCCAGTCCAACAGAAAGTACAGTCCAAAGTAGTAAAACGTACGACATGCCAAGTGAACACTCGGCCCGGCAAGCTGGCAACTTAGAACCTCCACACAACGCCCTCGAACCTCGAGGAAGAACCGCCGCAGCTGAAACGCAGGGGTGAGCCTCCTGTCACTGGCCCAGTAGGGATCCCGCGGAACCCTAACAGAGAAACAACGGCAGAAGAAAAGCTACAACAGCAAGAACAACAGTAACAGCAGGAACAGCAAACCGGTGGCCGGTAAAACCTCGGCTCTACAGCTACTCCTACTGTACCAGAAAACACGACCTAGTCTCCCGTCGGGGGACAACCAAACCACGCACCTGACCACCCGATTCCACGATCAGGGACCACCAGACACGAACCACCCTAGCCATGCTACTAGGAAAACGCCCCGACACCTCCGTAGCGGAGGCCTGCCCTCACCAAAAGGGCCCGAGCCAAAATCACACGGTCACGGAACACGGTCACGACCTCACCGTCGTGAACACAACGCTGTCTGGGAAAGGCCCTCGGTGACGCTCACCGAAAACCCCAAACCTCGACTCCAGGAACACTCCCGAAACCACTCACGAAGTCCCGTCTCGAGGACGGAAACAGAACCCGGTACACGACGACTCACGTCTCGTGACAGAAGCACCACCCACTAGAAGAACGACCGGATGCGTCCCCTGACGTCTTACACCGCGTCACAAGTGTCTAGCTACAACGCCCCAGGCGGAGACTCAGACACACACAGTAACTAGTACCACAGAACAAGGACTAGTTGGGGTCGCACCTGTCGGCGCCGTCCGACGCCCCCAACCTCGTGTGCACACTCAGACCATACGCCCTAGGCCTGTCCTCTAGCTGGTAATTCCCCCTAAGTCCGGACTCGGCTGTACGTGGGGGCCCTACGGTAACCAGCCTACTCACCGTCTCTCTCGGGTCAGCCGCTCCACCACTCCCAGGTGGGTCAGCACACGCGTGCCGTAAGAAGGCTACGGCTAGTGGACGTGTCACAGAACGTCGACACAGAAAATCACGCACGCACCCATTGCGAGTAACACGGAGTAACAGGTGGCACGACGTCACCAGACTCTAGATGGTCCACTAGACCTACGAAACCCAACGGCCTTTGAGTCACAAGACTCGGGGTCAAGACCGTTGCACACGACAGCACTGAGCCATCAATCTGGCCTAATCCTTAGGTCCAAAACCACAATGCGATAACTCACGAGGCAGTTCACAACCGCCGAGACCCATCCCTCGAGGAGGGAACTTAAGAAACCTCCAGCCCCAGGCTAGGAGACTGGACTCACTGTCCAAGGCCACACGCTTGGCCCACTCCGAAGCCACCTTCCAGAGAAGCCACGAGTTGCGGGGAAACCTCATTGCACTCACACCGATACACGGTGACTTGATCTAGCAAGAACACGGAAGCCCGAAACACCTGGGGTCACCCGGACCCACCAAGCCCACGGGCACGCTTATCAAGGTAACGCGGTACCTCCAGACACCCCTAAACACGGTAACGAAACCCACGGGGGGTCCGGAACACTCACGAGGCAAAAGGTCGACCACTGGGTCACAACCGGGTCGACCGGAGACCAACACAACACAATCGGAACGCTAGAATGTCACCTGGACCCTTAAACTCACGGGCACGCTAATCGAGGTAAATAGAACCTCCAGACACCCCAAAACACGGTCACGGAACTCCACGGGGTATCCGGGACACACACGGCCCAAGGGGAGCACAAGACAACAGGACAGATCTCGCTAGGATCACCTAGCGCGACAAGACGGAACGCGCTAGGCTCTCCTAGCGCGACCAGACAGGTAGCGCCAGGGACCCCTAGCGCGACAAGGAAGATCGCGCTAGGAACCCCTAGCGCGACAAGGCAGATCGCGCTGGGGACCCCTAGCGCGACAACGCAGAACGCGCTAGGACCCCATAACGTGACAGGAACCGCCTTACTGTTCATCTTCTCCGATGAACGCACCCCATCGGGGCGGCGCGACCCTCAAGAACGCGTTAGCCGAGACTAGCGCGTTCTTAGTCCGCGCCCGAAAATGGTGGAAACCGCGAGAAAAACCATTCCACGCCCCGTTCACCCCCAGGTGAAGGGGAAACAAAAGGGGAAACCTTCCCCAAGCCCCTAGGCATACATCTAAACCCCTGGAACGGCCAAAAACACCGTAAAACGGGAGATCTGGCTCACACACCCAAAACATGTATTTTTCCCCAAATCGCCCCGTTTAGCCCGCTCGGCTCACCACGGCCTACAAAACTCGCGGGAAATGAAGTACGCGGGTCGAGGGTCCATCTCCCTACCTCCACCAAAGAAACGACGCGCCGTGGACGTCGGTCCACGAAGAAAATACCGTTCAAGCCTCGCCGTTCCACGAACCCACGGCCGAGCTTCACCACGCCTCCACCACCTCGATCCTCATCCATCCTCGCCCGTGCCTCGCCCGCGCCGTCCCCGCCTCGCCAACGCTCCACCCCGTCGACCGCCGGAGAGAGAGGGAGAGAGGAGAGAGCGTGAGAAGAGAGAGGGAGAGAAGAGAGAAATGATAGGGGAGAGAAAAAAAGGGTTATATATATACAAAAATCCAAAAATTCTCAAAAATATCGAAAAATAGAAAATCACGTTTCTGCGATCCTCGGAACGCACCGATCGCAACGGTACCACTCGCGCCCTGGTGAACGGCCCGGTTCACCCACAACGAGGTTCCGAAGGAATTACCGAAACACACATCGGGAATCAGAAAACACACGCGGAAAAGCCGCGGAACACTTCCGGGCCTCCGAAACAACTCCGGATCGTGCCGATCCGAACACGAAACACAACGGAGTCAGACACTCCGAGAAACCAGATCTGGGACCCACGAACAAGAATCTGAAAAATCTGGGGCATTACAGCCCTCCCCCCTTAAAGAAATTTCGTCCTCGAAATTCAGGACTAGCACCAAGTCACAGGGGAAGAACGCCTCCACCAACTGACAACGCTGTCAGGGTCCCAGCACAGAAAAACCTCGATTCACGCAAAAGCACCGATCGTGAGGGATACGGCCAGACCATAATCACGAACAATGCCACGCTCCGCACACCGCGCACACACCGGCCACCAGAGCAGGTATAACACAAGGGCACAAGTCTGGTATCACCTCAGACACAATGAAAAACACCCACGGCATCGCTGCCACCCTCTCGCTCACCGAGGGAACGCAATCCTCGCCACGAAAACCAATCCACCGGTCAACGCCCATGCTCGGCGGACCAATCAAACGCCAGCTTCACAACCTGCTGACCGATCTCACACCCCGCACCAGGGGCAACCAATCACTGAGCTTCCACCAGCTTACACCTCAGAAACGGCCACCAAAAGGCCTCGCTTGCACGCTGCTCTCTCCATTCTCGAGCCCTTACAACCAGCATCTTCTGTCTGTGAAAGACCATCCACTGGTCACCAGATATTCGTCAACGGGAAACCTCCACCGGCCCAGCAGGTACGATCCAACTCATGACAGGTCATCCGCTGACTCTTCGCACAGACCACCTGTGACGACCCGAGAATCCGGTTACCGGGAAGGCCCGATAACCCGAGACTCGACCGCCGCCCACGAGCCGGGAGGGCTCGGAAGGGCTAAAAAGGAGTGTGGAGGTACAAGGAAATAGGAAATAAGGTAGGATAATTCAACAATTAACGAAATAAATAAACAACTACAACAGAGTCCAGTCCAACAGAAAGTACAGTCTAAAGCAGTAAAACGTACCACATGTCAAGTGAACACTCGGCCCGATAAGCTGGCAACTAAGAACCTCCACGCAACGCCCTCGAACCTCGAGGAAGAACCGCCGCACCTGAAACGCAGGGGTGAGCCTCCTGTCACTGGCCCAGTAGGGATCCCGCGGAACCCCAACTGAGAAACAACAGCAGAAGGAAAGCTACAACAGCAAGAACAACAGTAACAGCAAGAACAGCAAACCGGTGGCCGGTAAAACCTCGGCTCTACAGCTACTCCTACTGTACCAGAAAACACGACCTAGTCTCCCGTCGGGGGACAACCAAGCCACGCGCCCGACCACCCGATTCCACGATCGGGGACCACCAGACACGAACCACCCTAGCCACGCTACTAGGAAAACGCCACGATACCTCCGTAGCGGAGGCCTGCCCTCACCAAAAGGGGCCCGAGCCAAAACCACACGGTCACGGAACACGTTCACGACCTCATCGTCGTGAATACAACGATGTCTTGGGAAAGGCCCTCGGTCAAGCTCACCGGAAACCCCAGACCTCGACTCCAGGAACACTCCCGAAACCACTCACGAAGTCCCGTCTCACGGACGGAAACAAAACCGGTACACGACAACTCACGTCACGTGACAGAAGCACCACCCACTAGAAGAACGACCGGATGCATCCCCTGACGTCTTACACCGCGTCACAAGTGTCTAGCTACAACGCCCCAGGCGGAGACTCAGACACACTCAGTAACCAGTACCACAGAACAAGGACTAGTTGGGGTCGCACCTGCCGGCGCCGTCGACGCCCCCAACCTCGTGTGCACACTCAGACCATACGCCCTAGGCCTATCCTCTAGCTGGTAATTTCCCCTAAGCCCGGACTCGGCTGTACGTGGGGGCCCTACGGTAACCAGCCTACTCACCGTCTTTCTCGGGTCAGCCGCTCCACCACTCCCAGGTGGGTCAGCACACGCGTGCCGTAAGAAGGCTACGACTAGTGGACGTGTCACAGAACGTGGACACAGAAACCACGCACGCACCCATTGCGAGTAACACGGAGTAACAGGTGGCACGACGCCACCAGACTCTAGATGGTCCACTAGACCTACTAAACTCAACGGTCTTTGAGTCACAAGACTCGGGGTCGAGACCGTTGCACATGACAGCACTAAGCCGTCAATCTGGCCTAATCCCTAGGTCCAAAACCACAATGCGATAATTCACGAGGCAGTTCACAACCACCGAGACCCATCCCTCGGGGAGGGACTTAAGAAACCTCCAGCCCCAGGCTGGGAGACTGGACTCACCGTCCAAGGCCACACGCTTGGCCCACTCGGAAGCCACCTTCCAGAGAAGCAACGACCTGCGGGGAAACCTCACCGCACTCACACCGATACACGGTGACTCGATCTTGCAAGAACCCAGAAGCCCGGAACACCTGGGGTCACCCGGACCCGCCAAGACCACGGGTGCGCTTATCGAGGTAACACGGTACTTCCAGACACCCCAAAACACGGTAACGAAACCCACGGGGTGTCCGGGACACTCACGAGGCCAAAGATCGACCACTGGGTCACAACCGGGTCGACCGGAGACCAACACAACACAATCGGAACGCTAGAAGGTCACCCAGACCCTTAAACTCACGGGGACACTAATCGAAGTAAACAGACCTCCGGACACCCAAAGACACGGTCACGGAACTCCACGGGGTGTCCGGGACACACACGGCCCAAGGGGAGCACGATCAGCCGCAGACCGCCCGCCCCGGGCAGCCCGGCTGGTCACCTCCAAGAACGCGCTATATGTCCATAGCGCGTTCAAGCAGAACGCGCTAGGATCCTATAGCGCGACAGTAATGAACGCGCTATAGGTCCATAGCGCGACCAGGCCAGGTCGCGCTATGATCCTATAGCGGGACAATCCAGAACGCGCCATAACCCTATAGCGCGACAGGAACCGCCATACTGTTCATCTTCTCCGATGAACACGCCCTATCGGGGCTGCGCGACCCTCAAGAACGCGCTAGCCGAGACTAGCGCGTTCTCAGTCCACGCCCGAAAACGGTGGAAATCGCGGGAAAAACCATTCCACGCCCCGTCTACCCCCAAGTGAAGGGGAAACAAAAGGGGAAACCATCCCCAAGCCCCTAGGCATGCATCTAAACCCCTGGAACGGCCAAAAACACCGTAAAACGGGAGATCCGGCTCACACACCCAAAAACATGCATTTTCCCCAAATCGCCCCGTTTAGCCCGCTCGGCTCGCCACGTCCTACAAAACTTGCAGGAAATGAAGTACGCGGGTTGAGGGTCCATCTCCATACCTCCACCGAAGATTCGACGCGCCGTGGATGCCGATCCACGAAGAAACGCCATTTAAACCCTCGCCGGTTCACGATCCAACGAACCGCCTCCACCATCGCGATCCTCGTCCCGTGCCCGTCGCTCCACATCCCACGAGCCACGCCGCCCCGCCCTCGCCTCCTCCGTCGGCCGCCCGGAGTGAGAGGGGGAGAGGAGAGAACGTGAGAGAAGAGAGAGGGAGGGAAGAGAGAAATGAGATGGGGAGAGAGAAAAGGAGGT
Source organism: Amorphophallus konjac (assembly GCA_022559845.1). Taxonomy (NCBI): domain Eukaryota; kingdom Viridiplantae; phylum Streptophyta; class Magnoliopsida; order Alismatales; family Araceae; genus Amorphophallus; species Amorphophallus konjac. The sequence continues at coordinate 67,019 of JAHNEJ010000987.1, read as the reverse complement.
TAATATAGAAAATCTGGAAATTCTCCAAAAATACCAAAAAATAGAAAACCACGTTTCCGCGATCCTCGAACACACCGATCGCAACGGTACCACTCGCGCCCTGGTGAACGGCCGGTTCACCTGCAACGAGGTTCCGAAGGAATTACCGAAACAAACACCGAGAATCGGAAAACACACGCGGAAAAGCCGCGGAACGCCTCCGGGCCTCCGAAATAACTCCGCATCGCGCCGATCCGAACATGAAAGATGTCCGAAACGAAAGTTCGGACACAACGGAGTCAGGACACTCCGAGAAACCAGATCTAGGACCCACGAACAAGGATCCGAAAAATCCGGGGCAGCACAGCCCTCCCCCCTTAAATAAATTTCATCCTCGAAATTCGGGACTAGCACCGAGCCACAGGGGAAGAACGCTTCGGCCAACTGGCAACGCTGCCAGGCCCCAGCACAAGAAAAACCTCGATTCTCACAAAACCACGATCATGAGGGATACAGCCAGACCATAATCACGAACGACGCCACGCTCTGCGCACCGCACACACATCGGCCACTTGAGCAGGCACAACCCAAGGCCACAAGTCTGGTATCACCTCAGACATAACAGAACCTGAAACACGGCATCGCTGCCACCCTCTCGCTCACCGATGGAAGGCAATCCTCGCCACAAGAACCAATCCACCGATCAAAGCTCACGCTCAGCGGACCAACCTAACACCAGCTTCTCTGCCAGCTGACCAATCCCACGCCCTACACCAGGGACAACCAACACGGAGCTCCCACCAGCTCACACTTGGCAACCCGAACGCCAACAACAGCACGGGGCTAACTCTTCCAAACGACCAACTTCGACAGAGCCCAGATCCCATCCAGAAAAGCACATCTCAGAAACGGCCACCAACGGCCTCATATGCACACGGCTCTCGCCGTTCTCGATGCACAACCACCAGCATCTTCTGTCTCTGAAAGACCATCCACTGGTCACCAGACATTCACCAACGGGAAACCGCCACCGGCCCAGCAGGCACGATCCAACACACGACAGGCCTTCCGCTGACACTCGCAAAGACCACCACCACCTCCAATCTCGAACCTCATGCCAACTCTACCCTCTCAAGGGAGCACGACGAGACCCAATGACACAATCTTCCCTCGGTCCTCACGTCACTCGACTCAGACTTACGGGGAATCCTCCCTTGCTGGCCACAGACTGAGCATCAATACCCAATGCCAACGTCTCATCAGAGACCTCCACACACAGGCATCAACCACTGTCTTGTCTCATCGAATCCTATCTCATCAAAACCTCCATCACAATTAATCCAAGAGGACGCCTGCCAATCCCGACTCCCGCTCTTATCACAGAGCCACGGGACACACAACATCTTACGATCTACGACACACTTCTCCAGAACAGGATCTCATCCGCGAACGCAACCTCCAACGCAAGAATAGGGTACTCATGCGGCAACCTCGCCAGCACATTTCCCCAACTCTCCACCTGCCAGTGCCATGAACGACAAGATCTCAAGCAACGGCACGGTAATAACACGTCTCACACAACTGGAGACAATGCACATCGATGAACCAATCCTCCGCTGCTCTGCACTTCCTCAGAAATCCACCCGCAACAACCAACGCTACAATCTACGCACTCTGATCCACACGCACAACCACCACGACAACAACTCGGGATCCACCAACCCGACAACCATCTGCAACCCCGCATACTCCGATCCTCCGCACCTCGGAAATCGCAACACCAACCGCAAATCTTAAAAATACCGCCTAGCCGACACTCGTCCTTCTAGAACCGCGCCAACACCCTTACATATCAGGGAACGGGCAATGCTTCTCACAGGCAACCACCTTGCCAAAACACGGAACACGTCTCGCACGGACTTCATGGCACACCGAGGCCGACCAATCCGGACACGCAATGCAAGACGACGAACCTTAGCCAAACACGATTCTCTCCAACAAAAGGAGAACCCAATCACACCTCCGACCAACGGAAGGAAAACTCCACACTCGACCTGACCTCAAGCCTCGCGCATGCTGGGAACAGCACCTTCCAGCACCAAGAAAACCATCACCACGTCAGGTCAGCGCCTCCGACACACTCAGCAAGTGTCACGTCGGACCATGATCACAACATCTCTCGATGCACCATCGCTGCAATTCCCCGAACGCAGTACCACAGCAACACACCCGCCGACAACCTCTGCCCAACGCAACACGACTAGGGCCACCACTCAAGGGAGAAAGCTCTCGACCTCGATCCGCAGACCCCACGCCGGCACGAAAGCCGCGAACAGCAACCACCCTCACCGCGCCGCATAACGCACTCAAACTCTCAAGCGAGAAACAAAGCGAAAAACATGCACGAAACCCTATGCCAACTGCTGACTGTACTGGACATTACGGACTCTGATCACTGCAATATCTCGAATTCCCAAGTACGTCCACAACCACGCTCTGATACCAACTGTGACGACCCGATAATTCGGTTACCGGGAAGGCCCGATAACCCGAGACTCGACCGCCGCCCACGAGCCGGGAGGGCTCGGAAGGGCTAAAAAGGAGTGTGGAGGTACAAGGAAATAGGAAATAAGGCAGGACAATTCAACAATTAACGGAAATAAATAAACAACTACAACAGAGTCCAGTCCAACAGAAAGTACAGTCTAAAGCAGTAAAACGTACCACATGCCAAGTGAACACTCGGCCCGATAAGCTGGCAACTAAGAACCTCCACGCAACGCCCTCGAACCTCGAGGAAGAACCACCGCACCTGAAACGCAGGGGTGAGCATCCTGTCACTGGCCCAGTAGGGATCCTGCGGAACCCCAACTGAGAAACAACGGCAGAAGGAAAGCTACAACAGCAAGAACAACAGTAACAGCAAGAATAGCAAATCGGTGGCCGGTAAAACCTCGGCTCTACAGCTACTCCTACTGTACCAAAAAACACGACCTAGTCTCCCGTCGGGGACAACCAAGCCACGCGCCCGACCACCCGATTCCACGATCGGGGACAACCAGACACGAACCACCCTAGCCACGCTACTAGGAAAACGCCACGATACCTCCGTAGCGGAGGCCTGCCCTCACCAAAAGGGGCCCGAGCCAAAACCACACGGTCACGGAACACGGTCACGACCTCACCGTCGTGAATACAACGCTGTCTGGGGAAAGGCCCTCGGTGAAGCTCACCGGAAACCCCAGACCTCGACTCCGGGAACAGTCTCGAAACCACTCACGAAGTCCCGTCTCACGGACGGAAACAGAACCCGGTACACGACAACTCACGTCACGTGACAGAAGCACCACCCCCTATAAGAACGACCAGATGCGTCCCATGACGTCTTACACCGCGTCACAAGTGTCTAGCTACAACGCCCCAGGCGGAGACTCAGACACACTCAGTAACCAGTACCATAGAACAAGGACTAGTTGGGGTCGCACCTGCCGGCGCCGTCCGACGCCCCCAACCTCGTGTGCACACTCAGACCATACGCCCTAGGCCTGTCCTCTAGCTGGTAATTCCCCCTAAGCCCGGACTCGGCTGTACGTGGGGGCCCTACGGTAACCAGCCTACTCACCGTCTTTCTCGGGTCAGCCGCTCCACCACACCCAGGTGGGTCAGCACACGCGTGCCGTAAGAAGGCTACGACTAGTGGACGTGTCACAGAACGTGGACACAGGAAACCACGCACGCACCCATTGCGAGTAACACTGAGTAACAGGTGGCACGACGTCACCAGACTCTAGATGGTCCACTAGACCTACTAAACTCAACGGTCTTTGAGTCACAAGACTCGGGGTCGAGACCGTTGCACATGACAGCACTAAGCCGTCAATCTGGCCTAATCCCTAGGTCCAAAACCACAATGCGTTAACTCACGAGGTAGTTCACAAACGCCGAGACCTATCCCTCGGGGAGGGACTTAAGAAACCTCCAACCCCAGGCTGGGAGACTGGACTCACCGTCCAAGGCCACACGCTTGGCCCACTCGGAAGCCACCTTCCAGAGAAGCAACGACCTGCGGGGAAACCTCACCGCACTCACACCGATACACGGTGACTCGATCTAGCAAGATCCCAGAAGCCCGGAACACCTGGGGTCACCCGGACCCGCCAAGACTATGGGCACGCTTATCGAGGTAACACGGTACTTCCAGACACCCCAAAACACGGTAACGAAACCAACGGGGTGTCCGAGACACTCACGAGGCCAAAGATCGACCACTGGGTCACAACCGGGTCGACCGGAGACCAATACAACACAATCGGAATGCTAGAAGGTCACCCAGACCCTTAAACTCACGGGGACACTAATCGAAGTAAACGGACCTCCGGACACCCAAAGACACGGTCACAGAACTCCACGGGGTGTCCGGGACACACACGGCCCAAGGGGAGCATGATCAGCGGCAGACCGCCCGCCCCGGGCAGCCCGGCTGGTCACCTCCAAGAACGCGCTATATGTCCATAGCGCGTTCAAGCAGAACGCGCTAGGATCCTATAGCGCGACAGTAATGAACGCGCTATAGGTCCATAGCGCGACCAGGCCAGGTCCCGCTATGATCCTATAGCGCGACAATCCAGAACACGCCATAACCCTATAGCGCGACAGGAACCGCCATACTGTTCATCTTCTCCGATGAACACGCCCTATCGGGGCGGCGCGACCCTCAAGAACGCGCTAGCCGAGACTAGCGCGTTCTCAGTCCGCGCCCGAAAATGGTGGAAATCACGGGAAAAATCATTCCACGCCCCGTCCACCTCCCGGTGAAGGGGAAACAAAAGGGGAAACCATCCCCAAGCCCCTAGGCATGCATCTAAACCCCTGGAACGGCCAAAAACACCGTAAAACGGGAGATCCGGCTCACACACCCAAAAACATGCATTTTCCCCAAATCGCCCCGTTTAGCCCGCTCGGCTAGCCACGGCCTACAAAACTCGCGGAAAATGAAGTACGCGGGTTGAGGGTCCATCTCCCTACCTCCACCGAAGATTCGACGCGCCGTGGATGCCGATCCACGAAGAAACGCCATTTAAACCCTCGCCGGTTCACGATCCCACGAACCGCCTCCACCATCGCGATGCTCGTCCCGTGCCCGTCGCTCCATATCCCACGAGCCACGCCACCCCGCCCGCGCCACCTCCGTCAGCCGCCCGAAGTGAGAGGGGAAGAGGAGAGAACGTGGGAGAAGAGAGAGGGAGGGAAGAGAGAAATGAGAGATGGGGAGAGAGAAAAGGAGGTTAATATAGAAAATCCAGAAATTCTCCAAAAATACCGAAAAAATAGAAAACCACGTTTCCGCGATCCTCGGAACGCACCGATCGCAACGGTACCACTCGCGCCCTGGTGAACGGCCCGGTTCACCTGCAACGAGGTTCCGAAGGAATTACCGAAACACACACCGGGAATCGGAAAACACACGCGGAAAAGCCGCGGAACGCCTCCGGGCCTCCGAAATAACTCCGGATCGCGCCGATCCGAACATGAAAGATGTCCGAAACGAAATTTCAGACACAACGGAGTCAGACACTCCAAGAAACCAGATCCGGGACCCACGAACAAGGATCCGAAAAATCCGGGGCATCACACCACCACTACATCTAGATGGATCCCTGCGCCAACTCTACCCTTCAGGGGAGCACGGCGGGACCCAAAGACTCCATCTCCCCTCGGTCTTCACGTCACTTGACTCAGACTTACGGGGAATCCTCCCTTCCTGGTCGCAAACTGAGGATCAATATCCCACGCCAACGTCTCATCAGAGACTATTCTCCAACGCCAATCTCACGAAAAAGGCCTCCGCCCACAGGCGTCGCTCTTCCATCTGGTCTCATCAAATCCCTCGATCAATCCAAATGGACACCTGCCAATCCCGACTCCCGCCCTTATCACAGAGCCACGGGACACACACCCTCTTTCAAACCACAACACACTTCTCCAAAACACGATCTCATCCGCGAACGCAACCTCCAACGCAAAAACATGGTACTCATGCGGCGACCTCGCTAGCATATTTCCCCAACTCACCACCTGCCAGTGCCATGAACCACAATATCTCAAGCAACGGCACAGCAACATGTATCACGCCACCGGGGACGACGCTTATCAATGAACCAATCCTCCGCTGCTCTACAGTTCTCAGAAATCCACGCGCAGCAACCAATGCTACGATCCACGCACTCTGATCCACACGCGCAGCCACAACAGCGACAACTCGGGATCCTCCATCCCGACAACCATCTGCGACCCCGCAGACTCCGATCCTCCGCACCTCGAGAACCACAACACCAACCGCAGATCTCAAAAACACCGCCCAGCCGGCACTCGTCCTTCTGGAATAGCGCTAACACCCTTACGCATCAGGGAACGGGCAACGCTTCTCACAGGCAATTGTGAGCGACGTCACGCGGTTCGAGGAGTGAAGAAGACGCGGAGCGCGCGGGCTCCTTTTGTTTGCTGTAACACAGAAATAAGAGAAAAGAGAAGGGGCCACCACGGGAGATTGCTCCAACGGGGCGAGCGGGACAAATGTAATATAGCAAGATATGGGGGTTAAACGGCCATAGCGGGAAGTAACTCGCCGCGGCCTCGGGGGGACGGGAATGGTGCAGAAATCAAATAGCAAGAATTGAAACGGCCATTGGGGAAGTGACTCGCCGCGGCCTCGAGAATATGAGCAGATAAGAATATAACAGAATATAAGGAGAATATAAAGAACGGGAATTGAAACGGCCATTGGGGAAGTGACTCGCCGCGGCCTCGAGAATATGAGCAGATGAGAATATAACAGAATATAAAGAGAATATAAGAACGGGAATTTAAACGGTCATTGGGGAAGTGACTCGCCGCGGCCTCGAGAATATGAGCAGATAAGAATATAACAGAATATAAAGAGAATATAAGAACGGGAATTTAAACGGCCATTGGGGAAGTGACTCGCCGCGGCCTCGAGAACATGATGTGATCGCCAGGGGCTAAAAGACCCCAAAATAAAGAAAGTGATCGCACCTACCTCAAGAGCGTGAGATGGCGGGTTGCTTCTTCCTCCCCCTTCGACCGGCCGACGGAGAGGGCTTTCTTTGGGTACCCTTGCAAAACAACGACAAACAAGTAACGAGTGGATTAGAAAGATGAAGGTGTAGTATTCAAATCCTTGCAATAAAAATAACGAAATGATGGCAAGACACACACCTGGTTGGTGTTGTCTTTTAAACCCCTCTCGGATACGAGTAGGAGGGAAATACTTATGATGAATGGCGATTATGCCGACGTAGGAATAGAAAAAAGACTCCCTTATAAGGGGGATGGAGGATGCGATATGATGAATGCAAGATACCTATGAAAGAAAAGGAGAGAGTGGCTTATTGGATGGCCGATAGTGAGATCCGGCGGAGCTTCGGTAGCGTAGGGATGACGTGGAAGTACGGTGGACGAGGACAGCCTTCCTCCTGCGAGCGCGGGCACCCGAGAAGCCGGCAGAACCTCCACCTACAAAAGACCCCACGGGTTAGAAATGACTCCGGTAGCCTCTGGGCTCCGGAAGCCTATCGGATCTCTTAGAAGCTCCCCCAGAACTGAGGGGGTGGGCCTCTATTTATAGTGCTCCGGAGGGTGGAGGCGTCCAGGACCCTGGACACCTCCATCAAGGCCGAAGTAATATTTTATTCTATTTTTATTCATTTTTTTAAATATTTTCGTGGAGGCGTCCAAGATCCCGGACGCCTCAATAAGGTCCACCGAACTCCACCGAAAGCCGCACGCGGTTTGGCACAACGCGCGGTCGGAAATGGGCGCGTCCAGTTGTCTGGACGTCTCCACATTTTGGACTTTTTCACACACGACAAACCGACCGTGGGCAAGGTGATGGAGGCGTCCAGGGTCCTGGACGCCTCCATAAATATATTATTTTTATTTGATTTTTGTTTTATTTTTTATGATTATTGATATTATTTTTATTATTTTTGCATTGATGGAGGCGTCCAGGCAAGTGGACGCCTCCATGATTTTTATTTTTTTTATTTTTTGGACATTGATGGAGGCGTCCAGGCGCCTGGACACTTCCATGATTTTGATTTTCTTATTTTTTTTTGTCATTGATGGAGGTGTCCAGGCGCCTGGACACTTCCATGATTTTTCACGAAAAAATTCAAAAAAATGTAAAAAATTCATAAAAATGGGAAATCACCATAGTAATAAAAAATGTGAAGGCCGCCTTGGGGTATCATAGTGTAATATGAGATTTACTCACGGTAACGTCAAGAACGGCGTGTTTACAGCTGCCCCGCCTTGTCGTCTGCTTTACAAGGGAGTGACACGTAATGGAATGGTATCGAAGTGGAGTGAAATGGAGTGGGAATGGACTGATAAGTTGATGCCAAGGTGTGATGAGACTGTGAACGCGTCACGTGGTGGACTGAGAGAGAGAGATGGGGTTTCTCCCTCTCTGAGTAATAAAGGGTGAAAGAAATGAGGACAAAACAATGGAACGCGCGCTATGGGGATATGAAAGAACGGTGGACAAGTACACCTACAGATGACACTCTAGTTGAGATAGAGAGAATTTAGACTAGCCGAACTCCGGTACATGGCGGAGATAGGGGTCCGAAGACCCTCTCGCGCAAACTGAACCCCTTCCCGGTAGGCGTAACCCACCGTTCCGAGAGCAGCTTTTCAGATACCGAATTCGAGTCCTGGGACTCTACGTGATAGAATTTGACAGACGGGAAGACACGTGGACTTAGAAATTGTAACGGTATATCACTCCTCGAACAGTTACAAGAACAATATGAATAAAGGCACACCACCGCAGGACATTGGTCTTTGCGGGGTTTTAACAACAATATTACAATATGAGCAGCAATTAATATATGTACATCTAGAAACCACCGCGAGACATTGGCCTTACGGGATTTTTAATGCAATATAAATAATAAATATAAGTATATATATAAACCACCACGAGACATTGGCCTCTACGGGGTTTTTACTATAACATAGATAATAAATATAAGTATATAAATATATAAACCACCACGAGACTGTGGCCTCTGCGGGGTTTTTACTGTGACATAAATAATAAGTATAAGTATATATATATATAGAAACCACCACGAGACTGTGGCCTCTGCGGGATTTTTTACTATGACATAGATAATATAAATAATAAATATATATATATGTACATATATAAATATAAACCACCACGAGACTGTGGCCTCTGAGGGGTTTTTAATGCGACATAAATAATATAAATAATATATATATATATATATATATATATATATAAACCGCCACGAGACTGTGGCCTCTGAGGGGTCTTTACTATAATATAAGTATATGTGACAGGAAAGGAAAAGGGATCAAATAAACCGCCGCGAGATGTTGATCTCCACGGGATTTTAAAGCGATGATAGGGGAATGCTGAAATTAAATAGTTAGGAGTTAGAAAGTAAAGTGCAGAAAATAAAATGCTGAAATGGAAACGGTCGCGGGAGGTGACCCACCGCACCAATTAGGAGTTAGATATACAGAAAGTAAATCACAGAAACCGCCGCGGGGAATAATCCTCCGCGCGGGTGAGGATAAAAACACAAGAGTAACCGCTGCGGGAAGTAACTCTCCGCGGGTGTTATTAAAACAGAGATGATCAAAATGGAGCGCGCGTTAAGAGGGTTGTGATCGCCAGGGACCGAGGGTCCCGAGTGGATTGATCGCTTTCGCCTTTGACACGGGGTTATGCGGGCTCCAACTTCCTCTTCTTTCGACAGGCCGAAGAAGAGGGCCTTTAATTGGTTACCCTTACACAAAGAACAAACAGAGGAAAACGGGTTGGTGAGAACGACGGTGGTGTAGTACCAATCCTTAGATAATAAAACCGTAAATAACATAAATGAACACGTACCTGGTTGGTGTGTTTAAAACCCCTTTAGAATTAGAAGGGTGGGAGAATGACATGATGAAATGCACAGACACAAAAACACTCGCAAGCTAGGCCCTCTCGGAGAGAAAGGCATGGCACATATGTTAAATGATACATGCAACATGATTGATTGACTAAGATAAAATAAGAGAGGGGAGAAAAGCTTATCGAGGGAGGTCGGCAACGAGCTTTGAGGAGGGCTTCAATATCACGAGCACGACACGACCGAAGGACTTCAAAACGGACTTCAGAAACTGATTAGACGAAGAACACAAACATACATATATATGTATAAGGTGAGAAAAGACATATATATATATATATATATATATATATATATATATATATATATATATATATATATATATATATATATATGGTGAGAGAAAATAATTAGAAATGTGAGTAACCAAATAAATAAAGAAAAGCTAATGGTATAAGAAAAGGCAGAGGGGAATTAGAAGAGAGAGAGAGAGAGAGAGAGAGAGAGAGAGAGAGCTCTACTTCTTTTTTTTTGGATTTTTTTTATATATTAAGAACGGAGATTTAAGAAGATATAAGATTAAAAGGAAAATAAAAATAGAATAAGAGTAGAATAAGAAATATACATATATGTATAACTATGGGAGAGAAGGAGGTGATATTATATATACATGTATGTATTTATATCTACATAATAATATAATAATCTGTAAATATATATATATAGTTATAGAGGGAAATGGAGTGTTATAAATAAGAAAGAAGGAAAGGGAAAGAGAGAGGACGTGAGAGTGAGAAACCGGGAGAGAGAAGAAGAGAGATGAGAGGGTGAGAAATAATAAAAAAAAGGAAGAGATGAGATAGGGAAAGAGAGAGAGAGATGGACCGAGATAGAGAGTGATGAGGGGGGAGGAGATTAAAAAGAAAAAAATATTAAAGAGAGAAGGAGAGAAAGCAGGAGAGAAGGGAGAAGGAAAAGATTAAAAAAAATAAAGAAAGGGAGAGAGGAAGAGATCGAGAGAGAGTGGAAGAGAGAGGGGAAGAGAGAGGGAGAGAAAGAGAGAATACGGCAGAGGGGGGAAAAAGATAATAAAATAAAAGAATGAAAGTGAGAGATCGAGAGGGGGAGGGAGAGGGAGATTAAGAGAGAGAGATGGGAGGGAAAGTGAGAGAGAGGGAGAGAAAAGATAATTAAAATAAAATAAAAAAAAACTGAAAGAGAGCAGAGAGAGATCGGGGCAGGGAGAGAGAGAGGAAGTGAGAGAGGGAGAGGAAGAGAGAGGAAACGGGAGAGAGGGAGAGAGAGGCAGTGAGAGGAGAGAGAGATCGCAGCAGTGCCGCGAGAGAGAGAGAGAGAGAGAGAGGACGGGAGGGAGAGGGAGGTGGTGAGAGGAAAGAGAGAGAGAGAGAGAGAGAGGGGGGGGAGGCTGGCGGGAGGAGGAGAAACGGGAGAGGGAGAGAGAGAGAGAGAGAGAGGGGGGGAGGCCGGCGGGAGGAAGAGAAACGGGAGAGGGAGAGGGAGAGAGAGAGAGGGAGAGCGAGAGATGCGGGAGGGAGAGAGATCGCGGCGGGGAGGCCGGCGGCACTAGCAGGGCGTCCGGTGGAGGGCGCCCACAGCGACCAGCGACGAGCGGCGGGGGTGCAGACGACGGCGGCAGGCGCGCCGTGGTGGTGCAGGCACGGGGAGGGGTTGACGGCGGACGTGGAGCTGCTGTCGGTGCGGGTTGGAGACGTGGACGCGTGAGGTTACCGGTGGAGTGCAGTCGTGGTGCCGGGGGCGTGGTTCACGGCGCCGTGGTGGCGTTGGCGTGCTCGCGGGCTTCACGGCGAGGGGGAGGTGGACGTCGAGAGTGGCGGTGGTCGGAGGAGTTAACAACGAGGTGGAGGTGGTAGCCGGCGTGGTCGCGGAGGGGTCTGAGGCGTGGGGAAGGTTGCGACGGTGAGAGGAAAGGATGGCCAGAGGGTGGAAGGTGTGCACCGTGGAGGGAAAAGGCGTGAGAGGAAAGATGGAGTGAGAGAGGGTGAGGGAGAGGCTGCGGAGGTGGGGCGTGGTGTGTGAAGATGCCGAGGGGGAGAGATGGGAGGCTCTTGCAGTGGTTGCAGGTAGCGTCAGGGTTAGAGAGATGGAAGGTGAGAGAGAGGGAGGTGGTTGTGAAGAGATGCGGGTTGACGGCAGATGTGGTGAAGGGAGGGGTTCACGGCGTGGGAAAGTGAAAGAAGAAGAGAGATAGAGTGGAGGGGGGTGAGTGTACGACTGGGTGAGGAACACGCGGGGTCGGAGGCGGCGTGAAGGTGGTCTCGCAAGGGGTGCAGGTGTGGGGCGTGAGGTGCTCACGGGGCGTGCATGGCGGCGGACGTGGGGTTAATGGCGAGGAGGGGGGTCATCGACGGTGTCCGGAGGGAGGGTCGACGGAGCTTCGCGGTAAGGGGTGGTGTGGAACGCACTAAAATTCGACTATTAAAAATATCATGGTATCGGTGGTTATATCGATTCGGGATCATCTGTCCCACCAGGCGTGCCAACTTGTGGAACGCACTAAAATTCGACTATTAAAAATATCATGGTATCGGTGGTTATATCGATTCGGGATCATCTGTCCCACCGGGCGTGCCAACTTGTGGAACGCACTAAAATTCGACTATTAAAAATATCATGGTATCGGTGGTTATATCGATTCGGGATCATCTGTCCCACCGGGCGTGCTAACTTGTGGAACGCACTAAAATTCGAGGTGTGAAAATATCGGGTGTTTTTTTATCGGTTTATCATTTTTTATCATTTTTTATCAAGTGCAAGGGCGTGCCAGTCACAAAGATGTGACAAAGTGTTCGGGCTTCGAGACTGGGGTGGTCCGAAGCCCGGGGTGCGCTCCGTCTGACTAATCAGGCGATTATGAGTATCGGGTCGGGACTGAAGACTCGCCATGCCATAATGGTCATGGCGTTAATTACATCCCCTCGGAGAGAGGAAAACCTCTGATTAATCGCCAAGAAAAGGGGCCGCAGGGCCTAAATATCAGTTTCTATGAAAGGAGCGAATGGCATATCGAAAAGCATTAAAATTCCCCGTAGTGGGGTGCAGAAAGACATTTGAAGCCATTTCGGTTATAAATCGACCATTTGGTGCTTGAACAAATGTCCGGTTTGAACACCTCACAATCATTGCGGGGAAAACGGAGCGTCTGTATGCCCAGGCACGGCGGATTTCCTATTTGGAGAAAACGAAAGCATTTCGTAAAAATCCCGGTCGAGACGGCTCAAAATTAGCGGCATATCGGCCCAAATGCAAAGCGGGGCTAGGGTCGTAATGGGGTGATCCCCGGGGACCAAGTGCGCCTCGTGAAGGCACATTCGATTATTCCCCCTCATGTAGAGTCAAAGGGAAGAGAGTCCGGACGAATGCTATTGATGGGATAGGAATTAACTATCATGCAAGGGTTAGTGTGCTCATGCAATGTGTTCATCTTTGAACATAGGTTCATGATAGCCTTCTGTATGTCGATGCATATGGTGTTCTATCCACCCTATGAAATTCGATCTTAAGACCATGCACATACCACTACATGTGAAGCTTTGCTCATTTTTTTTCCTCTTTTATCCATGCATAAATGCGTATGACCATACATAAAAAAAATGGGGAGATGGAGGGCTTGCTGGCAAGGAGCAGTAGGTCGACCTGAGATTGGCCCAGGTCGACCTGCCTTAAGTCAGAAGTCTAGGTCATTTTTGAATTGAGATATGCAAAAGGGGTGCCATGATGGGTTGATGGCGATTTATCCTAAATCTAGATGGCAATGCACCTATGTGAATTGAACTGAGAACACTATAGGGAAATGCATGCAATGCCTTGTTTCTGAACTATACAAACATACAAGTGAGCAGTGCAGGAATGCACCCAGCATCACTCACCACTGAAGCTCGATCACTCAGGACATGTGTATGCGTATGCACAGATGTGAGAAGTGGGAGCTGCACAAGGGACCCTCAAACCTGCCCTTCTTTCTTTACTTGAAATTTATTCGTGAGTCATGTATGAGCAGATGAGCATGAGGTTTTTTGAGTTATCTTTGAAGATGTGCTCATGAGAGCCATTGAATGCACATAAAACCTTGTTTTCCTTTGAAGTTCAGTGATGCAAGATTGTGCATATGCTAGTGCATACGTGATTCTATTTGCTACTAAAGTTTGGTCATGCAAAATATATGGAGATATGCAAATACATGGGGAGGAACAAATCCACAGCCATTGGGTTTGTTGCTTTCCGCTTTTTTTTTATGTGGTCAATTCATCATGGAATTTTAGGGGTTGATGAACCCTATTTTTTTGTTTCATCTGTCACTGCATTTGTTTTCTTCATCATTTAATTTATTTTTTTTACCCCTTTTTGTTTATTCTTCCTTTTGAAGGGCCAGCGGGCTGGCCAACAGGAGTCGACTCCCTAGAGCTCAAAACCGCAGGCTCCTGTTTGTTCTATTTTTTTTGTTCCGAGTTTTTTTATCTTATTCATGTTTCAGAATTGTTAACAATTGAGTTTATGTGGAGCTATGATGATCGGGCAGGGATATGCCATGTGTATGATATGCTTGGTTTCTTTTGTTTCCCCTTTTTTTTATTCTATGCCTCTTGTTTAATTTGTTGTCAGATTTTAGGGACACTTGATTCAACCTTCAGTTTACCCTTCTGAAGCATGGGCAGGGGAGAACACATGGTTGCAGAAGTTCATGCTTAACAATGTGAAGAATTCTTATCTGTCAATGCAGGCATAATGGATTCATATGAGCTCATTCTGAATTTAGATATTGGTATACCTATATGCCTTGAATCATGTATGCGGTATGGAAATACATGCAGGGTATAAATGGTATGTTCAACTTTGAAATGCATGAGATCTGTCATAAACTACCATGCAGGAGGAGCTATGCAATTGCCTCCAACCACCCGAGAATTCAAATCTGGTCCACGGCTGTGATTACCAGTCTTTTTCTTTCCATCCATGGATGATTGTGTCTGATCATTCATGGCTGCGCATGAGTGCCGCGATGCTCATGAGGATTCACTATTTGCTTGCTCTTATTTTTTGGATGTATTTGGGACATTTGTGAAGACAAATTTTATTCTTTCTCTTTTTGATCAAGGGTCAACCTGCAGCTACAAAGATTCAATATCTTATTCACAAAGGCCTTAATTCCCTGATTAAAAATCCTTGAGCAACAATTTCTCCATATGTTTTCTGCTCCCCTTTTTTAGCATTGCTTAAGCAATCTTCTGAATTTCAATTCAGTATTCATTTCTCTTCTTCTGAGGTTCTGTTCATTCAGACATTTAGCAATTGACCTTCCTCTTCTTCATCTTCTCTTAAAGTGCAATATGCATGAGCTTGCTTTGATTACCCTTTTGTTCAGATCTGAGAAATTGGATCCTAAACCCTTGCTTCAGAATTTCCTTACCTTGCTCATCAATGGTTTAGCATATTTCTGAAACTGAATTGATGATTGCCTTTATGTCTGTAATGCAGAGCCTTAGTCTTAATATGAGATATTGAAACTTGTATTCAGAATTCAGTCTTTGCTATGCCCATTTTGACTTTTAGCAAGTTATGGATCATTATCTTTTCTTTGTACAAACTGGACTTGGGTCAAGGAGCTCCAAGGTTCAAAACTCATTCCTCTTGTTCTTGTTCACAGTTATAGTTCATGTTTTACTGCATGTTAGTTCAAAGATCATGCTTCTTCTCTTCTTGGAGTTCAGCATGCATTGATTGAATTTTCAGATCTGATCTGGAGCATTGGATTCCAAGCCCTTGCTTCATTCATTTATCAAACTTGAGAGATTCAATCCCAAATCCTATATCCAGTTTCAACATTGAGTTGTTTTCAGCTCCCATAGGTTTGCCCAATCTGATTTCCAACAAATTCAGATGATTTAATCTGCTCATCATTTTTTTTCTATGTATATCAATCCAAAACTGGATATTAGTTCTTGAAACAAGGAGTTCCAATGTTCATTATTTTCTTTATTTTGCCTATTCTGTTACCACAGTTTTCAGAACTGTCATCTGGCCAATGCACCATAGTGAATCTTATTTTTTTGTTACTATTATTTTCCTTATTTGATCCAGCCATATATACATCTCCCTTTTCTTTTATTGATCACCATGGGAGTTGTTGATTGATTTCTTCGATCCAATTGTCATTTTTCTTAAGTTCTTAATTCTGGTAAAATTTCGGCAGCACCTCCCCTAGACCCGAAGCGTAGGGGGTATAAAATGGGGCGCGTCCTCTGGAGAAAACTCCGACGGCCCCGAACAAGAGGGATATGCGCGAGGCGACATGATCCCCGAGATGTGCGCCAAGGCGACTACACCCCGTCACCCATTGTGGGGGCGGAGATCCCGAAGGCTAGCCTATAAGGGATGCCACCGATCCACGGGCTGCCACGAACTCGTCGCCGAGACGTGGACTTCCTTTCCTTCCTTTATCGCCGTATAAGGCTTTGAATATCCACCTTCGAAAAGAGGAGAAACCGGGGAACACGCTATGACGAAACGGATCCCCGGCGGCCCAAAGATGGTTTAAAACTTGATATCGAAGCGAACGAATCGTTGGGCTTCTGATGGTTGGCAACCCGGAGACATATCTATGGATTTAGATAGAACCCGGGCCGGTGGCCATCGTGGTAAAAATCACCGAATGGGTGGCTTGAAGAAAACAAAAGGGGAGATTTCATCCTATCTATCGCAAGAACCAAAGAAACGAATCGAGATCGGATGCACTATAGATGTAGGTGTATATCATGGGGAGGGACCCAATGAGTATATCATATATCTATGCATAGGTAAATACACGCACACGTATAGACAGAGGTGCAGAGACCCAAGAAGATGATGAAGAAAGTAAAAAAAACGTAAAAAGAAACTCCAAAAGGAGCATTTTCATTTCACCATGGCGGAGTTACAGCATCCAAAAAAATACAGAGAGGGGGGAATAGCAGCAAAACAAACGAAGGGGGGGGAGCTCATCTCCCTCACCTCACTCTCTTCTCTCCCCTTTCTCCCTCTCTCTCTCTGGCTTCGACAGGGGGTCTTCGGGCTTCCAAAACTCCCAGGGGCTTTCAAGCCTTCAGGAATCCAAAACTTCCAACCGTGCAAAGTTCCCCCACGGGGGGTTTTTATAGGGGTTGAGAGACCCATTTTTTAGGGAAAAAAACCTCTCAACTCTTCTTTCTTTTATTCTATTTTCCTTCTGCCATCGCATGTAGCCGTAGCCGTCGTGTCGCCGCCTACTGTACGTGGCTGTCGTCGTGCATTGCTGGCGTTAGACGTCGCTGACGTTGCTGCTGCTGCTGCTGCCATTTTGCCGTTGATGATGTTGCTATCGTTGCCGGATGCTACTGCTGTTGCTACCGATGTAGGCTTGCGGCTGAACGGACGCGCGGAGGGGTTGGCGAGGGGACAAGAGGGATCTCGGAAAGACAGGATCCCCTCGATCCCGGTGGCAGCTGGAGTTGTCGTCATCGCGCCCGGAGGGCCAGGGAAACCCACCGTGGATTCTTGCTCGAACCGCTGGTCACTACGGGGGAGCGGTAGGACGCCACAGTAACTCCGGCGAGAAGGTCTTATGCCCGTGGGTCAGAGCCACGCAAAGGCCTGCGTGAGGGAGACGGCGAACGGGGTGGCCCCGCAGTCGAAGGTGGTGGCGTTCACACCGTCGGCCACGCAGGCGGATGCTTGTCCGAGCATTGAATGCTCGTGTGGGCGGAGAAGATGAACAGTGCGCGGTACTGTAGCATTTATCGCAATGAGAGACACAGACTCGTGGCTACAATGCCGTGATTTTCCTTCTATTTTCTTTCTCTTTTTTTTTTTTGAAAAATCCCCCTTTTTACATTTCTCCCGCTCTCTTTCTTCTATTTGCGCAAACACCCCCCTGCGCCCCTTCTTCCCTCTTCTTGTATTGGGCTGGGCCCAATCAAAATTGGCCCCTCCATTTGGGCTGCTTTTCTTCTTTTTTTTTTATTTATTTGGTTCAGCCATTTTCTCTCTCCCTCTTTTTTTTTAGTGCCAACAAATGCCCCCCACTCACAGGTGTCGCGAGCAAGAGAGAAGGGAGCGGGACCTGCGAGTGCAGCTTCTTGCTTGATGAGAGTCTTCGGCTTTATGAGGATGTTCTCGATTGCGAACTGTATCGATTGGTCCTGACCGAGAGTCAGGTGCCAATCAAGATGATTTTCATCGATACTGGGTCTATACCGACGCAAGGGATTCAGGCTTCTTCGACTTAGACGGAAGGTCCAGATCGGGTAGCTCGGTTGAGGCCTCGGAGGGCCATGGGCACCGAGTTAAGGTGATTCATCGATGCTGAGATTGCACCGACGCTAGGAATTCAGGTTTCTCTGACTTGGACGAAAGGCCTAGGTCAGATTGCTCGGCTGAGGTCTCGGAAAGGCCTTAGGCACCGAGTTAAAGGTGATTCATCGATGCTGGGATTGCATCGACTCAAAGAATTTCGTGTTTATCTAGTCTTGGACGGAAGGTTTAAGCCATGTGATTGTATTGAACATTGCGATGGGAGGGTGGATCGAATCTGACAGAAAGCCAGGTATCGATTGAATTGGGTTCATGGTGACACAAGAGATTTGGTTCATCTGGCTTAGACGGAAGGTCTAAGCCCGGCCCTCGGCTAAGACCTGGGAAGGCCATGGGCACCGAGTCAAGTGTATCATCGGTGCTGGGATTGCACCGAGCAAGGGAAGTTCGGGTTTCCTTGACCTAGACGGAAGGTCTGGGTCAAGCCGTTCATTGGAGACCCCGGAGGGCCGTGGATGACTGACTAAAATATCAAGATTTTTTTGTCTCTTTTTTTTGTCTTTCTTTTCTTTCTTTTCTTTTTTTTCTTTTTTTTATTTTTGAGTATCACGATGGGACCAAATTACGAAGGTATCGTAATGTTGCCGGCATTGCGTCTATGCCGATGCTTTGAAGTTCGGGTCTTCTCTGACTCAAACGGAAGGTCCAAGTGGAGGCTGTTGACACCCGTTTTTTACCGATGAATCAAATCAGTTCCTGCATCTCAGTTATTGATGTCCCGAACAGTCAATCACATGAAAGATTATTCCTCTGGCAGTATTTTGGGCTCTTCCCAGCGAAGAAGGCCTCCCTCCCTCTCATTGGATTTAACGGTCTGTTATAAACCGTTTTTCTCAATATAACGGTCCCCACTTGGCCGTTGTGTTCCGCTGCCCCGGGTTATTTGTATCTCGTGATACGCTTTGTATAGCGGCTCAATGCCAACCGTTATCGTCAATATAGCGGTCGTCCCTGGGCCGTCATTATTTGCCGACAAGAAAAGGGTTCAGAGGCCCGACAGTCGGTCATAGCCACGTGCTTCACGAAAAGTTGTTTGTCCGGGCGTTGACTCCTCTTTGAGTATAACGGTTTTTCTAGGACCGTCATGTATATTGAACGGTCCCTCCAAGACCGTCATATATGTTTGGCGGCCTTCGTAAGACCGTCATTTTTAAGGCCACCCAGATTAGACCACCGTGATTCCAGGCGGATTAAGAGGAGAATGTCGTTGGCAATATTGACACGATGCTCTCATTTACCGGCCTTTGACCGACCATCATTCCCCTTAACCCCTGATTAAGCTCGAAGCCGTGGGCTCTATATATAGCTCACGGGTTCTGACAGAAAAAAGGGGGGGGACCATCACGAAGTGCTGTCGAATTCCATCGCCAAATCTCATACAGCATACGCCCGTTCGTCAGGGAGTGGGGGCCTTCTACATCCCTCGCAGGCCCCCGGTGCAGGGAACTTCACGCTTCGTGTCTTTGTGTTTCCTTCTCTGTTTGCTCACCACACACGCCTTTTCTTCACTGCATCACACATCACATACATCATTTCGTTGGCATTTCTTATCTTTCCTACTGTTTCCGGCGCCCTAAACGGGGTTTCAAAACCTCCAGGTATCGCCGGGCCATGTTCTTCCTTTGCTTTATTTCAATTAGTACACCTACTACACTATCATTTAGCTAATCTCCGTTTATCTGTGTGTTTCACCGTTTGCTTTCAGGTCAGCAACCAAAAGCACGAGGCCCGCACCTTCTGGCCGGCCAGGAGGAGTGGAGGAACGGACCCGCATTCTCCCGTAGCTTCCGAGTCCCGGCGCTTTCACCGGGTGGCGATCACGGTCAACAGCTTCATCTTTCCTCCTGTTGTTTTTTTATCTCTTCAATATTATTTAACTCGAGGAGGAATAACATATCAACACCTCTCCTTTTTTGGCGATCACGGTGGGACTTCTGATGCCCATCGTGCTTCTGGTTTGCTGACCAATCTCTGTCTCTGTGAAGTTCAGCGGTTCTGTAACAGCCGTCGTTCTGTGTACAACGGTTCTCTTTCAGCCGTCGTTGTCTGGTATTCTCCGCAATTATCACTGTTGTACTCTGCTCATTTAACGGCTTCCATCAAGCCGTCATACTCGTATGGCGGTCATCATCAGGCCGCCATTCGCGTTTTGAGCTCTGCACTTTAGCGGTTCTTCCAGAGCCGTTATAATCAATTCAGCGGTCCCCTGTAGACCGTTATTTTGGTGTAGAGTCTACGGCTGGCACTTGTTATCCCTGATTGTTATTCCCAGCATTGGTCCCCCTGCTGTCCACTTGTTATTTTCTATCATATTATTGATTGCTTCATGATTCTATCATTTGATTTCATATGTGATTGCTAGATTTCTAGGCTAGGCTTTGCATGCACTCCGGTGCACCTAGGATCATTCACTTCATACTGTAGTTGCATTTCCTACCGAAGTAGGATTTCCTCTCGTCTCCATATTCCTTGGAGCCGACTAGGGAATCTTGCCGAGGACCTCCGTAAGCCCCCGTGAGCCGTGGATTCCCACACGGACGCCGGGCCGGTTGTACCATCGCCACACCGTGTCTAGGTTCTGCATACGTGGAGAGTGCTTCCCCTTAAAGTCAGCCAGTTCCCCCATCATGCCGTTATTAGGCTCCCAAGTGTCCGAGTGAACTCTACATCTTAATCAAAACACTAAGCCTCAGAGAAAAGAATTCTGAAAATCTGCGGCATCATTCAAAGTGTGTGCATACTTGGTTGACTCCCTTCTCGTCTCCACCTTTCATTGTGTGGTTGCTTTGCTTCTACTTGTGTACTTTGGTCTTAAGTCTCTCTAGTCTGTGCATCCCATTGCATGCAGCATTGCTCCCCTCCCTCGGGATCATCTCCTAGGGGCGATTCTCTACTCTCCCTCTATTGCAACCCTTTATTCAACTCATCATCATCCAGCATGTCTTCTTTCGGGTCCATCCCCGCCCGCGAGGATTCTCTTCCTCAGGGGCTCCTCGAGGACGTCTCCGGGGTTGCCTCCTCCCTGAATGGGGAGGGGTTCGTCTTTGTTCCCCCTTCCTCCATCGCTGAGGTTGCGCCACCCACGCTCCCTCAGTTTGGCTCCCCGTCGGCGAGCCAACTACTCCAACTCATGTCCCAACTTGACCAGGATCAACTCCAGATATTCAAGCAAGCCCTCGGGGCAGAGGTCCCGCCCGCTGTAACCCTTCCTGTCTCTTCCACCCATCCTGCTGAGAGGTCCGGAGCACCGTCTGTTGCCCCAGTGGACCATACCCCTCTTCGCCCACAGGTCCTCCAGTTTCCAATATATCAATCTGGCCAGGCTTCTACCTCAGCCCACCCTCCTGCAGACAAAGGGAAGAGTCAAATTCCCTTATCTCCTCGTGCTAGTGCCCACGCGGCCGTCTCATCAGCACCACCGGCCCCTCTGGCCCAAGTGGATTCTACTCGACTACAGCCCGGAATAGCTCAACTCGCTTACGCTGATGTGGGTCCTTTTTGGACTCAACATCCATCTTACGGGCTCATGGCCCCCACTATCCATCCGGCTGTCTCCCATTATCCCTCGGCTTCTACTGTCCATCCAGCTGCCTCTCACTACCCTTCAGTTCCACCTCAAGTCCCTCTACCTCAACAAGGAAGTGACGATCGCTTGGCAGTTCTCCAACAGCAGATCGATCTCCTCAATAAGAGGGTTGGCCCACCATCCTTCGCAGATGCTCTCACTCCTAATTTCCGGGACATCCGATTCCCTTCTCAGTCAGAGCTCCCGACATACCGAAAGTACAATGGGAACGGCAACCCGTTCATCCACGTCAAGGAATTCCTGTACGAGTCGGGACCATACCAGCATGACGATCACCTCCTTGCATATCTATTCCGGCGATCCCTGGACGGGGTGGCACTCGAATGGTTTTACGCTCTGCCACTGGAGGAGGTTGGGAGCTTCAAGACGATCAAGGAGAAATTCGTGCGAAGATTCCAAGATCGGGTCGGACCCGAATACTCATTCACGGACTTAGTGGCCGAGAAGATGAAAGCTGATGAAGACTTCGCTACCTATGCTGATAGGTGGAGGCAGATAGCCTCCCGTGTGCCCGGGCAGATTCCGGAAGAAGAAAAGATCAAACTGCTCATTTCTAATGCAACCCCTCTCTTCCGGAATGTCCTAATGTTGAATGACATCACCAGTATGCATCAACTGTACAGTCGGGCCCGGTTTATCCAGACCCAGTTTAAGGACTCCCCCATTCATTCTCTCTTCGAAGCCCAGAAGCCCAAGAGTTCCAGAAAACCACAGGGCCCTGTTACCGAGGGAGTCCAAACAAACGAGCAGGTGCAGGTAGTTAGCCAGACTGCCACCTCCCACTTCCCCCAGCAAAGCAACCCCCATTTCTCCGCATCACCTCGCCCTTCCTTTCCCACGCAGCAACACCCTCAACAACAATCTCCGCCACCACCACAACAGCCCCAGCAACCACTGCAATACCATAACACTCCCCCGCCTGCTACCTACGCACCTGCTCGTCCGGTTGCTAAAAGAGCCAACTATCCTCCTCTCCCAGAGACGCTCACTAATGTCTTTGCAGCGCTGATGCATACTGGCGATTTACAATTGCCACCTGAGCGCCCGAACATGAATCCGGCCGCCGATCTGTCCCGATATTGTGTATATCACCGGCAGCCGGGGCACACCATTGAGAGGTGTTATCATTTTAGGGACCTGGTATACGACCTGCACGAAGGTCACAGGATCGATTGGGCTCAGATGAGGAAGCTGATTGAAGATCTGAGAAGAGGGCCAGCAAGGCCGCAACAGGCAGCACCACAGCAACAGCAGTTTCAGCAACAACCTCAGCAATTCCAGCCACAGCAGCCACAGCAACAGCAGCAGCAGCCAAACTTAGGGATCCACCAAAATCCCATGCCAGTACATGCACCCGCTCCTCAACAACAACAGCAGCCGCCGGCACCGGCCCAAGTCAACATGTTACGCCACCCGGCTCCTGACGCAGGGTGGACCATTGACGATCCCGCACACCTGTTAACCTTACGCCACATCCCTACGCACTCTACCTCACCCGCCGTCTTTTCCATCCTTCGGCCTTCCATGCCTTCCACAACTTCCCCCGTCATCCATCCTTCCACCATACTTACCACTCCGAGAAGCCATATTCTCTCGCCTATCCCCCCACAACATTATACTTCCCCACCTACTATACCCTCCACTATCTTGTCCACCAATCACTGCAGTCCACTAACCGCCCCTTTACCTCACCCATCGCCCATTTTACCTTCACCACAACCTTCGCTTACTATGCCTATCATATCCTCCATCACCAAGACTGCCATCCCTTCCATTCTCATTCACCCCACTGGGTCAAGCGGGAGCCCACCTACAGCCATGCCAGCACAAAACCTTGCCCTCAGGAGCGGGCGGTTATTTCAAAGGACTTACCCCTCTACCAGTGCACCTCCCCAAATACCCTCCATCTCAGCATCAGCAGCACAAGACAATGAAGTTGACCCCGCGCCCGGTTCCACATACGACCTGTTGCAACATCTTGACCGGATGCCGGCAAAGATCTCTGTCTTGGAGTTGATCAGACGTTCACCTCTACACCAAGAAGCATTAAGACATTTCTGCAAAAGGTCATAGTGAACGAAGATGTGGCGGTAGACAGCTTGCCGTCAGTGTTGGCCACTATTACCAGGGGGCCCGCTATCACATTCTCTGAGGCCGAACTCGCGCCCCCTGAAGCACGCCAAATGCCGCTATGCGTCACCATCACCTTGAACCAGGTAGTGGTAGACTCAGTGCTAGTGGACACTGGGGCTTCAATAAATGTTTGTCCATTAAGTACTCTGCGTGCCTGCAACATTTCTGAAAGTATGCTGAAGCCGACACCGACAACCATTGCCGCCTATGACAATTCCAGAAGGGCATGTCACGGGGTCATCACATTACAGGCTGAGCTAGGGCCGTTATAAATAGAGGTGGAATTCTACGTCCTAGACATAGATCCGATGTTCAAGGCTATTCTGGGTCGTCCATGGATAAACGCTCTGCAAGCGGTACCTTCCACCGCCCATCAGTGCCTAAAATTCCCCTTCCAGGGGCGAGTGGTCAAAGTTAAGAGTGTTTCCACCGTCCAAGCAGTGGACGCCATCACTGACCAGGTTCTCCCCACTCTATGGCCGAGCAATAGGCCAGTATTGTCAGTTATGGACATAAATTACCCATGGGCTTATGCGGCAGGCAAACCCATTACAACACGCAAGAATGCCGGAGCTAAGCCTAAACCCAAAAATTC
The DNA here is from genome assembly GCA_022559845.1 of Amorphophallus konjac. Lineage (NCBI taxonomy): Eukaryota > Viridiplantae > Streptophyta > Magnoliopsida > Alismatales > Araceae > Amorphophallus > Amorphophallus konjac. Next base: position 42,415 of record JAHNEJ010000987.1, on the reverse strand, counting down.
TAAAGGCTGGGACATGATCATGAAGCTAGGCTATCAGCCAGGCCTTGGTCTCGGCGCGCGGTTACAGGGAAAGACCAAACCCATCTCTGAAAGCAAGAAGATGGGTCGTCAGGGCTTAGGCTATCATAACACTACCATTCAGGCAGATTCTGGGCCACTAACCTGGGACTACCGGCAACACTTTGTAAAGGGTCCACTACAGCCCGGCACCGCAGATAAGCCACAATCCAAGGAAGAAAAGAAAGATGCTCCCATTGTTAATATTGTTGCTGACCCACCGCCGCCTCTGCAGGGGTTGGTAGGGGATCTTGAAGATTATTTTGCTGAAATGTCAAGTCTGTTTACTGATCCAGCCACTCAAATGAAGGGGACAGAGATGCCCATGGTTAGGCATGCTCTGATAAGGCCACAGAAGATACGAGAGGCAGGAAGCTCCGACATTTCCTTCTTTATTCCTCCTGCTCATTTGGCCTCAACAGTTTACCCAAACTTTGTGATTCGATCTCCTCCAATACTGGTCAAACCGTGTTTCACAGGGAGACCGTCAAAAATTCTATTCATTCCCTCCAATTGCGGGCACTGTCCGCCCATTGATCTACTCGATCTATCTTCACCACCTTCTCCTAACCCCCGAGTTCGCGGGATGTGGTTCTCCCCCGATACCTTCCTCTCTCTCTTTCCTCAATTCTTCACAAAAAAACTCCTTCCTCTGCCTCCACCTTCTGATTCTTCTTGCTCTCTTCTGGTAGTAGAAGATACCCAAAAAAAAACGTCAACTTTCAAACTTACATTTCAGTCGAAGACTATGCTGTCTTCTGCTCATCCACTCCCCAGGGGCACCAAACCCCTGCTCCTTCTCCACTAGATTTTCTGTCTCCTAGGGTAGATAGGTCTCCTAGGTTAGTCGAGTCAGTCAGGGTAGAAGCATGTTCCCCCTTAGATAGCCCATCCACCTCTGCAACGCCACCACTGGCATGTCACTCCCGTTCCATTCCCGATAGGTTCCTACAGGATCTGGCCTTGAGATGCCAGGCCCTCCTCAGATGCCCAGAATTCATAGCCACCACCGTCTCCTTGAAAGAGGATGAGGATTCAGAAGGCCGGGTGTGGAGCAATGACGGACTAGGAGTGTATGAAATTGTAGACGAGAAAGACCCAGCGGATGATGAGGAAAGTGATGTGGAGGACATTGCTGACCTATATGCACAAGGATTGAGAAGATTCGACGAACCCTCGTCAGCAGTGGATGAACCCACTAAAGAAATCAATTTAGGGACCGAAGAGGATCCCAGGCCCATATCTATTGCAGCTGATCTCCCTCCTAAGGTAGAAGAGGAGCTCATCAAGGTTTTGAGAGAGTACAGCGATTCTTTTGCCTGGTCCTACGAGGACATGCCGGGTCTCGACCCCGCTTTAGTGGAACACAGGTTAATCTTAAGGCCAGGGGCGATTCCTGTTAAACAAAAGCTCAGAAGATTCCACCCACATATGGCCTTGAGAATGAAAGAAGAGGTGGACAAATTACATAAGGCCAGATTCATCAGGGCTGTGCTTTATCCACAGTGGGTGGCCAATATAGTCCCGGTAATAAAAAAAGATGGCAAAGTCAGAATTTGTATTGATTTCAGGGACTTAAACAAAGCATGTCCGAAAGACGATTTCCCGCTTCCTCACATCGATGTTTTGGTAGATAATACCGCTGGGTTTGAGGCTCTCTCGTTCATGGACGGGTATTCAGGATACAACCAAATCCGTCTTGCTCTAGAAGATCAAGAGAAAACCTCCTTCACCACGCCTTGGGGCACCTACTGCTATGTCGTCATGCCATTTGGATTGAAGAACGCAGGTGCTACCTATCAACGGGCAATGGTGGCCATCTTCCACGACATGATGCACGTCTACATGGAGGCCTATGTGGATGATATTCTGGTGAAGTCGAGGACAAAAGAAGAACACCCCGCCATTTTAGCCAAAGTGTTGCAAAGGGCTAGGGAATACCAATTGAAGATGAATCCTAAGAAATGTGTCTTTGGAGTCGCATCCGGGAAATTACTTGGGTTCATGGTTAGCAAACGAGGGATTCAGATTGATCCTAATAAGGCAAAGGCCGTAATGGAAATGCCACCGCCTAAGAATCTTAAGGAGCTTCGTGGTCTGATTGGGCGTTTGCAGTTCGTTAGAAGATTCATATCTCAACACTCTCAAAGATGCCGCCCATTCTACGACTTATTAAAGGCGGGGGCCGAGTTTAAATGGAACGAACAATGTCAGAAGGCCTATGAGGAGCTTAAGGTCTATCTGTCCAACCCTCCTGTCTTGCAACCTCCTGTCCCCGGAAAGCCTTTGATCCTATACATTTCTGTCGCTGAGGATTCCCTAGGTGCTGTCCTGGCACAAGTGGATGATGAAGGAAGAGAGAGGGCAGCATATTATCTCTCCCGATTGTTCAATTCTGCCGAATCCCGGTACACTGCCATGGAGAAGACTAGTGCAGCATTGGTATGGGTAGTTCAGAAGTTAAAACACTATTTCCTAGCCCATGAGGTAAGGTTGATCTCTAGAATGAACCCAATCCGCTACCTCCTCGAGAAACCCGTCCTCTCTAGTCGATTAGCTCGCTGGCAGAGCTTTCTCTCTCAATTTGATATCACCTTCGTCGTCCAGAAGGCCATCAAGGGGTATGCTATTGCTGAGCATCTTGCTCATTCTCCTATCCCCTACACTGATTCAATCCAGGACGAATTCCCTGATGAACACCTTGCAGTTATCTCTCATCCGCCTCCCTTTTGGTCTCTACATTTCGATGGTGCGCTCAATTCCCAGGGCCGTGGCATCGGCGCTGTCCTCCTTACTCCCGAAGGTATCACCGTCCCTTTTGCCTACCAGCTCTCTTTCTCTGCCACCAACAACATAGCCGAGTATGAGGCTCTCCTAGCTGGACTAAAGCACGCCTATCTCTTAGGCGCACGATACCTCAACATCATGGGAGATTCTCAATTGGTGCTGCGTCAAGTTCTGTCAACTTATCGCACCCGTGACCCCAAACTAAAGCCATATCAAGATTTGGTCACACTCTTGGCTAGACAATTTAGCAAACTCATCTACGTTCATGTTCCCCGATCTCAAAATATTCTTGCTGATTCATTAGCATCTCTCGCTTCCTCTTTATCCTTCTCCCTTAGTCGTTCCACTGAGACCATTGTGGTCCAACGGATGGACGCTCCCTCTCTGCAAGATCCTTGGTTTGCTAACCTTAGGAAGATTATGGAAGAGAAAGCGGCTAAAGAAGAGGTTAAGGAAGTATCCTTGGCAGAATTGGAAGAAATCTTGGACGAAGATGAGTTGCCATGGTTCCATGAGATTGAGCAATATTGTCGGGATGGTTCTCTCCCGGAGGAAGCCAATGCGACACAAAGAAAAGCCATCAGAAGAGTCGCCTCGAGGTATACAATCGTTGCAGGAGAATTGTACAGGCGCGCTCTCAATGGAGTTCTATTGCGGTGTTTAGACGACAATGAAGCTTGGAAAGTAGTGGAAGCTGCTCACTCCGGTGAATGTGGAGGTCACGTGAATGGACAGGCATTGGCTAAAAAGATCCTTAGGCAGGGCTACTATTGGCCAACCCTAGAGGAAGATTGTTCTACCTACGTCCGTAGGTGCCTTCAGTGCCAGCTCCATGCTGACAAAATCCACGCCCCTGCTTCATCTCTTCGCCCACTATCCGCCCCATGGCCTTTCTCCATGTGGGCCTTTGATATTGTCGGTCCGTTAGGTGACCCTAACGCCCAAGTAAAACAGAAATCCTTCATCCTCACCGCTACAGAGTATTTCACGAAGTGGGCGGAAGCTGAAGCCTATGCAGAGATCAAAGCTACCACAGTTTGCCGCTTCATCACAAAGAACATCATCTCGCGGTTCGGGGTACCAAGCGACATTGTCACCGACAATGGGCCACAATTTGTGTCTCAAGAACTCCAGGACCTCTGTAAGAAATTTGGTATTGCATTGCATCATTCATCACCATATTATCCACAAGGCAACGGTCAAGCCGAAGCCACCAATAAAACCCTTCTTAAAATCATCAAGAAAACGTGTGAATCCCACCGGCACGCTGATTGGGCTGATAAATTGATAGACGCTCTATGGGCTTATCGCACCTCTGTCCGAACTCCTACAGGGCAGACTCCCTTCGCCCTCACCTATGGGATGGAGGCGGTACTCCCGTATGAGATTCTCATCCCTTCCCTGAGAGTGCAGCTAGATAAGGAACTTAATCTCGACGAGCGTCGAGAGGCGTTACTAGCGCAGCTGGAACTATTAGATGAGAAGAGGTTAAATGCGGCCAATCACGCTTCTGTTTATCAAAAGCGGGTCTCACGTCATTTTCAAAAGAAGGTAATCGAAAGAAAGTTTGAAATAGGTAATATGGTTTTGAAAAGGAAATTCATCCGAACAGGTGGTCCAAGGGCTAAGTTGCAGCCAAACTGGGAAGGGCCGTTCGTCATCAAGGAAGTCTATCCAGGTAATGCCTATCGGTTGACAAACTCAGAAGGAGAAGAACTGGCAAATCCGTGGAACGGGTTATATCTCAAACGCTTCTATCCCTAAAAAAGAGTCTAACCACGTGCTTCCCTAGCAATGCAAGCCTCCCCTGTTCATAAGAATCACTGAGAGAAGCTGAACACACAAACACGACCCTTTGGTCCTGTCCCCAGTTCCGCCAAACACCGTTTCCCGGGGCCACACTCTGGAGGAAAGTTGTAGTCCCTGTACGTTTCTTGCTTCGGCTGAACCCAAGAATGAGGAGTAAATAAGGAGGCGATGCCTGACCTGGGTACCCTAATACGAGATAAGTCTCAAATAGGGGCAGTTCGTTATGACCTGAAGCCACAAGAAAAAGAAAGAAAAAAGAGAGGAAAAGAACAAAAAGGAAAATGAATAAATGAAAATATTTGGAACAACTGTGGTAGCTTAAGGTTCGATGACGAACACAAAACCCCGGCGCAACAGACCGAAGCTTTGAGGGGTACCCAGGAAAGAATTCAAGTCTTAAAAACCTCACATGACGGGTGTAAGCTTGTCTCCGTATTCTTTTTTTCTTTTCAGGACAAAGCTGAGTACCCTGGGGGTGGCCCTGGCAGAACACCGTCAGGCAAATATAAGTTCGGACCAGGAGGGTCCCTTCAATCACACGCCAATCTCAGGAGGAATCCTCAGGTTACGAGGGAGGCATGTCTTGTTACGGAAGCATCGGTTTTCCAAAAAAAAAAAAAAAACAAAACAAAAAAAAAACAAAACAAAACAAAAAAAAAATCAAATATTTCAAAAAAAAAAAAATCAAATATTTCAAAATCCAAAAACAACAAATATTTCAAAATCAAAAAAACAACAAATATTTCAAAATCAAAAAAAAATCAAATATTTCAAAAAAAAAAAAAATCAAATATTTCAAAATCCAAAAACAACAAATATTTCAAAATCCAAAAAACAACAAATATCTTTTAAAAAAAAAAAAAAAACTTAAAACCCAAAAACATTGAATATTTCAAAATCCAAACATTAAAAAAAAAAATCCAAAAATATTCATGACTTGCATTCATGGCATGCATGCATTGCATTGTTATCATTTCTCTTTTCCTTCGCTTATTTAATAAGGCTTGCCCCTTGACCAAAAATCAAGCACTGGTTACCTCCGCACTTGTCACAAGGCAAGGGGCTAAGCCTAAAACAGATTTAACCTGTTTCATTGCTAATAGTGTGCAGGACGATGGAGCAAGAAGACGAAGTAACAACAGAACAACTGCAAGGGGCAAAATCAGTCACTCCAACTTTTATTCCTGATACAAACAATTCTCGCTCTCAAACAAGGCACTCTCACTTATCAAGCATCATAAAAAGGAAGGGAAAGTACAATCACTCAATCCTCCGCTGGGCATTCCCGCAGGGGCACATCTCTCTCAGTTCTCTGATATACGCCTGGCGAGTCTCAGTCGCCTCTTCCACCTCTGCTGGCAAGGCACGCACCTTGCTGATTCCCCACATCGCTAGTGCACTCCTCACACTCTGCTCATCGTGCTCAGTGCCAATCTGTCTAGCCTGAAGAGAAGGGAAGTGCGACAACGGAGGAAGCAAGGTCCGCGGTACACCGACCTGCAAATGGCACCTGTGTGGATAATACACGGCCAGTACGGTATCACTCACTAGCCTCAAATCCAGACCCTGTCCTCTGGGCAGTCTGACCTCCGTAGTCACCAAGAAGTTAGGCCGCATCACGAACCTCTCCACGGGTAGCCGACTCAGGTACCTGCGCCATTCTTCTCTGGTCCGCATATCCCCCGTACGGCACTCCACCTGCGAAGAGAAACCAAACCCGCCACCGATAAAGGAAAGTGGATGGCTCCCGAAGATCCTACTCTCAGTCTCTATGCTTGCCCTAGGGATAAACTTCAGTCTCACGCCCACCCAACACTCTAAGAGAATCATAGAACCAAACAGTGGACCACTCAGGGCAGCAGAGCTAAGCCCTTCATAAAAATAGGCTAAGATAGCCTGGGAAATAGAAAGCCCTCTCCATAAACCACTGATGGTGCTAAGGATGGGAAGATCTAGCACGTGGTCGGCTGACGGAAAGAGGATAGCACCACGCAAGCAAATGGATGCAGCCTTGGCAATAGCCTCATGCCACCCGCATTTGTTCTTACAATGTGCCACCACCCACTGGCTGAGAGGAAGAAGGTGAATATGACGGGCTCCCACAAAGGTCTTGATCTCACTCGGGTCTTCTATGAATTCGCTAAAGATGGCAACTGGATCTATAGGGGCAATTGTGTGACACACTAGATCCTCCTCCCCAACCCTAGACTTAGGGAGAGACAGATAAGCCTCTACTTCCTCTAAAAGGACGGTGGCCTCAAAGGATGGAAAGATAAAAGTGTGGGTCTGTGGGTGCCACATTTCTATAAGGGCTGAAATGCTGTGCCAGTCAAAGGAAATCTTTTGGAAGTTACGACCTAAGAACAGCAAGGATTGTAAGTGCCAAGAATTAAGGATGTGGGTTACCCCTAGGGGCAAGGCACGAACCATGGGAGCCACCCACTTAAGAGAAGAGTATCGGCGAGAGCCAGGAAGGAGCTAAAAAGGGGAAAACGAGGAAAGTAATGCAGAAAGAAAGAGATATTAGACGAACAGAATCAAATGAACCAAGTTTGAAGTGATTTAAACATACCTCTCTAGAAGGATTTGAACTGAGATGTCGAGGAATAGAACCCAAATGCGCAATCTCCTCTCGCTCCTTCCTCGCAGCCTTAGGGCCTGAATGGTCTCCCTCACCCAAAGAATGCTCACCAAAACTCCTCTTCATGATGATTTGGTGGTGATTTAGAGGGAAGAAACTTAAGAAAGAGAAGAAGAGGTTGGGTTCAGCCTGAAGGCAGAGCACCCCTTACTTATAGGAGGTCTCATCCCGTGTTTCGCTCCACTGGAACGCATGATGCACGAGAGCACACCAGGATTGAATGGGCTTAAGGGAATTCAATTTGGCTTCTAAGATCGTGCTGATTGGCGGTCGTACGATAGACCGTCATTCATCTAAGCACGGCCCAATGGAGACCGCTATTCTCATGTCCGCGGTCTACCATGGACCGTCGTTCTTCAGTCGGCCAGCGCCAAATAGCGGCTTTCCCTTGACCGTTATGTTACATAACGGCTATGGCATCGCCGTTATTCTTAAGCAACCCACGGCCCTGTCTTGGCCGTCATTCTTTCCAAAACGGTTTTTTCCTGGCCGTTGTTCTCTAAGCACGGCCCAATGGAGACCGCTATTCTCATGTCCGCGGTCTACCATGGACCGTCGTTCTTCAGTCGGCCAGCGCCAAATAGCGGCTTTCCCTTGACCGTTATGTTACATAACGGCTATGGCATCGCCGTTATTCTTAAGCAACCCACGGCCCTGTCTTGGCCGTCATTCTTTCCAAAACGGTTTTTTCCTGGCCGTTGTTCTCTAAACTCGTGGGCGTGCCTCACCTCCGCTCGCGTCACTCACCTCGAGTCGGCGTGCCTCACCTCCGCTCGCGTCGCTCAACTCGAGTCGGCGTACCTCACCTCCGCTCGCGTCACTCACCTCGAGTCGGCGTGCCTCACCTCCGCTCGCGTCGCTCACCTCGAGTCGGCGTGCCTCACCTCCGCTCGCGTCGCTCAACTCGAGTCGGCGTGCCTCACCTCCGCTCGCGTCGCTCAACTCGAGTCGGCGTGCCTCACCTCCGCTCGCGTCACTCGCCCTGAGTCGGCGTACCTCACCTCCGCTCGCGTCACTCTCCCTGAGTCGGCGTGCCTCACCCCCGCTCGCGTCGCTCACCCTGAGTCGGCATACCTCGCTACCTCTCACGCAGCTCACCCGAGTCTGTCATCGCCTCCCTCACCCATTGTCATTCATACATACACTCATCCATTTGCATACATTCATACATCCATACAAAAATTAAAAAGGGGTACAACATATATACATATCATCATCCCAAAAAAACATAAAAATCTCATAAAAAAAAGAGGAAAAAGTACAAAATCAGGCCTCACCCTCTGGCCTGTCACTGTCTCCACCTCCCTCCTGTCTCTTCGCTGGCGGGGCCATCGAAGAAGTCTCAGCATCATCGCGACGTCGTCGTCGCTCATCACTCTCGTTCCTCTCCCGCTCAGAGGAACTCGCCAGGTAACGTCTCACCGAGGTGTGAGTAGCCTGGCTGCCACTCGGTACGACCGATCGGCTCCTCGAACGGCTCATCGTCATACCCTGAACCTGGCCCCGCAGCACAAGAGCCTCGGTCCTGAAAGGCTCCAGCTCCGCTATCGTCGCTCGGTGGCGCTCCACCTCCTCTCGATAGCGCTCCACCTCCGCTCGGTAGCGCTCCACCTCCGCCCGGAGAAGTCCTGTCTCAAGAGCGTCGGCCGGCTGAGCTCGCGCAAGCTGCTCACGCAAATGGCCCGCCTCCCTCTCAGCCACGAGCCGCAGCACCTCTCGCTCCTGAGACGCTGCTCGCTCTCGCTCCAGCTCTGCCTGTAACTGCTCCAGCTCGGCAGTCAGCACAGGATGAAGTCCTCTCACCCGCTCCCGGAACTCGGCAGCCTCTACCGACTGGAGCCGCCTCACCTCCTCCTGAGCCTCGGCTAACTCCGCCCTGGCTCGAGACACCGACCTCTGGGCGCTCACAGTCGCCTCCTGGGCCCGAGCCTCAACCTGCACCAACTCAGCCCGTAGGTGGGCCACCTCCTCTCTGGCACGGGTAGCCTCCTCCATAGCAACCCTCACGTCGTCCACCTGCATGCATCAAGCATTAGCACATTCCATTCATATCATGCACAAATAAACAAAGGAAAGCGTCAGAAGTGTACCCGCACGGCAAGCTCGCTCTCCGCTGCCTCGGCCCGCTCCACCATCCGCTGGAACTCGGCATCCCGGGCTGCTCGGTCGGCCGGTGTCTCAACAGAAGAAGAAGAAGGAGCCTCCGCTCCACGCCTCTGAGCAGCCTCAGCTCGCTGCACCCAAATATCCCAGGACAGTCACATGCATAAACATCATATAGAAATGTAAGGGTCCAGAGTTTAGGAACATACCAGTAACTCGAGGGCTCGGCGAGCCTCATCCCTCTCCTGGATGGTGGCATGAAGGAGCCCCTGCAGCTCCGCTAAGCGTCCCTCAGGGTCGATCTGCATGTCGAAGGAAGTCAGTACAGCATATAGAAATCATAAAGCATGTAGATTAAGTCTGAGTTTAGAATTGTACCGGTCGGCGTGATCCTCGGAACACGCGGTCTCCGTAATGCAGGTAAATGTTTGGTCTCCGTAAGCCGAAGCCACCAATAAAACCCTTCTTAAAATCATCAAGAAAACGTGTGAATCCCACCGGCACGCTGATTGGGCTGATAAATTGATAGACGCTCTATGGGCTTATCGCACCTCTGTCCGAACTCCTACAGGGCAGACTCCCTTCGCCCTCACCTATGGGATGGAGGCGGTACTCCCGTATGAGATTCTCATCCCTTCCCTGAGAGTGCAGCTAGATAAGGAACTTAATCTCGACGAGCGTCGAGAGGCGTTACTAGCGCAGCTGGAACTATTAGATGAGAAGAGGTTAAATGCGGCCAATCACGCTTCTGTTTATCAAAAGCGGGTCTCACGTCATTTTCAAAAGAAGGTAATCGAAAGAAAGTTTGAAATAGGTAATATGGTTTTGAAAAGGAAATTCATCCGAACAGGTGGTCCAAGGGCTAAGTTGCAGCCAAACTGGGAAGGGCCGTTCGTCATCAAGGAAGTCTATCCAGGTAATGCCTATCGGTTGACAAACTCAGAAGGAGAAGAACTGGCAAATCCGTGGAACGGGTTATATCTCAAACGCTTCTATCCCTAAAAAAGAGTCTAACCACGTGCTTCCCTAGCAATGCAAGCCTCCCCTGTTCATAAGAATCACTGAGAGAAGCTGAACACACAAACACGACCCTTTGGTCCTGTCCCCAGTTCCGCCAAACACCGTTTCCCGGGGCCACACTCTGGAGGAAAGTTGTAGTCCCTGTACGTTTCTTGCTTCGGCTGAACCCAAGAATGAGGAGTAAATAAGGAGGCGATGCCTGACCTGGGTACCCTAATACGAGATAAGTCTCAAATAGGGGCAGTTCGTTATGACCTGAAGCCACAAGAAAAAGAAAGAAAAAAGAGAGGAAAAGAACAAAAAGGAAAATGAATAAATGAAAATATTTGGAACAACTGTGGTAGCTTAAGGTTCGATGACGAACACAAAACCCCGGCGCAACAGACCGAAGCTTTGAGGGGTACCCAGGAAAGAATTCAAGTCTTAAAAACCTCACATGACGGGTGTAAGCTTGTCTCCGTATTCTTTTTTTCTTTTCAGGACAAAGCTGAGTACCCTGGGGGTGGCCCTGGCAGAACACCGTCAGGCAAATATAAGTTCGGACCAGGAGGGTCCCTTCAATCACACGCCAATCTCAGGAGGAATCCTCAGGTTACGAGGGAGGCATGTCTTGTTACGGAAGCATCGGTTTTCCAAAAAAAAAAAAAAAAAACAAAACAAAAAAAAAAACAAAACAAAACAAAAAAAAAAATCAAATATTTCAAAAAAAAAAAAATCAAATATTTCAAAATCCAAAAACAACAAATATTTCAAAATCAAAAAAACAACAAATATTTCAAAATCAAAAAAAAATCAAATATTTCAAAAAAAAAAAAATCAAATATTTCAAAATCCAAAAACAACAAATATTTCAAAATCCAAAAAACAACAAATATCTTTTAAAAAAAAAAAAAAAACTTAAAACCCAAAAACATTGAATATTTCAAAATCCAAACATTAAAAAAAAAAATCCAAAAATATTCATGACTTGCATTCATGGCATGCATGCATTGCATTGTTATCATTTCTCTTTTCCTTCGCTTATTTAATAAGGCTTGCCCCTTGACCAAAAATCAAGCACTGGTTACCTCCGCACTTGTCACAAGGCAAGGGGCTAAGCCTAAAACAGATTTAACCTGTTTCATTGCTAATAGTGTGCAGGACGATGGAGCAAGAAGACGAAGTAACAACAGAACAACTGCAAGGGGCAAAATCAGTCACTCCAACTTTTATTCCTGATACAAACAATTCTCGCTCTCAAACAAGGCACTCTCACTTATCAAGCATCATAAAAAGGAAGGGAAAGTACAATCACTCAATCCTCCGCTGGGCATTCCCGCAGGGGCACATCTCTCTCAGTTCTCTGATATACGCCTGGCGAGTCTCAGTCGCCTCTTCCACCTCTGCTGGCAAGGCACGCACCTTGCTGATTCCCCACATCGCTAGTGCACTCCTCACACTCTGCTCATCGTGCTCAGTGCCAATCTGTCTAGCCTGAAGAGAAGGGAAGTGCGACAACGGAGGAAGCAAGGTCCGCGGTACACCGACCTGCAAATGGCACCTGTGTGGATAATACACGGCCAGTACGGTATCACTCACTAGCCTCAAATCCAGACCCTGTCCTCTGGGCAGTCTGACCTCCGTAGTCACCAAGAAGTTAGGCCGCATCACGAACCTCTCCACGGGTAGCCGACTCAGGTACCTGCGCCATTCTTCTCTGGTCCGCATATCCCCCGTACGGCACTCCACCTGCGAAGAGAAACCAAACCCGCCACCGATAAAGGAAAGTGGATGGCTCCCGAAGATCCTACTCTCAGTCTCTATGCTTGCCCTAGGGATAAACTTCAGTCTCACGCCCACCCAACACTCTAAGAGAATCATAGAACCAAACAGTGGACCACTCAGGGCAGCAGAGCTAAGCCCTTCATAAAAATAGGCTAAGATAGCCTGGGAAATAGAAAGCCCTCTCCATAAACCACTGATGGTGCTAAGGATGGGAAGATCTAGCACGTGGTCGGCTGACGGAAAGAGGATAGCACCACGCAAGCAAATGGATGCAGCCTTGGCAATAGCCTCATGCCACCCGCATTTGTTCTTACAATGTGCCACCACCCACTGGCTGAGAGGAAGAAGGTGAATATGACGGGCTCCCACAAAGGTCTTGATCTCACTCGGGTCTTCTATGAATTCGCTAAAGATGGCAACTGGATCTATAGGGGCAATTGTGTGACACACTAGATCCTCCTCCCCAACCCTAGACTTAGGGAGAGACAGATAAGCCTCTACTTCCTCTAAAAGGACGGTGGCCTCAAAGGATGGAAAGATAAAAGTGTGGGTCTGTGGGTGCCACATTTCTATAAGGGCTGAAATGCTGTGCCAGTCAAAGGAAATCTTTTGGAAGTTACGACCTAAGAACAGCAAGGATTGTAAGTGCCAAGAATTAAGGATGTGGGTTACCCCTAGGGGCAAGGCACGAACCATGGGAGCCACCCACTTAAGAGAAGAGTATCGGCGAGAGCCAGGAAGGAGCTAAAAAGGGGAAAACGAGGAAAGTAATGCAGAAAGAAAGAGATATTAGACGAACAGAATCAAATGAACCAAGTTTGAAGTGATTTAAACATACCTCTCTAGAAGGATTTGAACTGAGATGTCGAGGAATAGAACCCAAATGCGCAATCTCCTCTCGCTCCTTCCTCGCAGCCTTAGGGCCTGAATGGTCTCCCTCACCCAAAGAATGCTCACCAAAACTCCTCTTCATGATGATTTGGTGGTGATTTAGAGGGAAGAAACTTAAGAAAGAGAAGAAGAGGTTGGGTTCAGCCTGAAGGCAGAGCACCCCTTACTTATAGGAGGTCTCATCCCGTGTTTCGCTCCACTGGAACGCATGATGCACGAGAGCACACCAGGATTGAATGGGCTTAAGGGAATTCAATTTGGCTTCTAAGATCGTGCTGATTGGCGGTCGTACGATAGACCGTCATTCATCTAAGCACGGCCCAATGGAGACCGCTATTCTCATGTCCGCGGTCTACCATGGACCGTCGTTCTTCAGTCGGCCAGCGCCAAATAGCGGCTTTCCCTTGACCGTTATGTTACATAACGGCTATGGCATCGCCGTTATTCTTAAGCAACCCACGGCCCTGTCTTGGCCGTCATTCTTTCCAAAACGGTTTTTTCCTGGCCGTTGTTCTCTAAGCACGGCCCAATGGAGACCGCTATTCTCATGTCCGCGGTCTACCATGGACCGTCGTTCTTCAGTCGGCCAGCGCCAAATAGCGGCTTTCCCTTGACCGTTATGTTACATAACGGCTATGGCATCGCCGTTATTCTTAAGCAACCCACGGCCCTGTCTTGGCCGTCATTCTTTCCAAAACGGTTTTTTCCTGGCCGTTGTTCTCTAAACTCGTGGGCGTGCCTCACCTCCGCTCGCGTCACTCACCTCGAGTCGGCGTGCCTCACCTCCGCTCGCGTCGCTCAACTCGAGTCGGCGTACCTCACCTCCGCTCGCGTCACTCACCTCGAGTCGGCGTGCCTCACCTCCGCTCGCGTCGCTCACCTCGAGTCGGCGTGCCTCACCTCCGCTCGCGTCGCTCAACTCGAGTCGGCGTGCCTCACCTCCGCTCGCGTCGCTCAACTCGAGTCGGCGTGCCTCACCTCCGCTCGCGTCACTCGCCCTGAGTCGGCGTACCTCACCTCCGCTCGCGTCACTCTCCCTGAGTCGGCGTGCCTCACCCCCGCTCGCGTCGCTCACCCTGAGTCGGCATACCTCGCTACCTCTCACGCAGCTCACCCGAGTCTGTCATCGCCTCCCTCACCCATTGTCATTCATACATACACTCATCCATTTGCATACATTCATACATCCATACAAAAATTAAAAAGGGGTACAACATATATACATATCATCATCCCAAAAAAACATAAAAATCTCATAAAAAAAAGAGGAAAAAGTACAAAATCAGGCCTCACCCTCTGGCCTGTCACTGTCTCCACCTCCCTCCTGTCTCTTCGCTGGCGGGGCCATCGAAGAAGTCTCAGCATCATCGCGACGTCGTCGTCGCTCATCACTCTCGTTCCTCTCCCGCTCAGAGGAACTCGCCAGGTAACGTCTCACCGAGGTGTGAGTAGCCTGGCTGCCACTCGGTACGACCGATCGGCTCCTCGAACGGCTCATCGTCATACCCTGAACCTGGCCCCGCAGCACAAGAGCCTCGGTCCTGAAAGGCTCCAGCTCCGCTATCGTCGCTCGGTGGCGCTCCACCTCCTCTCGATAGCGCTCCACCTCCGCTCGGTAGCGCTCCACCTCCGCCCGGAGAAGTCCTGTCTCAAGAGCGTCGGCCGGCTGAGCTCGCGCAAGCTGCTCACGCAAATGGCCCGCCTCCCTCTCAGCCACGAGCCGCAGCACCTCTCGCTCCTGAGACGCTGCTCGCTCTCGCTCCAGCTCTGCCTGTAACTGCTCCAGCTCGGCAGTCAGCACAGGATGAAGTCCTCTCACCCGCTCCCGGAACTCGGCAGCCTCTACCGACTGGAGCCGCCTCACCTCCTCCTGAGCCTCGGCTAACTCCGCCCTGGCTCGAGACACCGACCTCTGGGCGCTCACAGTCGCCTCCTGGGCCCGAGCCTCAACCTGCACCAACTCAGCCCGTAGGTGGGCCACCTCCTCTCTGGCACGGGTAGCCTCCTCCATAGCAACCCTCACGTCGTCCACCTGCATGCATCAAGCATTAGCACATTCCATTCATATCATGCACAAATAAACAAAGGAAAGCGTCAGAAGTGTACCCGCACGGCAAGCTCGCTCTCCGCTGCCTCGGCCCGCTCCACCATCCGCTGGAACTCGGCATCCCGGGCTGCTCGGTCGGCCGGTGTCTCAACAGAAGAAGAAGAAGGAGCCTCCGCTCCACGCCTCTGAGCAGCCTCAGCTCGCTGCACCCAAATATCCCAGGACAGTCACATGCATAAACATCATATAGAAATGTAAGGGTCCAGAGTTTAGGAACATACCAGTAACTCGAGGGCTCGGCGAGCCTCATCCCTCTCCTGGATGGTGGCATGAAGGAGCCCCTGCAGCTCCGCTAAGCGTCCCTCAGGGTCGATCTGCATGTCGAAGGAAGTCAGTACAGCATATAGAAATCATAAAGCATGTAGATTAAGTCTGAGTTTAGAATTGTACCGGTCGGCGTGATCCTCGGAACACGCGGTCTCCGTAATGCAGGTAAATGTTTGGTCTCCGTAAGCCGAAGCCACCAATAAAACCCTTCTTAAAATCATCAAGAAAACGTGTGAATCCCACCGGCACGCTGATTGGGCTGATAAATTGATAGACGCTCTATGGGCTTATCGCACCTCTGTCCGAACTCCTACAGGGCAGACTCCCTTCGCCCTCACCTATGGGATGGAGGCGGTACTCCCGTATGAGATTCTCATCCCTTCCCTGAGAGTGCAGCTAGATAAGGAACTTAATCTCGACGAGCGTCGAGAGGCGTTACTAGCGCAGCTGGAACTATTAGATGAGAAGAGGTTAAATGCGGCCAATCACGCTTCTGTTTATCAAAAGCGGGTCTCACGTCATTTTCAAAAGAAGGTAATCGAAAGAAAGTTTGAAATAGGTAATATGGTTTTGAAAAGGAAATTCATCCGAACAGGTGGTCCAAGGGCTAAGTTGCAGCCAAACTGGGAAGGGCCGTTCGTCATCAAGGAAGTCTATCCAGGTAATGCCTATCGGTTGACAAACTCAGAAGGAGAAGAACTGGCAAATCCGTGGAACGGGTTATATCTCAAACGCTTCTATCCCTAAAAAAGAGTCTAACCACGTGCTTCCCTAGCAATGCAAGCCTCCCCTGTTCATAAGAATCACTGAGAGAAGCTGAACACACAAACACGACCCTTTGGTCCTGTCCCCAGTTCCGCCAAACACCGTTTCCCGGGGCCACACTCTGGAGGAAAGTTGTAGTCCCTGTACGTTTCTTGCTTCGGCTGAACCCAAGAATGAGGAGTAAATAAGGAGGCGATGCCTGACCTGGGTACCCTAATACGAGATAAGTCTCAAATAGGGGCAGTTCGTTATGACCTGAAGCCACAAGAAAAAGAAAGAAAAAAGAGAGGAAAAGAACAAAAAGGAAAATGAATAAATGAAAATATTTGGAACAACTGTGGTAGCTTAAGGTTCGATGACGAACACAAAACCCCGGCGCAACAGACCGAAGCTTTGAGGGGTACCCAGGAAAGAATTCAAGTCTTAAAAACCTCACATGACGGGTGTAAGCTTGTCTCCGTATTCTTTTTTTCTTTTCAGGACAAAGCTGAGTACCCTGGGGGTGGCCCTGGCAGAACACCGTCAGGCAAATATAAGTTCGGACCAGGAGGGTCCCTTCAATCACACGCCAATCTCAGGAGGAATCCTCAGGTTACGAGGGAGGCATGTCTTGTTACGGAAGCATCGGTTTTCCAAAAAAAAAAAAAAACAAAACAAAACAAAAAAACAAAACAAAACAAAAAAAAATCAAATATTTCAAAAAAAAAAAATCAAATATTTCAAAATCCAAAAACAACAAATATTTCAAAATCAAAAAAACAACAAATATTTCAAAATCAAAAAAAAATCAAATATTTCAAAAAAAAAAATCAAATATTTCAAAATCCAAAAACAACAAATATTTCAAAATCCAAAAAACAACAAATATCTTTTAAAAAAAAAAAAACTTAAAACCCAAAAACATTGAATATTTCAAAATCCAAACATTAAAAAAAAAAATCCAAAAATATTCATGACTTGCATTCATGGCATGCATGCATTGCATTGTTATCATTTCTCTTTTCCTTCGCTTATTTAATAAGGCTTGCCCCTTGACCAAAAATCAAGCACTGGTTACCTCCGCACTTGTCACAAGGCAAGGGGCTAAGCCTAAAACAGATTTAACCTGTTTCATTGCTAATAGTGTGCAGGACGATGGAGCAAGAAGACGAAGTAACAACAGAACAACTGCAAGGGGCAAAATCAGTCACTCCAACTTTTATTCCTGATACAAACAATTCTCGCTCTCAAACAAGGCACTCTCACTTATCAAGCATCATAAAAAGGAAGGGAAAGTACAATCACTCAATCCTCCGCTGGGCATTCCCGCAGGGGCACATCTCTCTCAGTTCTCTGATATACGCCTGGCGAGTCTCGGTCGCCTCTTCCACCTCTGCTGGCAAGGCACGCACCTTGCTGATTCCCCACATCGCTAGTGCACTCCTCACACTCTGCTCATCGTGCTCAGTGCCAATCTGTCTAGCCTGAAGAGAAGGGAAGTGCGACAACGGAGGAAGCAAGGTCCGCGGTACACCGACCTGCAAATGGCACCTGTGTGGATAATACACGGCCAGTACGGTATCACTCACTAGCCTCAAATCCAGACCCTGTCCTCTGGGCAGTCTGACCTCCGTAGTCACCAAGAAGTTAGGCCGCATCACGAACCTCTCCACGGGTAGCCGACTCAGGTACCTGCGCCATTCTTCTCTGGTCCGCATATCCCCCGTACGGCACTCCACCTGCGAAGAGAAACCAAACCCGCCACCGATAAAGGAAAGTGGATGGCTCCCGAAGATCCTACTCTCAGTCTCTATGCTTGCCCTAGGGATAAACTTCAGTCTCACGCCCACCCAACACTCTAAGAGAATCATAGAACCAAACAGTGGACCACTCAGGGCAGCAGAGCTAAGCCCTTCATAAAAATAGGCTAAGATAGCCTGGGAAATAGAAAGCCCTCTCCATAAACCACTGATGGTGCTAAGGATGGGAAGATCTAGCACGTGGTCGGCTGACGGAAAGAGGATAGCACCACGCAAGCAAATGGATGCAGCCTTGGCAATAGCCTCATGCCACCCGCATTTGTTCTTACAATGTGCCACCACCCACTGGCTGAGAGGAAGAAGGTGAATATGACGGGCTCCCACAAAGGTCTTGATCTCACTCGGGTCTTCTATGAATTCGCTAAAGATGGCAACTGGATCTATAGGGGCAATTGTGTGACACACTAGATCCTCCTCCCCAACCCTAGACTTAGGGAGAGACAGATAAGCCTCTACTTCCTCTAAAAGGACGGTGGCCTCAAAGGATGGAAAGATAAAAGTGTGGGTCTGTGGGTGCCACATTTCTATAAGGGCTGAAATGCTGTGCCAGTCAAAGGAAATCTTTTGGAAGTTACGACCTAAGAACAGCAAGGATTGTAAGTGCCAAGAATTAAGGATGTGGGTTACCCCTAGGGGCAAGGCACGAACCATGGGAGCCACCCACTTAAGAGAAGAGTATCGGCGAGAGCCAGGAAGGAGCTAAAAAGGGGAAAACGAGGAAAGTAATGCAGAAAGAAAGAGATATTAGACGAACAGAATCAAATGAACCAAGTTTGAAGTGATTTAAACATACCTCTCTAGAAGGATTTGAACTGAGATGTCGAGGAATAGAACCCAAATGCGCAATCTCCTCTCGCTCCTTCCTCGCAGCCTTAGGGCCTGAATGGTCTCCCTCACCCAAAGAATGCTCACCAAAACTCCTCTTCATGATGATTTGGTGGTGATTTAGAGGGAAGAAACTTAAGAAAGAGAAGAAGAGGTTGGGTTCAGCCTGAAGGCAGAGCACCCCTTACTTATAGGAGGTCTCATCCCGTGTTTCGCTCCACTGGAACGCATGATGCACGAGAGCACACCAGGATTGAATGGGCTTAAGGGAATTCAATTTGGCTTCTAAGATCGTGCTGATTGGCGGTCGTACGATAGACCGTCATTCATCTAAGCACGGCCCAATGGAGACCGCTATTCTCATGTCCGCGGTCTACCATGGACCGTCGTTCTTCAGTCGGCCAGCGCCAAATAGCGGCTTTCCCTTGACCGTTATGTTACATAACGGCTATGGCATCGCCGTTATTCTTAAGCAACCCACGGCCCTGTCTTGGCCGTCATTCTTTCCAAAACGGTTTTTTCCTGGCCGTTGTTCTCTAAACTCGTGGGCGTGCCTCACCTCCGCTCGCGTCACTCACCTCGAGTCGGCGTGCCTCACCTCCGCTCGCGTCGCTCAACTCGAGTCGGCGTACCTCACCTCCGCTCGCGTCACTCACCTCGAGTCGGCGTGCCTCACCTCCGCTCGCGTCGCTCAACTCGAGTCGGCGTGCCTCACCTCCGCTCGCGTCGCTCAACTCGAGTCGGCGTGCCTCACCTCCGCTCGCGTCACTCGCCCTGAGTCGGCGTACCTCACCTCCGCTCGCGTCACTCTCCCTGAGTCGGCGTGCCTCACCCCCGCTCGCGTCGCTCACCCTGAGTCGGCATACCTCGCTACCTCTCACGCAGCTCACCCGAGTCTGTCATCGCCTCCCTCACCCATTGTCATTCATACATACACTCATCCATTTGCATACATTCATACATCCATACAAAAATTAAAAAGGGGTACAACATATATACATATCATCATCCCAAAAAAACATAAAAATCTCATAAAAAAAGAGGAAAAAGTACAAAATCAGGCCTCACCCTCTGGCCTGTCACTGTCTCCACCTCCCTCCTGTCTCTTCGCTGGCGGGGCCATCGAAGAAGTCTCAGCATCATCGCGACGTCGTCGTCGCTCATCACTCTCGTTCCTCTCCCGCTCAGAGGAACTCGCCAGGTAACGTCTCACCGAGGTGTGAGTAGCCTGGCTGCCACTCGGTACGACCGATCGGCTCCTCGAACGGCTCATCGTCATACCCTGAACCTGGCCCCGCAGCACAAGAGCCTCGGTCCTGAAAGGCTCCAGCTCCGCTATCGTCGCTCGGTGGCGCTCCACCTCCTCTCGATAGCGCTCCACCTCCGCTCGGTAGCGCTCCACCTCCGCCCGGAGAAGTCCTGTCTCAAGAGCGTCGGCCGGCTGAGCTCGCGCAAGCTGCTCACGCAAATGGCCCGCCTCCCTCTCAGCCACGAGCCGCAGCACCTCTCGCTCCTGAGACGCTGCTCGCTCTCGCTCCAGCTCTGCCTGTAACTGCTCCAGCTCGGCAGTCAGCACAGGATGAAGTCCTCTCACCCGCTCCCGGAACTCGGCAGCCTCTACCGACTGGAGCCGCCTCACCTCCTCCTGAGCCTCGGCTAACTCCGCCCTGGCTCGAGACACCGACCTCTGGGCGCTCACAGTCGCCTCCTGGGCCCGAGCCTCAACCTGCACCAACTCAGCCCGTAGGTGGGCCACCTCCTCTCTGGCACGGGTAGCCTCCTCCATAGCAACCCTCACGTCGTCCACCTGCATGCATCAAGCATTAGCACATTCCATTCATATCATGCACAAATAAACAAAGGAAAGCGTCAGAAGTGTACCCGCACGGCAAGCTCGCTCTCCGCTGCCTCGGCCCGCTCCACCATCCGCTGGAACTCGGCATCCCGGGCTGCTCGGTCGGCCGGTGTCTCAACAGAAGAAGAAGAAGGAGCCTCCGCTCCACGCCTCTGAGCAGCCTCAGCTCGCTGCACCCAAATATCCCAGGACAGTCACATGCATAAACATCATATAGAAATGTAAGGGTCCAGAGTTTAGGAACATACCAGTAACTCGAGGGCTCGGCGAGCCTCATCCCTCTCCTGGATGGTGGCATGAAGGAGCCCCTGCAGCTCCGCTAAGCGTCCCTCAGGGTCGATCTGCATGTCGAAGGAAGTCAGTACAGCATATAGAAATCATAAAACATGTAGATTAAGTCTGAGTTTAGAATTGTACCGGTCGGCGTGATCCTCGGAACACGCGGTCTCCGTAATGCCTGACGTACGCAGTCACGTACGCCGCATCACTGTCAGCACGAGCAGTCACCACACGCCCACCTGCCTGCCAGTCGGCAACCTGCTCGGCGTTCCGCGCCGCCCAATCGCACTGCTGAGTCAGCCCTCGGGTGCTCCGCGTCACCCTCTCCCTCGCGCTCTCCTGCGCCGGGAAGTCTACCACGGGCTGAGAGACGCCGGTCGTCCTCATCACCAGCCGGGAGTAAAGGGGCTCCACTACATTCATGCAGTGTAACCACACATCACGCCCGGAGAAGGTGAGAGCTCTCACCACCCACGGCTGCTCTGTCACGTCCTCGTGTGCATAAGGAGTCCACTGCACCTGCATACATCAGCAATCACATCAACATCATATAAAACAAGCATTTTCCAAGTAAAGGCTAAAGGTTTAGAAGTCGTACTGAGGAGTACGGAAGCGTGTCAATGTCATCCTGCAGGTCGCGCACCTGCCGTGTCAGGGTCCCCGACCCACGAGCTGGCGCCCACCGTCGTAGAAGAGGGAAGAGTCCAGGGCGGATCTCTAGTCCCCTGCGCAGCATAGGCAGCCGCACGTAAGCCCATGCCTGCATCACGCACAAGTCGTCAGCATCTAGAGTACAGGTCCTAGGAAATTGCATGAGTTCTGAGTCAGAGTCGTACCTGGAGAAGGGGAGAGAAGCCCCCCAACATCGTCCGTCGGGACGTCGAGCTGAGGCTCTCAAAAAGGAAGGCGAGCACACCGGCACCCCACGCGTAGTCTCCCACGTGCTCTAGGTCCTCGAGGAACGAAAGAAGTCGGCAGTGGATGACGTCCGCACGCGTAGAGAAGAGGAGTCGCCCGAACAAGAACATCAGGAACCGCCGAAGAACCGTGTCCGCCTCTGCACCCGGTCCTGCTGCTACTCGAGGCCGCACGCGCGTCACCAGCCAGTCCAAGTGCTCCTCTGGACGCTCGCCCACCGCAAGTCCCGTCCGTCGCAACCCCAGGCTGTCCTGGAGAGCTGCCCGCGGAAGAAGCGTGGTCTGCCGACGTGTCGTCTGGAGCGCGAGCCCCAACGTCCTCTCGGCCATGCCGCGGTAATCAGGAAAGGAGATCCCAGTCACCGGCAGACCGTGCACCTGCAAACCAGTGAGCCTGGCCACGTCCTCTAGCGTAGGGACCATGTGACCCCACGGGAAGAGGAACGTGCGACTCGCCGGATCCCAGCGGTCGTGCAGGGCATAGAGAAGAGGTGTGTCAAAGCGACACACCTCAATACTGAGGAATGGGGCGAACCCCATGGCAGCAAGCCTCTCTCGCTGAAAGTCCGGCAGTGCAAGATACACTGACCGAACCTGCAGCCAGGAGATACGGGTCCGACGCTTTCCCTGCATTCATTCATTCATCTCATTAGTTTCATATTTCTTAATAACAAAAGAAAGGGGTGTTCCTCATTTTAGTTGTTCAACGGCCTTCCCCTGGCCGTTTTGTTGCCTATGACGGCCCTCCATGGACCGTCCTATTTTATGATGTTTTGAATAACACGGCCATTCCTGGGCCGCTATTCCATTCACAACGGTTGTCCATGAACCGTTGTTCTGATGAATCATTCAACGGCCCTCCAAGGGACGCGGTGCTATTTTGAACGGTCCAATGGGGACCGCATTGTTCTGAATGCCGAGGGTTGCTACGTTATGGTCAACGGCCACTCCTGGGCCGCTGTTCTGTTTGACGGTCCGTTGAGGGCCGTTTTGTTCTGAGGAGAACCCAAAGGTCAGATATGTTTAACGGCCCCTACTGGGCCGTGTTGGGTATATTTTGCGGTCCTTTGAGGACCGTCATTGCGTAATCTCCTCCAACGATGGCGAAGCGCCATCCCCCGCCGCCGTGGAATCCCTTAACCCCCATTCCCCCGTGCTATACAATGGAAAAGGGACCTACCTCCGTTTTTTACCGATGAATCAAATCAGTTCCTGCATCTCAGTTATTGATGTCCCGAACAGTCAATCACATGAAAGATTATTCCTCTGGCAGTATTTTGGGCTCTTCCCAGCGAAGAAGGCCTCCCTCCCTCTCATTGGATTTAACGGTCTGTTATAAACCGTTTTTCTCAATATAACGGTCCCCACTTGGCCGTTGTGTTCCGCTGCCCCGGGTTATTTGTATCTCGTGATACGCTTTGTATAGCGGCTCAATGCCAACCGTTATCGTCAATATAGCGGTCGTCCCTGGGCCGTCATTATTTGCCGACAAGAAAAGGGTTCAGAGGCCCGACAGTCGGTCATAGCCACGTGCTTCACGAAAAGTTGTTTGTCCGGGCGTTGACTCCTCTTTGAGTATAACGGTTTTTCTAGGACCGTCATGTATATTGAACGGTCCCTCCAAGACCGTCATATATGTTTGGCGGCCTTCGTAAGACCGTCATTTTTAAGGCCACCCAGATTAGACCACCGTGATTCCAGGCGGATTAAGAGGAGAATGTCGTTGGCAATATTGACACGATGCTCTCATTTACCGGCCTTTGACCGACCATCATTCCCCTTAACCCCTGATTAAGCTCGAAGCCGTGGGCTCTATATATAGCTCACGGGTTCTGACAGAAAAAAGGGGGGGGACCATCACGAAGTGCTGTCGAATTCCATCGCCAAATCTCATACAGCATACGCCCGTTCGTCAGGGAGTGGGGGCCTTCTACATCCCTCGCAGGCCCCCGGTGCAGGGAACTTCACGCTTCGTGTCTTTGTGTTTCCTTCTCTGTTTGCTCACCACACACGCCTTTTCTTCACTGCATCACACATCACATACATCATTTCGTTGGCATTTCTTATCTTTCCTACTGTTTCCGGCGCCCTAAACGGGGTTTCAAAACCTCCAGGTATCGCCGGGCCATGTTCTTCCTTTGCTTTATTTCAATTAGTACACCTACTACACTATCATTTAGCTAATCTCCGTTTATCTGTGTGTTTCACCGTTTGCTTTCAGGTCAGCAACCAAAAGCACGAGGCCCGCACCTTCTGGCCGGCCAGGAGGAGTGGAGGAACGGACCCGCATTCTCCCGTAGCTTCCGAGTCCCGGCGCTTTCACCGGGTGGCGATCACGGTCAACAGCTTCATCTTTCCTCCTGTTGTTTTTTTATCTCTTCAATATTATTTAACTCGAGGAGGAATAACATATCAACAGAGGCCTTCGGTTAAGGTGCCGTACAAAATGTATTCGTCGATGCTGGGATGGCATCAACGCAAGAGATTTGGTTTTCTCCTGACTCAGGCGGAAGGTCTGGGTCAAGGCCTATAACGAGAATGCCACGTAAGTGGTTCGTTGGTGCTGGGGTTGCATCAACGCAAGGATTTCGGTTTTCTTCCAACCTAGACGAGCGGTCCAAATCAGAGCACTTCGGCTGAGACCCGAAGGGTCATAGTGCCGAATTAAGTGGCTCGTCGATGATGGGATGGCACCGACGCAAGGATTTCGATTTTCTTCCAATCCAGACGAAAGGTCCAAATTGGAGCACTTCGGCTGAGACCTGAAGGGTCTTAGGCGCCGAGTTGAATGGTTCGTTGATGCTGGGATTGCATCAACGCAAGGATTTCGGTTTTCTTCCGACCCAGATGAAAGGTCTAAATCGGAGCTTTCGGCGAGGATGCCGTATAAGGTGAATTCGTCGATACTGGGATTGCATCAACGCAAGGATTTTGGTTTCCTTCCAACCCAGACGAAAGGTCCAGATTGGAGTTTTCGGCAAGGGTGCCGCATAAGGTGAATTTGTCAATGCTGGGATTGCATTAACGCAAGCACTTCGATTTTCTTCCGACCCAGATGAAAGGTCTAAATCGAAGCTTTCGGCGAGGATGCCGTATAAGGTGGATTCGTCAATGCTGGGATTGCATTAACGCAAGGACTTCGGTTTTCTTCCGACCTAGACGAAAGGTCTAAATCAGAGTTTTCGGCGAGGATGTCGTATAGGGTGAATTCGTCAATGCTGTGATTGCATCAACGCAAAGATTTCGATTTTCTTCCGACCTAAACGAAAGGTCTGAATCGGAGCTTTCGACGAGGGTGCCGCTTAAGGAACACTAAGGAACCGCTTCTTTTTTATTCTTTTTCTTCTCTTTTTTTTCCTCTTTTTTTTCTTTTTTTTTCTTTTTTTTTTCTTCTTTTTTTTCTCTTTTTTTTTGATGATCGCGGTGGGACCGGATCACAAAGGTATGATAGTATCGTCGACATTGGGTTTATGTCAACGCAATGGAATCGGGTTTAACCGGCTTAGACGGAAGGTCTAAGCCATGTTGCTCGGTTGAGGCCTCGGAGGGCCACGGGCGCCGAGTTGGGTTTTCGGGTGCTTTATGTAAAAAGCTCCATGACGAAATCCTCTTCATTGTGGGGTATTGGTTTCAGTTGATCGCCGAGCTGGGGAAGCGGCGCATGGTATAACTTCAGCTGTTTCCCATTGAGGGGTGAGAATTGAACTTCCCCCCGGTGGTTGACGACGACATAAGCACCACCTTCATAGACTTTCTGGACCACATAAGGTCCTGTCCAGTTTTCATTCAATTTGCCTTTGGGGTTGGCCGCCATGACTTCTCTTCGCTTGACCATGACTAGGTCTCCGTTCTTGAATTCACGTTCTTTGACGAGTTTATCAAAGGCGCGGGCCATGCGGGCCTGGTAGACTTGTATGTTCTGCTGGGCTCTGAGCCGTCGTCCTTCCAGATCGGAGAGCTCCTCCAGTCTTCTTTCTATATTGGCTTGGCCGTCTTTGACTAGTTCGTGTTGGATCGCCACCCGCAGTGAGGGTATCTCCAACTCTATCGGGACGACCGCTTCTGAGCCGTACACCGAGGAGAATGGTGAGCAACCTGTTGGGGTGTTGTACACGGTGCGGTACGCCCATAGTGCTTCATACATCCTGTCTTCCCAATCCTTCTTGCTAGAGCTGACCGTCTTGGCAAGAAGTGTGCATAGTGTCTTGTTGAAGGCTTCCGCTAACCCGTTTGCCTGTGGATTATACGGAGTGGACGTCCTCCAATCAATCTTGAATTTGTCGGCTAATCTGTAGACCTTTTGATTTTGGAAGTGGCTTCCGTTGTCGGAGACAATTCGATCGGGCACGCCGAATCGGAATATGATATTTCGACGGACGAATCTGGCTACAATTTCTCCCGTCACTTCTCTTAGAGCCACAGCTTCCGCCCAACGAGAGAAGTAATCTGTTGCTGCTAGAATGTATTTGCATCCCGATGAAGACGCGGGGAGCGGGCCCACAACATCAGTGCCCCATTGAGCAAAAGGCCAACTGGGCACTGTGGGATGCAAATGAGCTGGAGGTCTTCGTGGGACCACAGCATGCTGCTGACATTTATGACATGACTTGGCATACTTGCAGCAGTCATGGAACATAGTTGGCCAGTAATATCCCAGCTTCTTGACTTCAATCTTCATTTTCGGCCCAGCTTGGTGAGCACCGGCCGAACCGGCATGAACTTCCTTCATGACCATCCAAGCCTCCTCCATGGATATACATCGGAGGAGCACCTTTCTTCCAGCATCAGCCACAGTTCGGAACAGAGTTCCGTTTCTGACTTCATAAGAATCTTTTGTTCTGATCAATTTGATCATTTCTTCCCTTTGCTTGGGCAGTTCTTGGTGTTCAAACCATTTCATCAGGGGTTCCTTCCAATCAGGAGAGTTAGTTGTTTCTACTGTCACAGCTTCACATTCTTCTTCGTCACCTGGCTCCTCTATCATGCTGGGGACCTGGCGCCTGTTTATGACTGTTATGTTGAGGGATTCGCCCGGCAGAGCCGCCAGTGAGCTTGCTAATTTTGCCAGTGCATCAGCCTGGGCATTCTGGCTTCGGACGACGTGGCCTACTTCAATGAAGTAGAACCGCCCCATGAGCTTCTTCGCCTTGGCGCAATACGGAAGTAACCCGGGCTTCCGCACGTCGAACTCTCCTTGTATCTGCTTGACAATCAGCATAGAATCACCAAACACCTGTAGCATTCGAATCTCCATGTGGAGGGCTATCTGAAGACCGATAATCAAGGCCTCATATTCTGCTTCATTGTTCGTGCACGGTTTGTTGATCGAACATGATGTATGCAACACTTCTCCTTCTGGGGATTTGAGGACGATGCCTGCTCCAGCCCTTATCCTCGCATGCCCTGATTGAGATGTTTCAGTTCTGGATGCTCCGTCGAAGTATAACTGCCATATGGCTTGACGGACTTGGTCCACTTCCAGTGTTTCGTCTTCCGGAAGCTCCGTGACAAGCGGGGAATTCTCAGGCACAGGGTGTGCCGCAAAGAAATCTGCTATCGCCTGGCCTTTAATAGCCTTTTGCGGCACATATGTAATATCAAATTCCATCAAAATGACGGCCCACTTCCCCAGTCGCCCTTTCAGCGCCGGCTGGGACAAGATATGTTTGACTGGATCGGCCCTTGATATCAGCTGTATTTCATGTGAGAGCATGTAATGCCTCATTTTCTTGGCCGCAAAGACCAAGGCAAGACAAACTTTCTCGATCGGGGTATACTTTGCTTCCGCCCCGACCAGTCTTCGACTGAGGTAATAAAGTGCCTGCTCCTTTCCCTCGTCATTGTTTTGAGCCAGCATTGCCCCGAGTGAACATTCGGTGGCGGCTATGTAGAGAATCAACGGCCGCCCTTTGACAGGTGCCCCCAGCACTGGTGGGGTCTTCAAGTATTCCTTCAACTTATCAAAAGCCTTATGGCATTCTTGATTCCAGTCGAATGGCGCATTTTTCATCATCAGCTTATGAAATGGTTGACATCGCCCGGACAAGTTGGAGATGAACCTGCGGATATAGGCCAATCGGCCCTGCAATGATCACAGTTCCGTCAGGTTCTTCGGAGGCGGTAGCTCCTGAATGGCCTTTATCTTGGAGGGGTCTATTTCAATCCCCCTATATCGAACAATGAAGCCCAGAAACTTCCCACTGGAAACGTCGAAGGCGCACTTCAACGGGTTCATCTTCAGCTCGTATTGTCGGAGCCTTTGAAATATAACCCTGAGGTCACTCAGGTGATCTTCTTTCTTTTTGGTCTTGACAACCAAGTCGTCGATGTAGCACTCGACCTTGTCATAGAGCAATTCATCAAATATCTTGGTCATCGCCCTTTGATAAGTGGCGCCGGCATTCTTGAGGCCAAAAGGCATACTTTTATAGTGAAATATCCCCTTGGGTGACCGGAAAGCCGTATGAATTCTATCATGCTCGGCTATCCATATCTGGTTGTATCTGGACGACCCATCCATGAAAGATAAGGCTTCATGGCCAGTGGTGGCATCGATCATGACTTCAGTGATGGGCACCAGAAAATCATCTTTCGGACAAGCCTTGTTCAGGTCCCGGAAGTCCACACATATTCGGATCTGGCCGTTCTTCTTCTTGACGGGCACAATATTGGCCAGCCAGGTGGTATACTGGTTTTCTGCTACGAAGTCAACGTCTATGAGCTTGTCGACTTCCTTGCAAACCTGGCTTATCAGTTCCGGCCTCATTCGCCGGGGTGACTGCTTCACTGGTTCGGCCTTGGGGTCAATGGCCAACATATGCTGAGCAATCGTTGGGTTGAGGCCCGGCATTTCTTTGTAGTTCCAAGTAAAACAGTCTCGGAACTCTTGTAGGAGCTTGATGTATTGCTCTCTTTCTTCTGGGAGAAGGAGGGCGCTGAGGAATGTTGGTCTGGGGTCATCTTTTGTACCCAGCTCCACTTCGATCAGCTCATCAACAGTGGCTTGGCCACCATCTTCTATCTCCGGGGGAGCCGGTTGCAAGTCGATGAAGCCTTCATCGTCTTCTTCAGCCTCGAGGGCATCATAGATGTCTTCTTGTACCACCCCGCTGAGTGGCAGGGCTTCGTCATCTTCTTTCCCTGGTTCGGGAACTGGTGCCGCTGTCGGCGTTATGGCTTCTGGGCAACTTAAAGATTGGTCCGTGGGCGAAACACCCTCAGGAGTAGTGGGGGGCTTTTCAGCTTTCTGCTCCCGTGGACTATCATTGGAGGTCGTGGCAACCTCGTTGGTGATGGACTCCCAACATCTGCAGGGGGCATCGGCTTTCGGCTCTTCCTGCATCATTGTATAGGGCTTCGAGGTGCCTCCTGGCACAAAGGGGCGCAGGCTCTCTTCATGGTCGTCTTGATAATTATCATAGACCGGCTTCGTGGGGCCTTCATCCGGAGGGGTGGAAAGGGGTGCTTCACTAGCTTCCGGACATCTTCCATCGGCGGGGCTTGCGACCTCCGTGAGCAAAGAGATCATGTGGACCCCACTTCTATAAGTGACCACGTCATGCGGACGCGGTGGGTACACTTCACATTTTCCCAGCCTTAGTTCCCCCCTCCTGATTAGGCCCTGAGCGATATTTTTGAACACATAACAATTTTCGATAGGATGCCCCAGCACCCGATGATAAGGACAGAACTCGGGGTCGACGCTTCGTTCGACATCCTCTGGCCTTTTGGGCTCGGGTAAGGTAATCTTGCCATAACGACAAGCCCATTCAAAAATCCTCCGAGTTTTGTCTCTCGGGAAGGAGTAAGGCCTCCTCATTTTCTCTCGCAATGAGGCCGGCTGATTGGTTGAAGGATTGGCCACCTCCTTTGTCTTCTCCTTCGAATGCCCAGAAGCGCTGAAGTTGACACCTCCGGGTTTATTTTCATGTCTTGCCAGGGTGATGGCGGAATGATATTTTGCCAGGAAGGCTTCAATATCAGCCGCTATCATGGCCAACTGATCAAGGGATTGGACGTTGAGGCCGACCATCCGCTGCTGAATCTCCTTCTTTAGACTTTGCCCGCAAGCCCAAGTGGCAACCTCGTGGCTTAACGGGGGCATGCATTTCGCATAGAGGCTTCTCCACTTTCTGATGTAGTCCAGGACGGGCTCATCATCTTCTTGCCTGTGGCTGTAGAGTTCTGCCCTGGTTACGAGGAAGTGCTCCGGGCTTGAGTGACTGCATTGCTGAGGGAGGATGTCCCCTGCTAGGTCAAACCAGCGCATACTCATTTCGGCTAGGTGCTCCTCCAGCCTTTCAATTTCTTGCTGTAACCCGCCGAGCAATGAGGACGAGGTGGAGTCAGACTGAGGGAAATCTGCTTCAGGACATCTTTCACCGGCCGGGCTTGTGACCTCTGCGAGGAGGGAAACCACATGGACTCCCTTTTCACAGACAGCTGCTTCATGGGGTTGCGGTGGGTTCACTTCATAGTCCCCCATCTTCAATTCTCCTCTCTTGATCAGGTCCTGGGCGATATCCTTGAAGATATAGCAATCTTCTATAGGGTGGCCAAGGATTTGATGGTAGAGGCAGAATTTAGGGTCATCACTGCTTGTAGCATCCTCTGCCCTTTTGGGCTTTGGCAAGGTAACCCTGCTATAGTGGCACGCCCATTTAAAGATCTCTCGAGTTTTATCTCTCGGGAAGGAATAAGGCTTCTTCATCTTCTCCTGCAACGTGAGGACTCATTCCGCCGGCCGGCTAGTTGAAGGACCGGCTATTTCTTTTGCCTTCCTCCTTGAGTGCATAAAAGCACTAAAGTTGGTGGTCGGGGCTGATCCTCCCATCTTGCCGAGGTGGCATAGGAGCGCGCCCTGGGTTCATGGATCTGCCTTGTCGGAGGTGGATACCCTCTGTAACGACCCGAGAATCCGATTACCGGGAAGGCCCGATAACCCGAGACTCGTACCGCCACCCACGAGTCCGAAGACTCGGAAGGGTTAAAAGGATGGTGTGGAAACTACATAAGCATCACAGATAATTGCAGAAATTAAACAGTTATAATATTAAGCAGGAAATAAATTAACAATTTACATGGTCCACAATAAAGAACAATAATAACAGCAGTCCACGACTAGTACAGTGACAAGAAAGAAAAGTACAGCTACACGGGGCATCCCCCGGCTCTGACCTCTGGCACTACCTCTGGGCACCCGCACCACGCTGCGCTCCTGACGCGCTCCCCGAAGGTGGCGCCTCACCTGAAACACGGTGAAAACACGCAGGGAATGAGTCTCAGAACAAGACTCAGTAGGGATCACTCGAACCCTACCTCGAAAAACGAAAAACCACTACTCTAGCGGTAGGGAAGTACCTCGGAAAGGAAAGCCCTGTACTCTACAGAACTAGACCCTACGGCACGTAAACCGACACATGTGCCACGGTACGAGAAGACCGAAACTCAACGGTCGAACCGTCAAAACCCGAAGGTCGGAAACACACGACTGACAGTATGACACTCCGTTCTCGACAAGAGTACCACCCACTAGAAGCACAGCCGGTAGCGTCCCCTGACGTCTTACACCGCACCGCAGGTGAACCGCCTGACGTGGTAGGTCCTACCCGAGGCGCAAACACCGTACAAGTAACCACAACAAGTGACTAGCTGGGGTCACGCCCGTCGACGTGGGTCCAACCGCCCCAAACCACGTGTGCACACACAGACCACGCGTCCTAGGTCTGGCCCTCTGACCGGTTTTCCCCCGCAGCCGGACTCTGGCTACGACGAGGGGCCTACGGTAACCGGTCCACAAACCGTCTCGAAAGGTGGGTGCCCGTACACCACTCCCAGGTGAGACCAGCACCTCGTACTGGTGGGCTACGACTAGTGGAGGGTCACTGAAGGAGTAGACTCTCGAGTCAACGGTAAACAACGTCCGAAACCGACAACGTGTGGGAATCACCCCACGCACCAGCTCCGTCAAACGGGGCCACGGTCGGAGAAAAACGGACGCACCGCCCACGGCCAAACTCATGACCAAGGCAAACGGAACCTCCGGACACCAAAGACACGGTCACGGAACTCCACGGGGTGCCCGGGACGCACACACGGCCCAAGGGGAACACCCAACAACGAACCAAATCGCGCTAGGGATACCTAGCGCGACAGGGCATGTCGCGCTAGGGTCCCCTAGCGCAACAAGGGTTGTCGCGCTATGGCCCCATAGCGCGACACGGACCATCGCGCTAGGGAACCCTAGCGCGACAGGGACCATCGCGCTAGGTCCTCCTAGCGCGACAATGATGATCGCGCTAGGGCCCCATAGCGCGACACGAACCGCCAAACTGTTCATCTTCTCCGATGAACGCGCTCGGTCGGGGCAGCACGACCTCCAAGAACGCGCTACTGGAGTATAGCACGTTCTCAGTCCGCGGCCGAAAACGGTAAGAACGCCCAAAAGAAAAAACCAACCACGCCCCCATACCTCCATAGGAGAGGGGGAAAACAAAGGGGAAGACCCCTGGGGACCCCTAGCATGATTCTAGGCCCTCAAAACACGAATCCATGCATTGAATCCATAGATCGGGCGAGCTCTCCCCAAATCATGGAAAAACCCAAAAACGCTCAAATGATCCCCTCTCGGCCTCCCCGCGGCCTATAAATCACGGAAAAGAACAGCATGAGGCTAAGGAACGTCACCCTACCTCAATGGAGCAAATGCTCCGCCGGATCGATCACGAATCACGAAGAATGCTTGTAGCTTCACGAACTCCCCACGCTTCCCACGCTCGCCGCACGCCCACGAGATCGCCTCACCGTCGCCCACGCGTCCGCGCCGTCGCCCCGCCGCCGTCCGTAGCCGGAGAGGGGTTCGCCGCGTCCGAATGGGAGAGAGGGAGAGAGAGGAGGCTCACGGTCGCGAGAGAGAGGGAGAGGAAGAAGAAAGAGAAAAGGGAAAAAGAAAAGAAAAAGGATTAGGATTTATAGAAAATCCGAATTTTCGGAAAAATACCGAAAAATAGAAAAATACATTTCTGGAATCCTCGGAACGCACCGATCGCAACGGTACCACTCGTATCCGGGTGAACGGCCCAGTTAACCCGCAGCGAGCGTCCGAAGGAAAAGCCGAAACACACGCCGGGAATCGGAAAACACACGCGGAAAAGCCGCGGAACGCCTCCGGGCCTCCGAAACGACTCCGGATCACGCCGATCCGAACACGAAAGAAGTCCAAAATGAAATTTCGGACACAACAGAGCCGGACGCTCCAAAAACCAGATCCGGGACCCACGAAGAAGGATCCGAAAGGTCCGGGATATTACAGCCCTCCCCCCTTAAGGAATTTCGTCCTCGAAATTGAGAACAACCAAAGGGGAAAGAAGAGGAAGACTCACTCGAACAGATACGGGAACTGCTGACGCATCTCGTCCTCACGTTCCCACGAAGCCTCACCACCAGAGTGTCGTTGCCACACGACCTTTACCAAGGGAATGACCTTGTTCCGCAGGCGCTGCTCTCGCCTATCCTCCACGCGGATCGGAAACTCTGGGAGAGAAAGATCTGGAGTCACCTCAGGCCAAATAGAAAACTCGAGCACATGAGTGTCATCGGGCATATACTTCCGCAACATCGAGACGTGGAACACGTCATGCACCGACGCCAACTCAGGAGGTAACTGCAACCGGTAAGCAACCTCACCGATGCGCTCCACAATCGCGAAAGGACCAATGTAGCGGGGACTCAGCTTCCCACGCCGTCCAAAACGCATCACCCCCTTCATCGGAGAAACTCTCAAGAACACATGATCGCCCACGGCGAACTCGAGGGGTTGCCTCCTACGGTCAGCATAGCTCTTCTGCCGACTCTGGGCCGCCAACATGTTCTGACGAACCAGGTGCACAACGTCCACACATTGCTGCACCAACTCCGGTCCCGTCAAAACACGCTCACCCACCTCAAACCAATCAAGTGGAGTCCGACAAGGACGCCCATACAATGCCTCATAAGGAGCCATGCCGATGCTCGAATGATAGCTGTTGTTATAGGCAAACTCCACCAACGGTAGGTGATGAATCCAACTCCCCTGCCACTCCAGGCAGCAGGATCTCAGCATGTCCTCCAAAGTCTGAATGGTCCTCTCAGACTGACCATCTGACTGAGGATGATATGCCGAGCTAAATGCCAACTCCGTGCCAAGAGCTCGCTGGAAACTCCTCCAGAATCCAGAAGTGAAGCGCGGATCCCGATCCGACACGATCGAAATGGGAACCCCATGCAACGGAATGATCCGCTCCACATAAAGACGAGCCAACTTAGGCACGCTCCAGCTGACCTTGACCGGTAGCAACCGCGTCACCTTCGTCAGCCGATCCACCAGTAACCAAATACTGTCCTGCCCACTCGGGGTCCTTGGCAACCCCACCACAAAATCTGTGGTCACATGGTCCCACTTCCAAGCAGGAACATCCAAGGGCTGGAGAGTACCTCCTGGTCGCTGATGCTCCGCCTTCACCTGCTGACAGATCAGGCACCTGGCCACAAATTCGGCGACATCTCTCTTCATGCCAGGCCACCAAAACTGCCTCCGCAAGTTCCGATACATCTTCGTCGCACCCGGGTGCACAGTGTACCTGCTCCCATGAGCCTCGCGTAACACCGCACGACGAACCTGCTCCTCCGCTGGGACGTACAACCTGCCATGAAACCTCGCAGCACCGTCCTCGCCGAGCTCTACGTCAGCCATAGCCAAAATCCGGGGTAACTCAGGGTCCGCATGCTGAGCCTCTGTCACCTGACGACGGATAGCAGGAGTGACAGTCAGACTCGCAAGCACTGCCAACCCTCGCTCCTGGGGAATCTTGAGCCTGAAGGATACTTCGGGCACCTGTTCCCAGAGCCTCCACTTCCTCAGCATCAAGGTACTGACCGCCACCTTCCGACTCAAGACATCGGCGACGACATTCATCCTGCCCGGCTGATAAGACAGGGTGAAGTCATAGTCCTTCATGAACTCCATCCAACGCCTCTGTCTGAGGTTCAGATCTCTCTGCGAGAACACATACCTCAAACTCTGATGGTCAGTGAACACCTCGAACTTCTCACCGTACAGATAATGCCTCCAGATCTTCAGCGCGAAGATCACTGCTGCCAACTCAAGGTCATGGGTAGGGTAGTTCTCCTCATGGGGCTTTAGCTGCCGAGATGCATAAGCCACCACTCTACAATGCTGCATCAGAACAGCACCTAATCCAACGCCGGAAGCATCTGTACACACCACAAAACCTCTCGATCCAGAAGGCAAAACCAACACCGGAGCCGAGGTGAGCAATCTCTTCAGTTCACTGAAGCTCTGCTCACACTCCTCGGACCAAACGAAAGGTATATCCTTCCGCGTGAGCCTAGTCATCGGGGTCGCAATGCGGGAAAAATCCTGGATAAACCGACGATAATAACCCGCAAGCCCTAAGAAACTCCGGATTTCCGTCACCGACCTCGGCCTCGGCCACTGCATCACTGCCTCGACCTTGGCGGGATCCACGGAAATGCCATCACCAGAAATCACGTGCCCTAGAAAGTGCACCTCGCTGAGCCAAAACTCGCACTTGCTGAGCTTCGCATACAACTGGTGATCTCGCAGCGTCTGTAGCACCACACCCAAATGGTATGCGTGCTCCTCAGTAGACTGCGAATAAACAAGGATGTCATCCACGAAGATGACCACGAATTGGTCCAAATACGGATGGAACACCCTCTGCATCAAGTCCATGAAGGCTGCTGGGGCATTGGTGAGCCCAAACGGCATCACCAAGAACTCATAATGCCCGTACCTCGTACTGAACGCAGTCTTCTCCACATCGGACTCGCGAATTCTCAGCTGATAGTAACCGGACCGCAAATCGATCCGCGAGAACACTCGCGCAGACTGAAGTTGGTCGAACAAATCATCAATCCGCGGCAACGGATACTTGTTCTTAATGGTCACTTCATTCAGCTGCCGGTAGTCAATGCATAGCCGCAGACTACCGTCCTTCTTCTTCACGAACAACACGGGCGCACCCCAAGGGAAAAAGCTCAGACGAATGTGCCCCTTGGCCAACAGTTCCTGCAACTGCGCCCTCAACTCCCTCAGCTCAGCGGGGGCCATACGGTAGGGAGCCTTCGCCAAAGGTCCCGTACCAGGTACAACCTCGATCACGAAATCGATCTCCCGCTGGGGAGGTAATCCAGGCAACTCCTCAGGAAAAACATCGGGAAACTCGCACACCACCGCAATGGTTCTCGACATCCGGCTCCATCCGGTCAGACACAATCACAGACGCGAGAAAACCCTGACAACCTGAATCAAGCAATCGACGGGCTCGAATAGCAGAGATAAGGAATCGAGAAGAGGTGGAACGGATACCTTGGAAATAGAAGGTCCTCTTGCTCGGATGCTGGAAGTAGACCCTCTTCATCCCACAATCCACCACCGCTCCATGAGTCTCGAGCCAATCCATGCCTAGAATCACGTCGTAATCCCGAAGTTGCAACGCATACAACCTGCCTGGCATACTCCGCCCATCGATCCACACCGGAACCTGGTCGAAGCAATACGGAGTGACCATAAAGTCACCCGAAGGCAACTCCACTGCCAAATCACAGGACAACTGGGTCACCGGCTCCTCGACGCTCGACGCGAAATCCTCCGAAATAAACGAATGAGACGCGCCAGAATCAAATAAAACCCGAGCCGCACAACCCAAAATCTGAACGGTACCTTCCACGAGCTGCGACGCCACTGCCTCTGCTCTGGTCAAGTGCGTGATCTGGCCACGAGCTCTCTGCCTGCCTCCCACACTAGCTGACCTGGGTAGCGGCGGATACTGTCCCTGCTGTTGCTGCTGCTGCCTCTGCTGCTGGGGAACCTGCTGCTAGTGAGGAAACTGCTGCTGCGGCGGTCTCTGAGGACAGTCACGCGCCATGTGCCCTGGCTGGTCACACCGAAAACAGATGATCGGCGCCGTGCACTGCCTGCCTGGGTGGGTCCCACCACACCGTGGACAAGATCCTCGTGATCCACCCCCTGATCCCTGACGCTGCAAAGGAATCGGCTGCTGCACACTGCCCAATGAAGCTTGTCCCTGATCCTTGGGCTTCTTACGGAAACCCTTCTTCAAGAACTTCTTGACCTTCGAGCTAAAAGACGCAGATCCTGTCACTGAAGCTGCCGATGCCGGTACTCCTGAACCACCCGACGCATGCTGGAAGAAACCCTGCTGCTGGGTAGCCGACTGCTGGCTGCGACCAGACAAAGACTGCCCCTGGCTGATCGGTCCTCGAGTCCTCTGCATATCCATCTCCAAGGAAATCGCAACACGAGACGCCGTCTCTAGATCAGTGGCCCCATTCGCGATCAAATGGTGCCTCAGCTCCAGCCTCAAGCCCTGCACAAACTGCGTCGTCCTCACCCTCTCATGCTCCATGATATGAGGTGCATACCGACCCAGCTCGACAAATCGGGCTCTGTACTGCAACACGGACATGTCACCCTGCACCAGCTCCAGAAACTCCCGCATCCGCTGCGTAGCAACGACGTCTGGACAGTACGTACGCTCGAAAGCACTGACAAAGTCACCCCACTCAACCTGCTCAAGTGGACGAAGCTGAAAGGACGTCTTCCACTCGGAAGACCACCACCTCCGAGCCGTACCCTGCAACTGGTTGTAGGCCAACACCACTCTGTCCTCGGCAGTAGTCTTCGCAGAACTGAACACCCGCTCCATCTCATCAAGCCAATCACGAGCCGCATCAGGGTCTGCCTGGCCGCTAAAGTAAGGTGGATGGAACTGCATGAAGTCCCTCACCGCTCGGCCTGGCCCACCCCTGACAATCGAGCCCTCAGCAGCCTCTCCGCCAAACTGCTGAGACATGAGATGGTACATGCCACGGAAGAAATCCTCGGCTCCCGGAGCCCTCGCAGCATCCGCGGCCTCGGTAGCTCCCGGAACTCTGCTATGCTCCTCCTGGTCCCTCTGGACCCCTTGCTGGATCTCCTGACCTCCAGCCGAATGCCCCTGCTGAGAGCGAGAACTTCTCCTCGGCGCCATCCTCGCTCCTGAAGCACAAGACAGAAAAATACGGAAACGGCAATGTCAGAATAAAACATGCGGTGCCCAATGCCAGCGTCACATGTACATCATCGTTGTGGACTAGTGGACCACCATAATTATCTATGATTCTCATGTAATTCCACAACCGCGCTCTGATACCAGCTGTAACGACCCGAGAATCCGATTACCGGGAAGGCCCGATAACCCGAGACTCGTACCGCCACCCACGAGTCCGAAGACTCGGAAGGGTTAAAAGGATGGTGTGGAAACTACATAAGCATCACAGATAATTGCAGAAATTAAACAGTTATAATATTAAGCAGGAAATAAATTAACAATTTACATGGTCCACAATAAAGAACAATAATAACAGCAGTCCACGACTAGTACAGTGACAAGAAAGAAAAGTACAGCTACACGGGGCATCCCCCGGCTCTGACCTCTGGCACTACCTCTGGGCACCCGCACCACGCTGCGCTCCTGACGCGCTCCCCGAAGGTGGCGCCTCACCTGAAACACGGTGAAAACACGCAGGGAATGAGTCTCAGAACAAGACTCAGTAGGGATCACTCGAACCCTACCTCGAAAAACGAGAAACCACTACTCTAGCGGTAGGGAAGTACCTCGGAAAGGAAAGCCCTGTACTCTACAGAACTAGACCCTACGGCACGCAAACCGACACATGTGCCACGGTACGAGAAGACCGAAACTCAACGGTCGAACCGTCAAAACCCGAAGGTCGGAAACACACGACTGACAGTCTGACACTCCGTACTCGACAGGAGTACCACCCACTAGAAGCACAGCCGGTAGCGTCCCCTGACGTCTTACACCGCACCGCAGGTGAACCGCCTGACGTGGTAGGTCCTACCCGAGGCGCAAACACCGTACAAGTAACCACAACAAGTGACTAGCTGGGGTCACGCCCGTCGACGTGGGTCCAACCGCCCCCAACCACGTGTGCACACACAGACCACGCGTCCTAGGTCTGGCCCTCTGACCGGTTTTTCCCCGCAGCCGGACTCTGGCTACGACGAGGGGCCTACGGTAACCGGTCCACAAACCGTCTCGAAAGGTGGGTGCCCGTACACCACTCCCAGGTGAGACCAGCACCTCGTACTGGTGGGCTACGACTAGTGGAGGGTCACTGAAGGAGTAGACTCTCGAGTCAACGGTAAACAACGTCCGAAACCGACAACGTGTGGGAATCACCCCACGCACCAGCTCCGTCAAACGGGGCCACGGTCGGAGAAAAACGGACGCACCGCCCATGGCCAAACTCATGACCAAGGCAAACGGAACCTCCGGACACCAAAGACACGGTCACGGAACTCCACGGGGTGCCCGGGACGCACACACGGCCCAAGGGGAACACCCAACAACGAACCAAATCGCGCTAGGGATACCTAGCGCGACAGGGCATGTCGCGCTAGGGTCCCCTAGCGCAACAAGGGTTGTCGCGCTATGGCCCCATAGCGCGACACGGACCATCGCGCTAGGGAACCCTAGCGCGACAGGGACCATCGCGCTAGGTCCTCCTAGCGCGACAATGATGATCGCGCTAGGGCCCCATAGCACGACACGAACCGCCAAACTGTTCATCTTCTCCGATGAACGCGCTCGGTCGGGGCAGCGCGACCTCCAAGAACGCGCTACTGGAGTATAGCGCGTTCTCAGTCCGCGGCCGAAAACGGTAAGAACGCCCAAAAGAAAAAACCAACCACGCCCCCATACCTCCATAGGAGAGGGGAAAAACAAAGGGGAAGACCCCTGGGGACCCCTAGCATGATTCTAGGCCCTCAAAACATGAATCCATGCATTGAATCCATAGATCGGGCGAGCTCTCCCCAAATCATGGAAAAACCCAAAAACGCTCAAATGATCCCCTCTCGGCCTCCCCGCGGCCTATAAATCACGGAAAAGAACGGCATGAGGCTAAGGAACGTCACCCTACCTCAATGGAGCAAATGCTCCGCCGGATCGATCACGAATCACGAAGAATGCTTGTAGCTTCACGAACTCCCCACGCTTCCCACGCTCGCCGCACGCCCACGAGATCGCCTCACCGTCGCCCACGCGTCCGCGCCGTCGCCCCGCCGCCGTCCGTAGCCGGAGAGGGGTTCGCCGCGTCCGAATGGGAGAGAGGGAGAGAGAGGAGGCTCACGGTCGCGAGAGAGAGGGAGAGGAAGAAGAAAGAGAAAAGGGAAAAAGAAAAGAAAAAGGATTAGGATTTATAGAAAATCCGAATTTTCGGAAAAATAATGAAAAATAGAAAAATACATTTCTGGAATCCTCGGAACGCACCGATCGCAACGGTACCACTCGTATCCGGGTGAACGGCCCAGTTAACCCGCAGCGAGCGTCCGAAGGAAAAGCCGAAACACACGCCGGGAATCGGAAAACACACGCGGAAAAGCCGCGGAACGCCTCCGGGCCTCCGAAACGACTCCGGATCACGCCGATCCGAACACGAAAGATGTCCAAAACGAAATTTTGGACACAACAGAGCCGGACGCTCCGAAAACCAGATCCGGGACCCACGAAGAAGGATCCGAAAGGTCCGGGATATTACACCCTCGGTAAGACCGGACAGTAGTTCGATCATCTTGGCCAACTGTGCCTTCAACATCTCGATCTCCTGCCGCTGCTCACAACATATTGCGGGCATAACAGGGTCACAAAGGGAGAAGTCTGGAGTGCAGCTTGGACTGCTATCTTCCGTTCTGACATCGAGTGGAGGTGGTAGCACCTCGCCACCGTGACTATCTGGGAGTGGTCCCTCAGAAGTGGATGGTATCCCCCCTATATCCCTACTTGGAGGTGGGTTCTGGAGGGATACTTCTTCATCTTGGGCTTTGTTGGCTGAAGGCATATGTTGCTCTTTGTTCTTGGTTTCTTGTGCATCTGCGTCTTCTGGGGGACCGTCGCCAACTAGAGCTGAGATAGCTATCATGTTTGCTTCATAGAATTCTTCTATTGAGAAACCCAAACCAGGATGCTGGGTAATCTTCAGGAGTTCCCTATCCAGGTTCGGTGGATACCACAACTTCTTGAACATCTGATTCCGACTTTCGGTCTGAAAGAAGGGTAGCTGTTGCCCTCTGGCCATTTTCACCACTCTGCCGGATATATCCGGAAGTCCCATGATTGGGCCGACCGGATCGCGGATTTCTTCGGGGAATTTACAATCATCATCCCCTTTCACTGGATGTTCATCAGCCACATAGAATATCGTAGGTGGGCCCTCTAGGTTGGGCACCTCCCAGATCTTCAAGAATTCGACTGTTTGACAGTCTAAGTCTGTGGGGGGCTTCGTGATCCCTGGAGGGACCTTCACATACCCGGGCAAATCCTCGAGCTTCGGAACTCCTGTCTCGAGGTAAATATTGGAGGGGATGGCTCGAACCACGCCTTCAACTTTAGAAATGTGTGACACTTCCTGCGGTGCCACATAGTCGGGCGGCGGTGGAGGGAACCAGTCGTCGTCCTCTGCTATCTCCTTTCCATTGCTTTGAGTCGGCTAGGGATTCTGCTTTGGCTCCTCCATGTAAAGTGTAGCATCGAGCAGGTGGCATTCAAATACCTCAAAGGGGTGTAAGTCTGCAAATATTCTTTCTTCTTTTCCATTCCGGGAGTACTTAATGCACTGGTGCAGGGTTGAAGACACTATCCGATTCTGATGCAGCCACAGTCGACCGAGCAATGCTTTATATGTGGTATCGGAGTTGATGACATGGAACTGCACTTTGGTGGTGAAGTCTCCTAGTGACAGCTCGAACTCTGCTACACCCATAGGAACTTCAGACTTCTGGTTGAACCCAGTTATCTTCATATCCCTGACCTTGATCAGGTGCACATTGAAGTAATGCTTCTGGTAAACCCGGTAGGAGAGTATGTTTACTGATTGCCCCTGTGTCGACCAAGATCCTGTTTATAGGCTGGCCGTTCAACTGCCCCCTCGTGTACAAGGGCCTGTTGTGATTAACCGAAGGCAAGAGCATGTCTTCTTCGGTGAAGGTGATGGTTGCTTCCAACTGCATCTCAGCAAAGCAGCTTTCATAATGCACCGGGGTTTGCAGAGCCGCAATGACAGCCTGCCTGGTTTCCTCATCTAGGGAGAGTATCTCCCAGACACTGAATCTTGCTGGGATTCTTTTCAATTGTTTCAATATCCGGGTGCCGGCTCGGACGTTAGCTAACTTTGCTTCTTCGGCTTTGCTATGCTTGCCATGTTCTGGTGCCGGAGGAGTCGGCGGGGAAAATGGTTCATCTTCTTCGGAGGCCGCCCAGCTCCGGCTTGCTTGGTCGATTGGTTCTTTCATTTGCACGGGCTGGGCCACAGGGGTGGCACCCTCATCATCTTTATTCGCCGGAGGGGGCGTTCCCAAGGTGGAGGCAAGAGTGCTCTTGGCCTTGGACCTGAGCTGTTGGTATGGTTGTTTGCTCTTCTTTG